>JASXTE010000001.1:64420931-64928431 GCA_030280995.1 Hemileia vastatrix
AGCTTTGTGAGCAGGAAGTTAGTCACCATTGAAAACAGTCATAGCAGATTCTAAAAAGGAGTTTGACACTGGGTGCCAGAAAATACAACCTGCATTATTTAAAGAATAGCCCACAAACTTAAAAAACAAAGCATTTGGGTCCAGTTTGCGTCTAGTTTCTATATGGATATTGAAAAAAGATGTTTCATTAAATATTCTGAGGTTTGAGTAAGTTGGGTCACAGTTGTATATGAGTTTCAGGGAAGTTTTGTCACCAATATTGACTTTGGGGAGCCAGTTGTGAACATGAGCTTCCCATTTGTATTCCAGGACCCAGAAGCATTCAGGTAGTTAACTTTCTAGTAGAATTGTCCTGGAAATGTCACCAAATTTTCTGATGAAGCTTTCAGCTGATCCATTCTGCTCATGGTGGTGAGGACATTTAATTTCATGAGTAGCGCCAATTTCAGCTAGGATATGAGCCCTCTTTTTACTGTGTATTTCCCCCCATCAGCTCTTAATGCTTGTAATTTCTTACCAGTAACATTTTCCAGATTTTTAAAATAGGAAACAAAAGCTGTTGTGGCCTCAGATTTAGCATTAAGCAGAAATACCTCCCCATAAGAAGTTGAACTTTCCCTGAACATAGCATCCTATCTTGCACCATGAACAGTAGGTACTATAGGACCATCTAGATCTCCTTTAATAAGGCTCATCATAGATTCAGGTCTTTATTCATGTGTAGCTGAAAGTTTCCTGGTACTTTTTGCTATCAAGAAGTTTTCACAGTCAATCTTACCTGGTGGAATAGAGAGGTTTAAGCCAGTACCGATTCCAGTTCTGATGATAGTTCCAATTGTGTTTTCAATGGTATGGACAAGCCTTCTAAGCCAGTCCATGAGGGAGAATTTTGCAGAAGGGGATTGGTTGATTTTTTCATTCTTTTAAAAGTACGTAGGAGGGAAGGATTCAAGGAATAGTGGTAAAAGGAAACATTATTTTGATTGCAGTAACTAAACCTAATTACATCTAAGATCCAGCACCTCCTGGTACTTTCAAACCTCCCTGTCATAATCAAATCATCTTTAAAATAAATCCCTAAGTTCTTGTCTTCAGAAAATAAACCAAAAAAACCACTATCCACCAAATAAAAAAGAGAAATAAGAGTAGTTCTAAAATCAGGAAAGTAAAAAACATTGACAATGGTTACTACTTTTATTTCTCCTTTTATTTTCAGGTCCCTTATACCAGTAATAAATGAGGAAGGACAGTTAGTTGCTACTTTGATTGGGATTTGATTTTTAAAAGGTTTGAAATTGCTGAGAAGGCTCACATTGCCTGTGACATGATGTGTTGCTCCAGAATACAATATTGCTACATCCCCTGAGAGTGCTTCAGGTGACCATTCTGCACTGCTTAGATCAATCTTTGCAAACTTTTCATATAATGCCTCCACATTCTCCTCAAATGTTGCTACTTCATCAGCTTCAATCTTCACATCCCTAGCTCTAATTAGTCTGCATTGTGATCTCTTGTAGGAGATGTAAACTGGTTTGTTTTTTGCATTTGGATCAGACACAAATATTGTACAATGCTCCCTCATGATGTAGAGTCTGACTGAAAGTGTGGATGAATATAGATTGTAAATACAGTGAGAAAAAATGTGAGCAATTGATTTTCATTCTTTGCATTGTCTTTGAGAACCAGGGGGTCTGTAAGAGTCAGCTTAATGTTGGGGATGATCTGCTGCATTAAATATGGGTTCTGTTGACAAAGAAGCTGTAGGAGTTGTGGAGAAAGACTCTCTATCAGCTCTTTTTTGAGCTAAAGATGGCATGAGCTGACAGAAATCCTCAAAGTTGACCAATTTTGATTCAGGGCTGTTATCCAGTGCAAAACAAATATTAACATAAAGGTTATTCAGTGATTATGGTAGTAGAGCATGAGACATTAGGGCTTTGAAAACTTGATGGTCAAGCACAACCCCTTTCTGTTCAATTGCATCAAATTGTTTGTTGAAAGATTCTAAATATTTTATGTGTGATGTAAACTGAGTTTGTTTCATATTAATCAAGTTATGAATGGTTTTCATGAATGATGTGTGATTGTTTCTAGTAAATTTCTTGCTAATGTGAAGATATGTTTGTTTGATTTCCATTCAGTTGAAATCTCATGGCATAAAGTTGGGGAAAGAAAATGCAGGAGAATCAGGTGATTGACCCTGTCTTAAAATTCATTGGGGCTAGTTTCATCATTCATTTCATAGGCACTTTTTCTAAAAAAATCTTTTATTAAGGTCATCACATTATTATTCCAGACTAAATAATTGTGGCCAGAGAGAGCAAGGTTGGGGATAGAATTTGTGAATTCAATCACATTTTTAAGGGTTTTCTGGAACTCAATCATACTTATAAACGGTTGAGACACTGCCATTTGAGGAGGTGTAGAGAGGTGGAAAGGGGAAATAGGACACCCTTGTGCATTGGATGATGATTTGGGAATGTTATATTTAGGGGTGGAGTGAAGCAACAACATGCCTATTACATGAGTTATATTTTCAATAGGATTAGTTGCCTTTGCTAAGTTTTCCAAAGGCTCCTCTATGTGTTCCAAAGAGGAAATGGGGGGATTTTAATATTAGAAAAATAAGTTTCCACCTTAACACTATTTGGAGAATGGAATTTTGCAGTATCTATTGGAGAAGAGATAAGGGTTGATGGAATAGGGGGGTGAGGGTTACACAAAGGAGGTGGTGTAGCCAGAATGGAAGTAATTGTAGGGGCAGGGGTGTTAGGCATATTATATTTGGAATGCATTACCCAAGAGGTGGTAGGTACACAAGGCAAATTTTAAGGGGGTCTATACCTAGACTTTGCAGTTCACAATTGAAAATTGAGCAAGTGATTCAGGTGGATTTTTTACCAGCACAGGATTCAAGTGAGTCTTTCTCAGACATGGGCTGGGGTTCTTTCTGTTACTAGAATTTCTAGTGTTGCTAGCACAGTAGAATTTTTTATGGCTGACATTTAAATGCCTGTGGGTACATCCCATAACCTGCAATGCAGTGTCAGCCTGTAGGACTCTGGAAAGAACCAGAGAACAGAGGATTCTGCGACTACAAGATATATACAACACAGACATAACTAAGTACATAGCCCTAGTGGAATAACAACTATTATATAGATACCTATGTTTATAATATATTAGATATATCTTTAGCAGAATAGGTTAACAGGATAGGTTAGACAATTATGATAAAATATTGCACACATATATATATCACCTAACTGCAATAGTGATGCTCCCATTTTGTTTTAATTTCTTACAATCTCACCTGAAACAGGGAAAGGAGGAAAGGAGGCACTTTAAATACTATATACATGGATGAGTAATGAAAATGGGCAAGAAACATAGGGCAATAAAATGAAATATATTTAGGCTACTTTGAGAGGGGCACATTATTAGGAAATCTACCAGAGGAGACTAGAAACTGAACAACTAAAGGGGTAATTGGTGAGGGGGAGAGGAGGATAGAAGTATTGAAACTAATTTTGTGTGATTGTGCAGCTTTTGAAAGGATGTGATGCTGCTTGATAAAAGACAGACAGAAAAGAAGAAGACTTCAGGAGTGTCTTTAAAAGTGAGACAAAGAGTGAAAAATAGGGAGGAAGATGCTTTGAACTGGAAGAGGTAATGTCCTAAGGGAGAGTGGCCTGATTGAAATTGAAAAAAAGTGGCATGGGCTCTAGGGAGGTCTCTCAGTGATTTTAACATGGAGAACAGGCTGAATTTCCCTCTTAACTTTCTGAGAGAGTCTGAGTTTGGTGGGGAAAGATGAGAGACTTTGAGTATGACTTTAAAATGGATTTAAGGAAAGTGATGGAGGAGGAAGGAGTGAAAGTATTGAGATATGAATTAGCTGGTGTGGCCATGGGATGTGACCCATTAGTAGAGGCATCCTCAATTTCATTGCCTTTAATACCCATGAGACTTGGACACCAGTATAGTGTGAGTGAAATAGTTGTGAAACAAGAAAGGATTTCCTGAGTATTTATGAGGATAGATAGGAAGAAAGATGAATTTTCAGTGGATGGCAAGGGCAAGGAGAGGGATTTGATAACTTCTTAATTTTCCATGAAGAAGATAAGGGAGAGACACAAGCTGTGAAGGGGGTTTCTTAGAAGAAAATTGTATACCTAACAGCACCCATAAAAGCTCTGATTCAAATACCAAGAACATGGATGAGTCTCTTAATTTTTTAGAGGTAAGGATATGGTTGGTTGGGGTCAAAGGTGGCCACAAAAGAGCCATTTAGAGATTTGGATCCTTCAGTGTAAATGAAGCAGGAGAATAGAGATGAGGACTTGGTAAGGCTGGTGACTTTGGAGAACGCTTCATCTTTGGAAGAATGAGTAGCTCCTTTAAACAGGAGGGTGAACCAAAGAGGTAAGGGAAGAGGAATTTGATGATCCAAATTTCTAAGAGGGTTGTTTCGGGGAAAAAGTTTGTGAGAGGCAAGGATGTGCAATTGGTGAGAATGTGATTTTGGGAGAGGGAGAGAGGCTGAAGATTTGTCTAAACAAGCCATAGGGTTTGACAAAAATATGTTGAGAAGATGAGCCCATGAAGAATTGGCTGATAGGTCCAGGTGTTGCTTGCTGCTCAAGGAACATGAGTTGTGCAGTAAAACACAGATAGTAGTGGACATGAAACACCCAAGGGTGCGTCAAGTGGATTTGTTGTCAATCACCTGGAAAATCCTAGAAGTACATGTGTTTTTCTTAGGATGGTTCCATACAATGGCCCCATAATCTTTTCTGGAATGGATGAGGGCAGTGATGAGGGATTTATATTGAGTTAGTGGGATTCTCCGTCTATAGGAGGCTAGTCTGTGAATGGAGGAGGCTTCTTGCAGGCCAGAGGTAATAAGATTGTTTCAATTGGCTTGAAGGATAGTGTAGGGTCAAGAAGGAAAACAAGCCAGTTGAGGCTAGGAGAAGGTTGAATCATATTCCTGTTAAATTGAAGGGGTGGATGGTCTTTAAGCAGAGAAGTTCTCTTTTTCAGCAGTAACCATTTTTTTTGAGTGATCAAAGATAGAAGCATGTTTGATCCCCCAAGAAACTACCTCAGACCCTAGATGTTAGAGTTTGTCTAACACTGCTTTCACTGCCTCATCAGCTACAAGATACACAACATCATCAATGTATCCTAAAGAAAGAGAGGAGGAAGAGAGGGAAGGGATAGAAAGGAGGTGAGAATTATAGATTATGTATAATAAGGGAGAGAGAGTGGATTCTTGTGGGAGACCTTTGGGGAAAAAGGAAAGTGGAGATTCATAAGAGGAGAAAGTAACACTTGTTCTTTTCCCTGTGAGAGAGCTAATGATAAGCCTAACTAGATTGTTTGGGAGTGGAAGAGAGTGAATGGTAAAATCTATTCTAGGAATGTTAACAGATGGGAAGTCCCCTTTGACAACCAAGGAAAATTCCCCCACAACGTTACCTTTCAGCCACTGGTCTGTAGTCCATGTGGTGAGATGAAGGAGTTCATCCGATGTGCTTTTAGAGGGGTGAAAACCATAGTGGTTCACAGGGAGGAGTTTACCTGTCTCAACTAAGAAAAACAAGATTTTGTTAAGTATTGAATCAAGTAATTTACCCATAGTGTTAAGCAGGGAAATGGGATGATAGGTGCTTTCAAAAGTGTAGTCCAGGAGGCCTGGTTTAGGAATGATGACCATTTTGGCAACCTTCCAAGAGTAGGGATAATGGCCATATTCCAGAAAAGCTTGAAAAATTTGCAAAAGAATTTTTTCAATGGCTTCTGTGTTTCTGTTGAGGAGGGAATTAGGGATGCCATCTTTGCCAAGAGCCTTGCCTTTCTTTGTGTTAAGAAGGGCATTTTTGACTTCTGAAAAAGAGAAAGAAGGAGAGGGGGCAAGGAGAGAGGGAGGGAGACTGGAGGTGTCAGCCAGTTTGCATGGAATTGCTTCCACTGAGGTCCCAGAAAACAAAATCTGTGCTTTCAGTAGGTTCTCAGTCTTAGTCAATCCATCTGGAGAGGTTAATGGGGGGTTTGAATGTAAGTCAGGGATATGAGGGGAAAACTTAGCTGGTTTAAATAATTTTTGAAGGGTAGAGATGAAAGATAAGTGTGCCAGTGAAGTTTAGATAAATACTTTATTTTTGGGCAGAAAATTCTATGAGCTTACAGAAACTGGGCTGCAACATGGGGGGCAGGGGAAAACCTATATTTGTGTTGGTTCTGATAGCAGTTTTTTTAGGGGATCCAAAATACTGTGATTCCACCAAGCATGAAATGATAAGCTGGGCTGCTGCAGTGGGAGAGAAATTTTCATCAGTTTGATAAAATGGGAAGCAACTGTTTTGGAAGCCAGGTCTATGGAATATGGGGAGAGGAGAGGGGGAATGGAGGAGGGAGGAGGGGTGAAAGGAAGATAGAGGAGAGGTAGGCATGAAAGGAGGACTTATAAAAACCTTTCTAGTTACATTTGGGTTTACGATGAAGTTAAGGAGGAGAGGTAAAAGAGATATGGGTGATGATTGATTTATGATTGGATAGGTGAGACTTAAAACCCTCTAGATCTGTTATGCAGCTGAAGACCTTCTCCAAAGCCTCACAATCAGCAAACACTAGGTCAATTAACGAGATAAAATTCTTTGAGTTACAAAAAGTGGGGACACCTGTTTGGGACACAAGAGAAATGTCAAGGTCAAACAGCAAATCTAGAAAGGGGGTAGAGGCAGCATAATTAGTATGGTGTTTGGAGTGGTCATCCCATAAATAATTATGTAAAGTAGAATCAGCAAAGAGGAAAATAAGAAAATTGTGGAATGGGGAGAGTGTGAAGAAAATGAATTGGGTGTTAGTGAAAGTAGAAGGCATATTGTAGAGGTTAGCACAGAGAATAAGGTTAGGGGAAAGATTGATTTGAATGAGAAAAAGATAAAGGGAAGGGCTAGGGAGCAAAATGAAACAATGAATAGGAAATTTTTTGTTGATATAATAAAAAAATATTATAGGAGAGAGGGAAGGGAGAGAGGGAAAATTTAGAGTGACTATCAAGTTCCAGTTTTTTTTCAAGGCTAAAGAATGGTGATTGGGAGAGAGAAAAGGTTCCTGAAAAACTAATACCTCATATTTGTCAATTTCAGGGTCATTGAAGATACAGTGAAATACTTGAAATGATTGATTACAATTAAGTTGAAAGAAAGTAAAAAGGTGTGAACTCTTAGGCAGGCAGTAAATGTCACCTATCATAGAGAATTATGGTGGGGGAAGGATGGGGCTTGTGGGAAATGAAAAAGGGGAGGGTCAGGGTTGGGAGATTTGGAGAGAGATGAAAGAGATATGGAGGAGTTTTTAAGTTTTTGGTTGAGTTGAAAGGCATCAAACATTTAAAACAGAAAGAGATCATTAGCTTCTGGGCTTTGCACAACTTTGTGTTGTGATGACCTGCGCAGTTTGAGCAACGTGGAGGGAGGGAGCAGTGGATAGAAAGATAACCCTTGCCCCAGCACTGATAACAAGTGCTATACTCACGGTTGATTGCTTCAGTGCATTGACCCTCACCTTCAAGATTAAAAGGGTGAAAGGGAGAATTAGAAGTGAGGGATTCAGCTGTCACGCTCCATGTGACACTCGAGGCAAAAGCAGCTCATTAAATCAATAATACAGAGGTCTAAATTCATACTCAAAGCGCAGAAAGCAATTCTACATAGCAACTTCAACTTTCCTTTGTGTACTCACGACTCAACCGCGCTAGTCTAAACTCTAAATCTAAATTAGTCAATCTCTCAATAAGTGTGTTTTAGTCTTTTCCTCAATAAGCAACACACAGCGCAATAGTCAATGTAATAGTCTGCTAAAAGATTTATTAAATGTCTGTGGGTTATTAAAAGGGGTAGTGAGCATGGACGGGTTGGTTAGTGGAGGATTAAAGGGTTGACGGATGTTAGTGAGGAGGGTCCAGGTGTAACGGGTGTATTTTTTAAATGTCTGTGGTGAGCGGAATAGTGGATGGGTATGAGGTCAATGCGAGGAGGATTAATGGATATAAAAGGGGTTGGATTTTGGTTCGACATTCTCTAGAATTAAATTATAAAATGTATATATAGTTAATAGTGGTAAAAGCTTTTAGTTAAATCATTATTATTGTATCTTTCCTTATTTTCTCAGTAATCATTTCTAAATCCTAATTATTTGATTATTGAGTTTCCAACCCTTTGTGAGATCTTAAGAATTTTAATATTACCTTTAAATTATATTAGAATTCTCCTCGAACATATCTCAAAGCAGTAGCTCTTCCTTCAAGTCATCTTTGAATCACTTCCTCGAACATTTCCTCTGTGCTTCAAAGAAGTTTCTAAACTACTCTCTTCATCTCACTTTTAGGAACACCCTCGACCTTGTGAGTAGGTTGTCCGGTGAAAGTATAATTTAATTCTCCGTAGCTCTCATTCTTTGGCACTACTACGTCCTTTTTTAGGTGTTTTAAATTCTTTAAATGGCACCTGTTCAACGCACTCCTCCTACAGGCACTACTACTAGGGCTCCGCCAAAGGAAGGCAAACAGCCACACAGCCTGCTTCCCACACTCACTCCTTGGAGCCTCTCGACCTTAGGAGACGGGGACATTCAGTACAATCTGTAGAAGACATACCCCAGGATTTTGATGATTCTAACAAGAAAGAATAAGGAGAGGATATGATGCATGAGGCACCATCTGCCCCTGCTACTCACCCTTCTGGTCAACCTTTGTAACCTGGACCATCTAATTTGCTGGAAGACTTCATGAGACTTTTCATGAAAACCCTTTCCAATCCAACGTCTTTGGAAAGATCTAAATTCAAAACTCCTTACATGAAATCCCCAGATAAATTCAATGGAAAACATCGAGACAGATTGCAGCCCTTCTTGTAATCCTACAAGCTCCTGTTGCATAACAATCCTCAAACCTTCAATAACAATTGATTGAAGGGTGTTTATGCTTCTTTATTCCTAGCCGGAAAAGCAGCAAGATGGTTCAAACCTTATCTTCTCATGCTCTCTTTGACAGAAACCCACTTACTTATTAATAACTGGGAAAAAATCGAAGACCAACTCTTTAGGTTGTTTAGTGACCCTAATGAAACTGACAACACATAAATTGAACTTGATTTTCTTCGCATGAGTTATAATGGAAAAGCCTCTGAATATATCTCGAACTTCAGAGCGCTTCAAACTTGAGTAGGTTGGAATGATGCTGCCCTCAAGTATCATTTCAAAAAAGGACTTTTTTCTAGGATTCTGGATCAGTTAAATCTTCACGGTCAGAAAATGACTACTTTAACGGATTTAATGGATTGAACCCTCAAACTCAACGGCTTTTACCAAGGATGACTTCAACATCGTCGTTACGCCAACAAATCTCAAGGCCTAAATTTTAAATTGGGACCTTCTTCACACCCACGGACAGCTCAATCCTCCTCGATTCAATCCAAACCCAATAAGGGAAAGGACAAACCTCGACTGAAAAGCTCGACCCCAGGAGATATCAGTAAAGTACTGGATCCTAAAGGGGAACTTAAAGAAGCTGAGAGGAAGAGGCGAGCAGATAATGGGTTATGTATGTATTGTGGGGGTAAGCCAAAGCTAGAAGATTGTGTAAAGTTGAAGGAAAGAGAAAGCACCAGTTCAAGGTCAAAAAACTAGTAGATAGTTTACTTGTGTGCAAATCAAACTATCTTATCTTGCCCAGTGCACAGAACCTCCATGTCTTAAGGACTTGAGATGCCCTAAAACTCTTGAGATTCATTCTTTTCAAGGAGGATACCCCCTTCAGCTGTCTTATAGACTCTGGAGCTTCAATTTCTTTTGTCAGTTTATCTTTTGCCAAGAAGTTACAACTGACATTTACAGATATTGATCAAACTCCAATTTACTTGGTCGAATCAGATGAGCCCAAATATTGGGTAAGTAAGAAAGTTTTATGGGTTTTCAACTTTCAAAACGTTCTCCCCTTTGAGTGGGAATTATCAGTATTGGATTCTCCAAGGATGGATGATACCATTCTTGGCCATGACTTTTTAACGCATTGGAATCCTGAAATTGATTGGTCCCGGGGATTGATCACCCCAAGCAATAAGTATATTTCTAATTCTTCAATGCAGGTCAATAGGGAGTTAAACAGCCCACCTGACAATGTCCTGCTAGAGGAGAAATCTCTTCCAGATGACTTGCAAGCATCTGATCTTTATCTAAATGAGCAATTGGCTAACCCTTCTAGCTCAATCACTTCTCTCAAAAAGGATTTAAATTACCTCAAAGTAGTCGAACTATGCTCTCTCAATTCTGGTCTTCCCTCAACAGATTTTCTTGAAGATGATGAGGACAACAAAATCAATGTTAAAGCCATTAAATCAACTCTACTGGAAATCTATCATGACTTACTTGATGTTTTCTCAATCTGCAAGGCTGATAAGTTACCACCTCATCAACACTACAACCATCAAATAGAGTTAATAGGTGCAGTACCTCTGGCAGGTCCTGTGTATTCTTTGTCAAAGGACGAATCTCATGCTCTTCTAGACTACATTGCAGAGAATGTAGCCAAAGGTTTCATCAAAGCCAGTAAATCTCCAACAGGCTCCCCTGTTCTTTTTGTAAAGAAAAAAGATGGTAGCCTTGGGTTGTGTGTTGATGTCACGCGCCACGTGACACTCGAGGCAAAAGCAGCTCATTAAATCAATAAAATAGAGGTCTAAATCCATCCTCAAAGGGCAGAAAGATATTCTACATAGCAACTGCGACTTTTCTTTGTGTACTAACTATTCAACGGCGCTAGTCTAAACTCTAAATCTAAATTGTTCAATCTCTCAATAGTGTGTCTCAGTATTTTCCTCAATAAGTGACGCACAGCGCAATAGTCAATGTAATAGTACGCTAAAAGATTTATTAAATGTCTGTGAATTATTAAAAGGGGTAGTGTGCATGGACGGAATGGTTAGTGGAGGATTAAAGGGTTGACGGATGTTAGTGAGGAGGGTCCAGGTGTAATGGGTGTATTTTTTAATTTTCTGTGGTGTGCGGAATAGTGGATGGGTATGAGGTCAATGCGAGGAGGAGTAAAGGATATAAAAGGGGTTGTGTTTTTGGTTCAAAATTCTTTAGAATTAAATTATAAAACATATATATAGTTAATAGTGATATATCTTTAGGTTAAATCATTACTATTGTATCTTTCCTTATTTTCTCAGTAATCATTTCTAAATCCTAAATCTTTGATTATTGAGTTTCCAACCCTTTGTGAGATCTTAAGAATTTTAATATTACCTTTAAATTATATTAGAATTCTTCTCGAACATATCACAAAGCAGTAGCTATTCCTTCAAGTCATCTTCAAATCACTTCCTCAAACATTTCCTCTGTGCACAGAAGAAGTTTCTAAACTCCTCCCTTCATCTGACTCCCATGAACACCCTTGACCTTGTGCGTAGGTTTTCTGGTGACAGTATAATTTAATTCTCCGTAGTTCTCATTCTTTGCACTACTAAGTCCCTTTTCAGGTGTTTTCTAAATTCTTAAAATGACACCTGTTCAATGCACTCCTCCTACGGGCGCTACTACTATAGCTCGCTCCAGAGGCAGGCCAACAGCTACACAGCCTGTTTCCCGCACTCACTCCTTGGAGCCTCTTGACCTTAGGGAACAGGGACATTCCTTCCAATCTGTAGAAGACATACCCCAAGATTTTGATTATTCTAGCGAGGAAGAAGAAGGAGAGGATATGATGCATTGGGCACCATCTGCACATGCTACTCACCTTCTGGTCAACCTTTGGAACCTGGACCTTCTAATTCGCTGGAGGACCTCATGATATTTTTCATGAAAACCCTCTCCAATTCAACGTCTTCGGAGGGATCTAAATTCAAAACTCCTTCCATGAAATCTCCTGATAAATTTGATGGAGAACATCCAGAAAGATTGCAGCCCTTCTTGCAAAACTGCAAGCTCCTGTTCCATAATGACCCTCGAACCTTCAATAATGACCGATCAAAGGTTTTTTATGCTTCTTCATTCCTAGCCGGAAAAGCAGCAAGATGGTTCAAACCTTATCTTCTCATGCTCTCTTTGACTGAAAACCACTTACTTATTAATAACTGGGAAAAGTTCGAGGACCAACTCTTCACATTTTTCAGTGACCCTAATGAAACTGACAACGCAGAAATTGAACTTGATTTTCTTCGCATGAGTGGTAATGGTAAAGCCTTTGAATACATCTTGAAATACAGAGCACTTCAAACTCGAGTAGGTTGGAATGATTCTGCCCTCAAGTATTTTTTCAAAAAAGGACTTCCTTCAGGGATTCTGGATCAGTTAAATCTTCAGGGTCAGAAGATGAATACTTTAACGGATTTAATGGATTGAACCCTTGAACTTGACGGTTTTTACCAAGGATGACTTCAACATCATCAATATGCCAACGAATCTCAAGTCCTAAATTTTAAATTGGGACCTTCTTCACACCCACAGACAACTAAATCCTCCTCGATTCAATCCAAACCCATTAAGGGAAAGGACAAACCTTGACCGAAAAGCTTGACCCCGGGCGATATCAGTAAAGTACTGGATCCTAAAGGGGAAATTAAAGAAGCTGAGAGGAAGAGGCGAGCAGATAATGGGTTATGTATTTATTGTGGTGGTAAGCACAAGCTAAAAGATTGTGTGAAGTTGAAGGAAAGAAAAGGTACTAGTTCAAAATCAAAAAACTAGTAGATAGTTTACTTGTGTGCAAAGCAAACTATCTTATCTTGCCTAGTTCACAGAACCTCTATGTTTTAAGGACTGGAGTTGCCTTAAACCGCTTGAGATTTATTCTTTTCAAGGAGTATACCCCCTTCAGTTGTCTTATAGACTCTGGAGCTTCAATTTCTTTTGTCAGTTTATCTTTTGCCAAGAAGTTACAACTGACATTTACAGATATCAATCAAACTCCAATTTACTTGGTCGAATCAGATGAACCCAAATATTAGGTAAGTAAGAAAGTTTTATGGGTTTTCAACTTTCCAATTTTTCCCCCCTTTGATTGGGAATTATCAGTCTTGGACGCCCCAAGGATGGATGATACCATTCTTGGCCATAACTTTTTAATTCATTGGAATCCTTAAATTGATTGGTCCCAGGGATTAATCACCCCACGCACTAAGTATATTTATGATTCTTCAATGCAGGTCAATAGGGAAATAAACAACCCGCCTGAAAATGTCCTGCTAGAGGACAAATCTCTTCCAGATGACTTGCAAGCATCTGATTTTTCTCTAAATGAGCGATTGACTAACCCTTCTGGCTCAATGACTTCACTGGAAGAGGATTTAAATTGCCTCAAAGTAATCAAATTATGCTCTCTCAATTCTGGTCTTTCCTCGACAGATTCTCTCAAAGATGATGAGGAAAACCAAATCAACGTTGAAGCCATTCAAACAACTCTACCGGAAATCTATCATGATTTACTCAATGTTTTCTCAATCCGCAAGGCCGATAAGTTACCACCTCATTGACCCTACGACCATCAAATAGAGTTAATAGGTCCAGTACCTCCGGCAGGTCCTGTCTATTCTTTTTCAAAGGACGAATCTCTAGTTCTTTGAGACTACATTGCAGAGAATGTAGCCAAAGGTTTCATCAGAGCCAGTAAATCTCCAACAGGCTCCCCTGTTATTTTTGTAAAGAAAAAGGAAGTTATCCTTAGGTTGTGTGTTGACTATAGAAAGCTCATCACAATCACTAAGAAGAATGCATATCCTGTTCCTCCTATGTCAATGATTCTTACCCTTTTCAATGGTGCAATTTCTTTTCTAAAATTGATCTTAGAGGCGCTTACAATCTTATTCACATTGAGGAAGGTCATGAAACACTGACTTCAATGTGCACTAGATTTGGTAGTTTTGAATATTTAGTTATGCCTTTTGGATTGTGTAACGCACCATTGACTTTTCAAACCTTTGTTAATGACATCTTTCAAGATGTTGTTGTCTATTTAGATGATACTTTAATTTTCTCGAAGACACTGGAGGAACATATTCATCATGTTAAACAGGTTCTAAATCAACTTCGAGATCACGGTCTCTACGCCAAGCACAATAAATGCAAATTCCATCTTAAATCAATCGATTTTTTGGGTTTTACATTATCCACTGATGGTTTAGTCATGGATGACAAAAAGGTCCAAAGAGTCCTGGAATGGCCTGAGCCCAAAACAGTTAAATCCCTTCAAGGATTTTTGGGTTTTGCCAATTTCTATAAAAGGTTTATTAAAGATTACTCTAAAAGTATTTCCAAACTTATTTCTCTTCTTAGAAAAGATGTTCCTTTTGTTTTTACTTCTACAGCACGAAAGGAATTCAAAGCATTGAAGACTGCATTTACCACAGCTCCAATTCTTTGACACTTTGATCCTTCTGCTTTGACAATAGTCAAGACAGACGCTAGCAATTATTCTATTGCAGGGGTCATTTCTCAATTAAATCCTAAAACAAAATTTTTTCATCCTGTTGCTTTTGAGTCACGCAAACTCATTGCAGTGGAATTATATTATGAAATTAATGACAAAGAGCTTTTAGCTATTATTCATTGTCTTAAAAAATGGCTCTCTTCCCTTCTCAGCTTAGATAGTCCTTTTCAAACTCTGACTGACCATAATGCTTTGAAATACTTTATGTCTTCCAAAGTGTTAATCAGGCGTCAAGCCAGGTGGGCTGAGTTTCTGTCTGAATTTCCTTTTTCTATTTCCTATCGCCCAGGTAAGAACTGCATTGTCCCAGATATCCTGTCAAGTAGAGACAACATGTACCCACAGCAGGGGGACGCATTTGCTGACAAGAACCCAGCAAATGTGAAATAAATTTTCAACTAATCAATGTTAAGGACTCATAAACTTAATTCAATGACAATTCAATCTTTCCAAAATCCACTATCCAACTTTCTCAAAGCTCAGTCAAAAGACAATTATTGTTTCGGGTTAAAAGACAAAATACTCTCAAAGCAAGGGGCCAAAAGATTTAGTATTGAATCAGGTCTATTAGTTTTTGAAGGTAGAGTAGTCATACCCAACAACAATGAAATAAAATTGTGGATATTCAGTAGTCAACATGATTCTCAATTAGCTGGTCATTTTGGGGTTGATAAACCCTACCAGTTAATAGAAAGGGATTTCTTTTTCCCAGGAATGACCAGAGAAATCAAGGGCTATATAAGATCTTGTTACAAATGTAATAGGAATAAGGCTCCCTGTCACCGGAAGCATGGGTTGCTTCAACCACTTCCTATTCCCTCTAAACCTTGGGAATCTTTATTGATGGATTTAGTTTCTCAAATTCCTCTTTCTAATAATTTTGACGCTATATTAGTAATAGTAGATAGATTTTCAAAGATGTCTATTTTCATTAAAACCACTACTAATGCTACAGCAGAAGATTTGTCAAAACTATTTCTAGAATATGTATTTTCCAAACATGGCTTACATAATGTATTATTTCAGATAGAGGCTTGTTGTTTGTATCCACATTCTGGACTCAACTGTGTCGACAACTCAATATCACAAGGAATATCTACACGGCCTATCATCCTGAAACCGATGGGAAAGGGAAAGGGTCAATCAAATCCTCAAACTATACCTTCAAATGTATGTCAGTTACCAACAAGAAAATTGGACCACATGGTTACCATTGGCAGAATTTGCTTATAATAACTCGACTCATTCTTCAACACAACAATCTCCTTTTGAAACTGTTTATGGAAGACATCCTTGATTCAACTCAATCCACGTAGGAACTATTCATCCTGCTGAACATTATCTTCAAACCATATCATGACTCCAAGAGGAACTTAAATCAAATTTGGAATTAGCGATTTGAAGGTACAAGGAACAGGCCGACAAACATCGACAATCTTCTCCTTCTTTTAAACCAGGTGACAAAGTATGGCTCGACGCACAAAACATTTGAATGACTCAACCATCAAAGAAACTGGCTGAAAAAAATTTGGGACCATTCAAAATTGACTCTGAAGTCTCTAAAACTGCATTTCGACTCAAGCTACCTCCTAAATGGCAGGCTATTCACCCTGTTTTCCACGTATCTCTCCTAGAACTGGCTCGAGAAACATACCTGGGCAGGAACCAACCTCCTCTGGAACCGGTCAAAGTAGAAGACCATCTAGAGTGGTAATTAAGACATATCCTTGATTCAAGAATGTGCAAGGGGAAACTTCAATACCTAGTGGAATAGGAAGGCTTCCTCGATGACTCATAAAAAACATCCTGGGAGCCAGCCATCAATGTTTCTAATGCCCCTGAACTCCTAAAATCGTTTCATCTTAAATATCCTTTAAAACCAAAACCTTAGAACACTCTTTTATTTTTTTACTCTTCTTTCTCTTTTCTTTTTCTTTTCCTTTTCTTAAAATTCTAAAACTTCTTCTCTTTAAAATTTAAAATATCTTTACCTCTAAAAATTTCCTTATTCTTTGTTTTCTTTTCTTCTTTCTTCATTTTTCTTTCAAAAGTTTTCAACCTTCTTTAACATAAATAAGATTAAATTAAAAATAAAATTAAAAATAAAATAAAATAGAATAAACTAAAATTAAAATTAAATTAAAAATATAAAATAATAAAAAAAAATATAATAATAAAATTAAAATTATAAAAAATCAATAAATTCCTTTAAATTTTCTTTTCTCTTTTCAAAATTTTTCTTCTTTCCCTTATTTTATTTTCTTCAAACTATCAAAATTTTTCACCAACCCAATAGGAAAATCTTTTTCAAACTTCACTTCAACCTTTAAATCTCTCTTTTAAAATTCTTTGTGCAAATTACTTCTTTCTTTCAAATTCTTTTTAAAATATTATTTCTTCTCTTCTTTTTCTTCTTTCTTTTCAAATAACTAAAATTCCTCAAAACTTCAATAAATAAACTTTCACAAATAGCAATTTTTTCTTTCATTAAATTTTCATTTCAAAAAAAATTATTTCAATCAACTATTTCTTTTTTTCTTACTTAAATTTTTCTTTTTAAAATTTAAACTAAAATTCCTTCAATTAAATATTCTTTCTTTTCTTCTTTCATTCAAATTTTTTCTTCTTTTAAAATTTAAAACAAAATTTTATTCAAATCTTTTTTCTTTCTTTTTTTTTCTTTTTCTCTCAAAATCTTATAAAATAAATATTAAAATTTTAATTAAAACAACAAAATAAAAATAAATAAATAAATAAATACACAAATTGCTTTCTACTTTTTTTTCATTCCCTCTTTCTTTCTTTTCCTTTTCCTTCCATTTTAAATTTTCTCCTTTATTTTTTCTCAAACCAATCTCTTCATTTTTTCCAAAACCACTCTAATTTCCTTCCTGCATTTCTCAAAAACCTCTTCCTCTCCTACTGGTACCACTTCCCCAATTTCCAGTAATTCTTTGGCCATGTTGAAGGAGGCAGCATCAACAATCTTATCAACTTCACCACTTAACTCTTTGATTAATCGAGTTCATCAACCTTGGCGAGGTTTCTTCAACCATACCTGGTCAAGAGTCTCTTTGTTGTCCTCCCTCAAATCAACCACTGGTTGATTTGCCTCAACTGGAAGCAATGGCGTAGCTTCGTCAATCGGAGCTTATGCAACAACATCTGAATTCTAAAACATAGGTCATCAGTAACAAAATTTTTTAAATAAAAGAAGAACAGACTTACTTCGAACAATGGGTTAGCTTCTAAGAATAATTTTGGGGTGACTTACACCATCCCTTCCTTCTCCTCTTTGTCATCCTCAATGACCATCCGTTGCTTATTTGGCGTCTGTCTCGAGATTGGGACTTCATCCTCATCCTCTTCAACTAACTCATCTACCTCTTCTTCGACCCCTCGTTTCTTACTTGTGGCCTGGGCTACCCAGATTGCCACGGTAGCTTCAACATCCTCCTCAATCTCTCCCACCGACTGATTGTCCCCAACCAATACGTCCCAGATATCTTTGACCACTTCTTTGGTCTTCAGTATTACCCAATATTTGGTTTTTGTAAATTGACGCTTGATGTCCGCATTTTTTGACAAGGCATCACACGCCACCTGTCTCCAGCGGCAAAACTCGCATTTCTGGCAAAGACCTCAAGTAGCCTTGCTTTCAACGCAGAAGTATTCCATCAATTTTCAGGCTTTGCAGGATTGAGAATACTTCCAGGTAACAATTCCACCATCCGCTTTGGGGTGTGGAGGCGTGGGAGTTGGGGTAGGACAAGTCGGAATAATAAATTATAAAGTAATTAAAGAAAGAAGGGAGAGAAATTATTGTGGGAAAGTATGTCTCATGCTCAATGGAGCTCGCGGTTTTATACCCGGGCATCTGTCACATTCCAGGTGACACTCAAGGCAAAAGCAGCTCATTAAATTAATAATACAGAGGTCTAAATCAATACTCAAAGCACAGAAAGCAATTCTACATAGCAACTGTGACTTTCCTTTGTGTACTCACTATTCAACCGCGCTAGTCTAAACTCTAAATCTAAATTATTCAATCTCTCAATAAGTGTGTTTTAGTCTTTTCCTCAATAAGCAACACACAGCACAATAGTCAATGTAATAGTCTGCTAAAAGATTTATTAAATGTCTGTGGGTTATTAAAAGGCGTAATGAGAATGGACGAGATGGTTAGTGGAGGATTAAAGGGTTAACGTATGTTAGTGAGGAGGGTCCAGGTGTAACAGGTGTATTTTGGTGGTTTGTGGGGTGCGGAATAATGGATGGGTATGAGGTCAATGCAAGGAGGAGTAATGGATAAAAAAGCGGTTGGATTTTGGTTTGACATTCTCTAGAATTAAATTATAAAATGTATATATGGTTAATAGTGGTAAAAGCTTCAGGTTAAATCATTATTATTGTATCTTTCCTTATTTTCTCAGTAATCATTTCTAAATCCTAAATCTTTGATTATTGAGTTTCCAACCCTTTGTGAGATCTTAAGAATATTAATATTAACTTTAAATTATATTATAATTCTTATTGAACATATCTCAAAGCAGTAGCTCTTCCTTTGAGTCATCTTCAAATCACTTCCTTGAAAATTTTCTCTGTTCTTTAAAGAGGTTTCTAAACTACTCTCCTCATCTCACTTCCAGGAACACCCTCGACCTTGTGCGTAGGTTGTTGGGTGACATCAGCATCTTCTTGGTTAAAAAAATGAAATATAACAGAGGAATGATTTTTCCCGGCTCTGGCCTCAGGGCACCTGATCCAGGAAATATGGAATAGGGATTGGAGAGTTTCTGGGTTGTCCTCAATGAGTGAGGTGACACAAGCTTTATTGTTTAAGTCATAGTAAGTTGGGATTCTGTGTGCAACAACAGGAAATGTAGGGGGCTTGTAGATCATGCCTTGAGGTATCTACCCCTGCCATAAATTAACTAGGTGAAGGAGTTCTGCTTTTTTTTTCTGTAATAATCTTGAGGTCATTAGATTTATGTCTGATAACCCCTTTAACATTGGCTGGAGAATTGGAATCAGTGAGTGAGATTTTTTTGTGGCAATGCAGTTGTTGATAAACGATAGGAGTTTGGGATTGGGAAAATCTTTGATAACAGGATTGGTTGGATTAGTTTCTTTAATGGTAAAGGATGGGAGAGTGAAATGTGGCTGAGGGAGGTTTTGAGACTGGGATTTAGCTTGGGTGGAAATACTGGTGGCAGTAGCCTGGGAAAAGGAAGGGTTGAGATTAGTGGGAGAGGGGTGAGGGAGAGGTGTTCAAGAATTTTATAAAGCTTCTTGTCTATTGATTTTTACAGGGAGGGAGGTGAGGATACCTGGTGAAAGGTGGATTGAGATGAAAGTGGGGATAGGGCCAATTCCAAGGCATGGATATCAGAGATGGTTGCTATATGTACTCTGATTCTTGATCCTTTATTGGGAGGGTCTCTACACCAGTTCAAAAGTTAGACGACTTGCAATAAAGTGGTTGTTTAGTACCTGTGGTCTAACCTGAGTCAAACCTGTGTTGGAACTTTGGTGGGACAATTTTTCATCATGACACATTGCTCATAGCTGAATCATTAGGACCAATTTGAATTCTTCATATATTTCTGCTTGCATAATTTCCAACAGGCAATATATCATACTCTGGTGTCTAAAATACATATATTGAGTTCATAATGGATATTATAAAGGTGACTAATATGCACCGGCTATATTCCTTAATGACATTATAAAAACAGTATCTTATAAAACACCACCAAAGCCACTTGGATTGAGAGTTCTTGAATCATGTCCAATAATATCTTTATGAGTAATAATAACATTTTTAGACCATCAATTGTAGCACCAAAATATTTTGAATCCTGCTTTTGAGAAAGTATTTTCTATTATTTTTTCAACAGCATCATACAATTTAACTAGAATAAAGATTTGATCTGGTAAAATTCAGTGACTTCCACGTTCTAAAAAAAAAACTCCAATCTTGTTGCCTCTTGATATTCCCATAACCTTGTTGTTTTGAGTATAATGAGAAGTATTTACCACCAATGTTTTAGTGTTGGAGATCAGTAATTTTAGATTGTAGAAATTTTAAAGCACCAATGAATTTATCTTTTTAAAAAATGTTTAAAAAAGACATTTTTCTATAAATCTTCTTTAAATATTCTGGCCATAAATCATATTCTTCACAGAGCAATATAACAGTTTATTTTGAAGTCTTTCCTTTTTCTATATTGAAAAAATCTTTAATTTGTATTTTAAATCAATTGTCATTCATCTCAAGAAGAGATTGAATATTTACTATCATGATTAACATTTCCATTAACATTTTGTCCATTTCAAATAAAAACAAAAAAATAATGTAAAAAATTATAGGTAATAAAAAGAATTATGAAAAAATAAGTTTATTAATATTGTGTGGGATAGATCTTAAAATTTGATTCATACTCTCATGATCCCAAGCTTCCTCTGATGATGCTGGGCCAAATATTTGCAGAAATTCAGGAAAATTTTGGGCTAAATGGACATTAGGCTTGATGTGAATTTGTGCCCAAAATTTTCCATGGAATTTTTATACTCCTTCAGCTAATCATGAAAAGATATAATTTCATCTTCATTGATTTAAAAGTAAGTTAAAAGGTTTTTTATTGATACAAAAATGGAAATACACTTAATTAAATTCTTCTCTTTACTTTCAGAATTTTCTATATTCACATCTAGAAACAAAGAAACCACATCATAATTTTTTTTAGCAAAATTCATTCTTCTGCCTTGAGATTTGTTCCAGTCTTCCCTAAATGGTGTCGAACACAGTTGAACCATGTGGTAATGAGTGTATGAAAAATAAAATTTTGAACCATCATTAAATACTTAGTACTAAGATCCAAATAAGAAGTTAAATCATTTGGTGTTGCAACTGATCCCCATTTGATTTAAGGTCTAAAACAGGCAGAAAATTCCTGAAATGCAGACTCTAAGGAAGATATTTATTAGGTAAAATTTTATCTAATGATGATTCAGCTATAATTACTTGAACTATATACATCAGAACTATATTTTTCATTATATGAGCTGGGTCCAACACCTAGTGGATTAGAACTTCCTGATGGCCCAACAATTTTTAGAGCTTCTTTTGCCTTCTCTCAACAAATTTCATCATAAGATAATTTTTGCTTGAGGTCTGTTCTCAGTGGTGGTATCACTATGCAAACTGTACTCTCTTTTTTCTTCTTTTACTTGAGTCATGAGAGGAATAATTTGAGGGGAAAGATGGTATTTTTGAAAAAAAATTCCTTTTGTGTGAATTCTGTCTTTGAGTGTGAACCTTTCTCTTTCTCTGTATTGTAGTTTAGTAGTCTTAGTCAACATTGTGTTGTTTTCTATTGTTTTATATGGTGCGATTTGTCATATAATCAAGCCTCTTCTTGCTGTTTCCATTTTCCCCATCAAAATTTTTTTTCTCTATTCTCTTTATCACTTCCATTTCTCCCTCCTGTACACTGCTTCCCACTTGGCTGAAACTTACATTCCTTGAATTTTTTGGGGATAATAGAGTCCTTTTTCCAGGTTCTTTCCTTTTACTTTCTGCATATTCTTTTAATCCTAACCACAGAAACTCATCTTTTTGTACATTCTTATTTCATCATATGCTTTTTTGTAGTTGTTGTAAGGTGCACAGTTGCTGATTGACCTATTTTTAGGTATGTTTGTTTTTGAAATGATATACAAGTATTTTTACCTCTATTATCTTTATCCCCTGCATTGATCCCTCCTGTTAACTTCTACCCCCTTGGCTGCATCTGACAGTACTTGCTCTGTGTGGGGAGAATAGAGTATTCTTTCCATTTTTATCACATGCTTTGTTGTAGTTTCTTTTTGAAAGGTGAAAAGTTTCTCATTGACATGTTTTTCACCTTCCTCTGTGCTAAAAAAATCTTCATTGATCTCTTTTATAGAATGATAAGGCCTGATAAGAAATAAAGAATCAGGGGAGATAGAGGATATTTAATTGTTTTGATTGAATATATCTTTCACAGGACAGCCCAAATTAATCAATGGGTTTTAGTCAGGAATAAGATTAATTATGTTGGGGAGTGACTCAAGTCCTTGGGAGATAGTTATTAGGAAATTAGAAAGATAGAAATTCAAAATATTAATTAGTAGGGGGAGTTGGTATCTTTTTGGGGTAATAATGTATCTTCAACTCATATAGAGGATGAATCCTGCCCTAGAAGCTAAACCCCCAACAGGAGAAAATAAAGTTTGATATCCTGAGAGGCCAATTATTACATAGAGGATGTGGGAATTAGAAGGGCACTGTTTACTAATGTTAATATGAGTTGAATGTGCCCTAGCCCTGATAATATGTTATGTATGAGAGAGATGAAGTGAAAAAGGTTTCTCAATAAAACCTGGGAAGCTTCTGAAGTCAGATACGTGAAATTGAAGTAAGCTAATACAGATGGGAGAGGAATTATACAATGATTCCATCTTGAATATAAATTAATTATGAGAGGAAAGACAATAATTCAGGAAGAAATTACTATTTATAAAAGACTAAAAAAATTTCTTGGAAAAGTAAGTCACATGATTTGAATGATGAACAGATTTCCAATAATTTTCAGAGATTTTTGAATCACTCTAAGTTGAAATAAACCATCAGGAAATATGTCAGAAGCTAATATTAATTGAATTATAATTTGTACATAGATTGAGGTTACAAGAGGTCCCACTTGACCAATGAAAATTTGAAAAATTAATGATTGGTTTTTTCATGTATAATTTGAACTCCACTTGTTTAAAATATGAATTAAGGTTTTCTCCCAAATTAAAAGAATAGATTAGGAAAAATTGAAAAGTAAAAAAATACTGAAACTTCCACTTTTAAAAAAGAAGAAACCAAATTTTTGACTTGTGAAAAATGCTTATGGACACATAAATACATCCAGTAATTTTCTCATGTTTCTATTATCTAGTATTGAAATAAAAATGCAGGATCTGAAGGGCCTGGAATACGCTCTTACTTTAAAGTCCTGTTTTAAAAAACTGCAAAAAAATGAGTTAAAATAAAAGTGGATCTCAGTCAAAGTATATGAAAAATCTATTATTTCACATGCCTTGTAATCTTACTTGAATTCTGTTTAAAATCCATAGCACAGGTTCAACTTCTTATAGTCAAAAAAGTGTTAGTAAGTTTATGAGATTAAGTCTATCTAATAAAATAATTTATTTTTAATAAAAAATATTATATTATATTTTTCCTCTGGAATTCTCTTAAAAAAGTTTTAAATTGTAAAACCAGATTTTAATTCACTGAACTCAAGTTCCAGTACAAATAAAGAAATTCATAAATATACTCAACAAAATATATTTACAAAAAACTTCAGCAACTTGAAGTGCTCTACAGTCATGCCCTGGGGTGCCCCACCCTGCCCCCCTTTTGTCAGCCACAAGGCCTTGCACAAGCCTCTCAAAATAACACTTACTTACTTCAATTTTTTCATTCTTACTTAGCATATTTTTATCATATACTCTGAATTTTTTCATAGAATGAAGTTTTAAAATGAATCAGATAAACTTTTCAACAAAAGTTCAAGGCAACAAATTGCCTCATGTTTTCAATAAAAGCGGCTCAGAAAAAAAAGAGGCAAAATATGAGGCACCATGTTGCCCCATATTTCACTCTTTTGTCAAAGGCAGATGTGACATACACTAGGGTTAATCTGCATAAATATGAGGTGGCATTCTCCCTCATTGTTAGCTTTCTGGTAAATATTTAAAGTAATGGGTAGGTTAGTTGCTTACATGCATACATGAGGCAACATGTTGCCTCATATATGCATGTGGGCAACTTGCTCTCTTATATTGAAAAAAAATACAAATAAAAACTGAATCTTTACTTTCCATACATAAGGCGACATGTTGCCTCATGTATGCAATAACAAAATCTCAGAAAAAAAAAGAGGTAAAAGATGAGGCACAATGTTGCCTCATCTTTTGCTTGTTTGTCAAAGGCAGATGTGAAATACACTAGGGTGCATAGGAATAAAGATGAGGTGGCATTTTGCCTCATCTTTTGCTTCCTGTAAAATAGTGAAGCTAACTGGTAGGGTAGTTACTTACATGCATAGATGAGGCAACATGTCACCTCATATATGCATGTGGGAAACTTTCTTTCTCACATTGAAAAAAAATAAAAAAAAACTTAATATTCTAATTGCATACATGAGGCAATGTGTCGCCTCATGTATGCAATAACAGAAGCCCAGAAGAAAAAGAGGCAAAAGATGATGCTCCATGTTGCCTCATATTTTGCTTGTTGGTCAAAAGCATATGTGACATGCATTAGTGTGCATTTTCATAAATATGAGGTGGAATGTTACCTCATCTTTAGGCAAATTTACCATGTCCTGGCAATATGAATAAATGCACTTCATTGTGTCATGAGGACATGGTAGATATTTTGTATGTACAAAAGTGTGCCAACATATCATTAAGGTACTATGTTGGATTGAAACATATTGGTTAGCATATGTAGGAGAACATGTAGCAGCATGTTGCCTCATGTTTTACATATCTTGTATAGTAAATTATATTGTGATTGGATGGATGAAATGCTATTATAGGAAGGGTTTGGTGAACTTTTCAATTTTAGATGAAAGTATTATAGATGAGGCAGTTTTCAGATCTCTTCAGAGGTGCAGCACATGAGAAGCTAATAAATTTTCATATATAGCTAATGATAAATAAACCTATTCTTAAAAGATAGAAAAGGTGAATCTGAAAAAATTGAAGTTAAACTTTCTAAAAGAAGAGAATTAATAGTATTGTTTATATAGCTCTAAAATATTTATTATAAATTAACATCCCATTTTATAAGTTGTGTGATGGAATAATCAAAATTTATTCATATTTTTTGGTCCCTGAAATTACTGGATTTTTAAAGATATCTGTATTCACTCTGATACTGAGGAAAGACAGGATGGGAGTAGTGTCATAACTCCAATCCTATGGAGGAGTGCTTGTTTTACTTGACGTTTAAATAAACTTAAAAGAGGGTGGATGTCTAAATTTCTTTCAAGTTTTCAATCTCAAACATATAAGTAAGCTATCAGGAAAATTTGATCAAAAATTGAAGGTCCCTAAACCCCCAGAAATGGAAGGTGTTCAGCCTTTTTTAGGTCCCAGGAGTTTTCCTATGGATGATATTGTTGAAGAATATTTTACTGGGAAACTTCCAAAAGTCTTTCTAGAAGAAACACACAATTATAATTTGTCTGTGACAAAGTAGTTCATTTTTGATACTGAGAAAAAGGTCATTTTGGAAGATTTATCAACTTTTATAGAACTTTACTATTGTAAAAGTCAAGCTATTTTGAAAGCAGAACAGCTTGAGTTTTTACAGAAGGATAAATTGTCTCATTTATTTACACTAACTGCAGCTGTACTGTTTTTAACAAATAAGAATTCTAGTTTTAATCCTTATTTTTCATCATAGCATACAGCATACATGTAATCTGTTTAAATACTTTAAATTTCCCCTCCCTTAGTTTTTAAAATTACCCTTTAACTAAAATAATTATTAAAAAAATTAAATAAAATCAGATTGAGTACTATAAGGTGCCTGATTAGCTAGTTATGTTTGGTGAAAGTACACTTTTTTCTCACCTATTTATATTTTTATCTGCTCTTTCATATTTTTTTTCAAATCCTTTTGTTTATCACTATAGGGTAAAACCTCAAATGATTAACTCATCTATTTTTTTTAGATTATGGTGAAGTATATTCCTGAAACTATGATTCAATTTTAAAAATTGCAGGTTTCAGATTAATCTGAATGAGTGCATTCTTTTATATATATATATATATTTATAAAATTTCAAGTATAAGTCTATTTTTAAATTGAGATTCTAACTCTTATACCATAAAAAATTCATCAAGTAATTTAAAAAATTTCACGTTATTTTCTAGAATTCATTTTGAAAATATGGTAAAATTAATAATATTATATTATTTCATGTAGTAAAATTTTCAATGATTAAATTAAACCCGCACTTCTTTCACAAAAACAGGGTATGAGAACTTTATATGATCTTTCATTGAATTTTGTCCTGGTAAATTCTTTGTTTCCAGCCTGCAGAAAGAAAATTATGAAAAGGTATTGCATGGCCTGAAATAAATGTTGTAAAGGAACTTAGTATGAAGGACTTCTTGCCTGGAAAATGAAGCTAATATAGAGCTAAGGCAAATTTTTTGAAAATTACTCAAGTTCAAATCAGATAGACAGCTTCAACAATAAGCATTGAGATATAATTTTTCTAATTTTTTTTTTTGGTACAGTGACATTCATAGTTTTGGTTTGGCTTGTAACTACTTTAAGCAAAAAAATTCCTTCAAAGGTTACTTCTGATGTTACTTTAAGATACCTGAAAAACCACTTGACTGCAAGTCGTCTTACTTTTGACCTGGTGCTAATAGTACCCAAAAGTTTTTTTAGGTATGAGACCAATGCCTGAGGGTTGGTGGCACAATCTACCCCTACAAAACGAGTGACACATGCTTCTGGGGAATTGGCATTCACAGTGGAAGGCAATGGGATTTGAGGAGCAGTAGTGAGGCCAAAACCCATGAAAGGGTTGTCTGGGTTGTGGATGGAGGCATTCAAAGAGACCTCTGGTTGACGTAGGGGGAGGGGGATGAGAACGACTCTTGGAGAAGGAGAGGGAGAAGAGCTACCAACCAAGCTAGGGGAGCTGCATGGTGGGGGAAAAAGCTCAGGATGTTGCATCCTGGCTTCCTCTATGGAAGCATTAGTTAGAGGGCATGTGGGTGAGGGAGAGAAGTAGCGTCTCTTCTTTGTGGCTGGATATTTGGTAGCTTGAGGGGCCTGAGGTAAAGCAGCCATGGTGATCATGACTTTGTCAAGGTCAAAGGAGAGAGTGGGAGGGAGGGATGGGAAAGGAAAGAGAGGAGGGGAAGGTTGAGAGGGATGAGTGTCATCCATGACAGTATCTATGATACCATCCATAGGATGATCTTGTTCAAGGGGAGGGGAGGGATGGGGAGAGCAGTCAGAGGATTGGGAGGGAGGGGGGGATTCATTGGCCAGTGGTAGGATGGGATTGGGTGGAGAAGGGTCCAATATTTTGGGTGGAGAAACAATAGGCGCGTCTGACGCGTCAACTTGCATATGGTGGTTCTGGTCAGAATCCATCTATGGTTGAAAGGACTTGGGATAGTGATGCTCCCATGGATCGTTATCGGATTACAATCAATAACCAACTTTCTGTATCTGACTATTTGCGCCACTTGTAATAATTTTTTACAATTGTCCATAGGTTGGCTCATTAACACTTGCCAACTCATCCTGATCTTGTAATTTACAAGGTCTTATTTATTTATAAAAGCTTATATACATGAGTATAAATATAAATATTTCTTTATATATGATATCAGCAGGGTGAAAATTCGAGGTATCAAATTTTTTCTTTATCTTGTGGTTATAGTAAGATGAATACAAATGGATAGCTCACCCAACTATTTCACAGCAAAGTGCATCTGAGCGACTGCGAAACTATTTGAATTTACTGCACTATTGAAACTTTTAAGACAAACTCGAAGCTAACAAATGCAACGACTAAAACTGATGTATGGAGATCCAGTAGGGTCAATTGTTGTGTATTGTCAGCTGCAAGGTTTCTGATGTGTTTTTGATAGATGAATCAAGTCCGGCGAGTTGCATAGCTGTCACGGTTTTATTCACATACTCATATTATGAAAAAAATCAGGTCCTCCTTCACATTTATTTATCTATTATGGTTACCCAACCTTTGGGTATGAACATGCCCGAACCACACCAAATGTACAGAATAAACATCTATTTCAGATGAGTTGACCACGGCTGAAGGGGGCATAGGCGTTAATACATCTGTCAAGTTTTTTGAGAGAAATACTTCCAAAAAATGCCCCACTTCAGGTTGCATAAGTTTTTCAAATGAACGTAATCTTCTATAAGTGGGATTGGGTGTCGAAAAAAAGGCGATTAAGGAATCAAAGCTTGGTCACATCACAATCAGTTTGGCAAGCATGCAGACTATCTTTTGATCGGTGTATTGATTTGTACTTTTCGTTTTGGACTACAACACTCTTAAAGTATAGATATACCATTATTTATGCTTTGAGAAATAGAAAAAAAGGAGGGAAAAAAATGTTGATTAGCTGGTAAAGATAGTTCGAAAAGCTTTTTCAGACATGTCTTCTGGGTAAAAAGGGCAGTAAAAAGAATACGATTGTAGCCATCGATTAACAAAATTGGGTTTGGAAGAGATGAAAGCTCCCTTAAACCTCCGAAATGGTGCATGCATAGCTGTTATGCGGTAAATTGTGCGCCGTGATATGCAAAAGAGCCAGTGTGCATGCATGCATGCAAGTGGAGGATCTTATTGATCCGTCAAGCAAAGCAAGATAGTAGAGCTTTACAGAAGGCGAGATCAAGCCAACATCAAAACACCCACCACGAGTCACTCCGTTTGCAAAATTAGCGCGTTTCTTCTAGATTTTTTCTCATGCAGTGACCAGAACAAATAAATCAACAGCGTTGCGATTAGCCTGGTAGTATCAACTACCTCAAAGTGTATGATTTTTGTCACTCTGCACCTTTCACAACTTTTTACTCCAGCGGGAATGAGTTCGCGCAAAGATTGAACTTACAGGTAAAATAAGCATGGTTGATTCAAAAATAATATCTTGATTATATTTCGAAACCCTTGCTTTAACGAAATTCCAATTTTCAATTGCAACTTGCTAATGCCTAGATTTTGACTTCGGAAAATCTCATAAAAATAAAAATAAAACCGATAAATATTTGCCACACCATATAATAATTTATTTTTAGTCAAAAAACTGCCTACCCTGTTTCCCTCTCTACCAGCTCACCCCGGTACCCGCTACGAAACTATGTCTATATATATGATGTATGCGCGTCTGTCTGCCTTCTCCGTATTGATACTAATTAAACTTTGACTGTTTTGGATGGTTAGCTCGCCTCTTTTGCCGCTAAAAAAGTCACGTATCCTAATGTTTGCGTTATCCATAAGTATAATTTACAAACTTAGAACTACAACTGTGTGCAGCACAAATTTGTAATATTAAATCTTGTCCTTGATGAATATTTTCAAATATCATAATATTTAAAAATCGAGTTTAACATAACATCTACTTTTAGAGGAAAGGGAAAGGGAAAGACTGAAAAATCCTTTGAGAAGTTTATCTAACTTTCGAGGACACGAAATTGAAGGATGCAAGAGGTAAAAAGTCACTTGTCGGATAAGGAATTTATAAATTGAACAGCTACTTCATAGATCTGCTTCCCGTTTTTCTCCCTCTCTTTTCCCGTCCGTTTATAAATGTACTATTTTTAAAAGCGATTTTCGGGGAATTTTTTTCCTAAGAAATAAACTGCAAAGAGCTCAAAATAAAAGCTACACCAAACGAAATAGATTGGAGTGATAAAAGTAAATTTTGATTCTTACATATTTTTTATGGAATGAATTAATTTTTATAACATAGAGCCACACTATACAAAATATGAATGGAAAAATGAAAAATAAAATAAAATAATAGTTATGACAATATCAACTATTCTTTACTTGTATGTGGAGCGTTCGTCGCACCAAATAAATTTGAAACTTTAAAAATAATTATTTCCGCATGAAATTTTATATTTCTTAATTTTATTTATTCACCTCCTAAATCAATTTAAATTGTCGTCTTATGATGTAATTGATGTTCCTTTATTTGGCGTCAATATTGTCAGTGACTATGTTTAAGAACCTTTTGTTTTTCAATTGCGGTTGAAAATAATATTCAGCTCTATTTTATTTTCCATTATTTTTACTTTTTAATTTTTAGCTAGCGAGTCACAAAAATATTTAAAATAGATTAAAGCCAAAAATTGCTGATTGCACTGTGAGGGGATGAGGGGACAGTAAAGGAGCTACTTTCAAGATAGTACCGGTGGAAAAAATGTATTGTTTTACTTTACATAAGCACTTTACTGCACTCATTTTTTCATTTCATTTACTTGATATATATTTATGCTTTTGTATACGTTGAGGTTAAGGATTCTGCCACAACAGTTTTGATGGCATGCTTCAATTATACGTACCCTATTTCTTTTCGACTGACACCCCCTCCCTTGGATTCCAGAATTTCTTTATAGATAAAAACACAAGACTAGAGGCAGTAATGTTAATACTGATAATAAAAATAAAGATATTAAGTTAGTTTATTGCTGGCATCAATTCTTTGATAATGGGAAAATTTCTCATATAACGGCGTTTGAGTGGAAAAATGAAAGGAGTACCGATGATAATATAATACTAAACAATTGGATAATTGGATAATTGAAGAAGGAATAATTTAAAAAATATATTCTGAGTCATACTCTAGACATGCCATAAATTTTTTTCTTCTCCTCTTTTTTCAATTTTCAATTTGTATATGGAAACTATATGGGAATAAATAAGTGACATGAAATACTTTCACTGAAAAAATATTCAAATTAAAATAATTAAAAAATAGCAAATGGAAAAGCCTCCTGGAAAATTTTGTCCAGTTTTATGAAAAAACATTCAATTTAAAACTTTATTTCCCATATTTTTTAAGACTTGAGAGAAATGAGTGGAAATTCAAACAGCTTAATAAATAAACATTTTGAAAAAGTATTAATTTGTGCAAAAGATAGATTTCCTTCATATCAAACTAATTAGATATAGTAAAATTTAAAAAAAACCATCTTTTGTCATACTTAAAATTTCATAAAATTGAAAAGCTTTCAGAGGGAAGTCAAGAATCTTTCTGTAAATTTATTTCACAATATTATTTCTCATATATTATATAAAAGCGAATTTACCTATTTTGAAAAAACCTTATTTGTACCTAGTTAAGTGTGATGTATATGTATATACATATAATGCATACATATACATCAATAATCATATCTTAGGAGGCTGAATAGCTAGTATATAATATAAGATCAGATAAAATAAAAATAAAAAAGACTTGGTGCATATAATCAATAAAAGCTAAGCAAGCCAAAAAATAAATCCAACTACTCCGGTAGCTTGACTCCCCCTGTTGCCAAATTCTTTTCCAATCATAAGCTCTTAAGCCAGTGAGAAAAAATAAATATTAATAATGATATAAACACATACTTGTTTGAAATTTCAACTTCAAAAAAAATTTTTAAATCAGTTTTCATAATTGGGGTTCACTTCCACATGGCTGATTTCATTTATTATTCTGTCCCCCTGAGCGAAATCCCCACCAGGCTGAGAAATTTGATTTGTTTCATCAAAGGCACCACCTAGTTCGTTCCAAAAAGCCTCACGGTCTCTTTGTGATGACTGAAAAAATAAATTGGGTGAATGAGAAATCCCCATATTAATGTAATTTTCTGTTTTCATTGAAGATACTTGAGAGAAACTGGCTGAATCTTCGGGCCTGAACTTCGAAGGTGTTAAAACTTCCTGTTCAACTTTTAATATACTTGAGTTTGAGGCGGTCTTTAATTCTTGATTTTCTGTTGTTATCTCACTTCCAGATATAGCTTCTCCTTCTTTTTTCTTTTTTCGGCCTTTTCCGCGCTTGCGAACGGATTCTTGAAAATGACATTCTTTATTTCGCCTCGCACAATGACCACATGGATGTTGTCCATCACACTGAATGCATTATAAATAATTCAAATATTTAAATCAAGGGTCATTTCACATATGTAATTAACAAAAAATTACTCACTCTAAGCTTCCTCATCCTGCAAAAATCGCAGCTGATTAGCTGTCGTGGTAGCCTTGGCTTTCCTTTCTTAGTCATTCGAACAAGTGCAATATTCTCATCTGATTGAAATGTTGTTTTGGGCTGATCCAAAGGATAATCATCATCATAAGAATTTTGCGTGTGTAGTTGATTTCTGGGGGAAACGCCATTAAATGGAAACTCAAAAGTGGTGGGAGTAAGATGTGACTTCTTTGGGGAAGACAAATAATCAAAAGAGGATTGAGTAGAGGAGGATGAAAGAGGCTGATTAGAAAGGTTATATGTGTAAGTGTCACTCAAATGTCTAGTGTTTGGATTAGGCAAGGAGCTCGTCGGGTACCATTTACAGCCAAATGCTGTCGAGTCAGATGAAGCTGGAGGAGATAAGTTGTAGTCACTCGTCCGCAGGTGAGAGTACTGCCTTGTCAAGTTCCCATGAAGGGAAAGATTAAAAAAATCAGTTGATGGAGTTTGTACAGATTGTAAAGAGTGCTCTGAATTATTTGAAAAAGAGGGTGGTTTATCACTAAGCGTTGCTGGTGTGTAGGAAGTGGAAGGCAAAGAGGTGACGAAGTCTTCGAATGAATTGATTGAAGACTGAGCTGCTTCTGTATAACTTGCAAATGAACTCGACGCAGAGACATAGGGTATGAAATTACTAGGCCTAGCTGAGGTACTCATCGATGCATTTTCATTTCCAGTAATTGTTGGCATTAGGTTGTTAGGAGTGTAAATGCAATAATCAGAAGAGACTGGGGATGTGTTTGATATTGAAGTAGTTGTTACTACTGGATAGGAATGTGACCACCCTGGGTGTGGATGAAGAGCTGGTGGTGGTGGCGCTCGACTGCCGCGATGCAGATTGGCGGAATCTTGGTTCCTAAGAAAGTGACCACGGAAACCCCCAGAGGAAAAAGGGCTCTCAAGCTCCTCAATTCTCTGATTAGAAAATGCAGAGGTTGCCCATGCTGGCTGAACTTCCATATGGTCGATAGTTGATTGGGGATAAGAGTTAAGTACCGAAAAAAATGGATGAGGCTTTTCTGGAACGTAAGGAGGATGCAAATTTCCTAGATAAATGTCACTGGATTCGTTGTTTAATGGGTGTTTTTTGTGCGGAAGATCATTTGAATGTCCAGAAGATGAGGACTTGAATGTTTCCTCAGAACTAAGAAGTGAAAACTTGGAGTCTTCCTCAGGTGACCCAGAGAGACTTCCATGTATGGCACGAGCTGTAATTGCGCCGACAGCAGATGCTGCTAAACTGGAAGCGAATTTTTGACGCTGAGGTGAATTTTTCACATTAGTAGTGCTACACTTATCAACAGGCATTATCTTTGAAGATTGAGAGACGTGGTTTATAGCAGAAGCACATGAGCTTGGTTCCAATGAGGGAGTTAATGAAATTGAATGAATTTCTGTGGAACATGATGAAAACTCTAGTGCCGATGGAGATAAGAGTTTTTCAACATGGGGATTTGTTCTTACCGGAAAGGAATCGCTTTGCGGATAAGAAGAATATTGGTTTGATTGCAAATGTGGATCAACCTAAAAATGAAAATATTCTTCACAATCAGTTAACAATAATGTCCAAAGCTCTAAAATATCCACATGTTCAGCAATTAAGTAAACATTTACTTTCAGAACATCGAGAAAGAAAATTTTTTTATCTATAAACCTATAAAGATAAAAATGCTAATGTATTTGTAGATAGATGAATAATAATATATATATAATTCTCTGACTTACATGCAAATGGTAAGAAGACGCCGACCATTGCCGCGCATCTAGTGGAGACGATAATGTTTCTGAAACCGTACTAAGGGCTTTCGGTAGAGAGACTTGAGTGCCATTTGAATCTGTAAGGATGTTATTTTCTGAATCAAAGGTTCCTCTTGGAGAAAAATCACCAAGCCAGTGAGGAACATTTTCCTCACTTTTGGTCCACTTAACAAAAGCAGTGCTCATGTTTGTAATTGACCCCGAATTATTTATGAATTAGAATGAAAAGCGGATGGCAGCCAAAGATAGAAAAGCCAGAAGTGCATCCACAATTTCCTCAGGATCAGGGCAAAACACGGAAGGAGTGGAAAGATTTGAGTATCAAAATTCCTCCACCTAGAGAGTTGAAAAGATTTGAGTGCTCTAAGTGGAAAGACGGAAGAATAAATCTCATGCACGCCTATCAAAAAAAAAAAAAAAAAAAAAAAAAAAAAGGGAAAAAAAGAGAGAAAAAAAACTCAATGCAGAGAGAAAAGAAGGTAGGATCATCAGTAAAAATTGGGATGGCACAACAGAGTTATCTTGCGGAATTACACGATCGGGCTGCTAGAAAGGACACATAGATAGAGAGCAGAATAAAAAAGGATATGGGCAGCAGTGCGCGTAGAAGATTAAATCGTCTGAGGCAAGACTTGCGAATACGAACAGTGCGGGGAAAGCAAGGAAGAGCAATAGCTAGTGGGCAGGCACAGTCTTCAAAAACTGCGGTCATAAAAAGACTAATATTGCTACGGCTAGTGCTAATACCATTAGTATTTAAGTCAATTATAATAATGATGGTAATAATTGTATATTAAAACTAAAAATGAAATTCTTAACATAAGGGTAAAAAAACCAAGATTACGACTTGCCGCCTTTGCTTAAGTTGAGGCTATAAAACCATTTTGTAAGGTAAAATAAAATGAACATGAAAATGAAAATGAAAATGAAAAATGAAAAAAATCTGCAAAAAACCAGGCAACGTTATTGCTCGGTGAACAATTTCTCGATCAAAAAAATATCTTCCCAAGTTATATGAGCCTAGCTCAATGTTGATCTCAATTATTCGAAGTCCAGCTCACACGTCACTGCTTCGCTTTCTACAGACTAACGCTGTGCATGAGAACAACCTAATTCGCGGAGAGCCGCGAACACCTCACATCAACTGATTCTGCGCACATACTCTTTCTTGCCCAACAATTTCACATTCGGGAAACCGGCCTGAGATCAGCTCACAAACTTCTTTTTTTAAATTTTTCATGATCCGAATCGACAGCTACTTTGGTTTTCGTTCATGCACGCTAAATTTCAAGGATTCATGTTGGACTTGGGTTTATAAAACATTCATTTACGATTACTTGATTTATTTACACATGAAACCACACATACATCATTTTTATTATAAGCTATAAACATAAATTTCTTTTATCCTAAATCAAGCAAAGACAACTGTAGATTAAAATAGCATCGTCCACATCTTCGATCTTTACTCCACATTTCATCTTTTTATGAGCTGCGCGCCATTGTAGGCAACCAGGGTGTCATGCCAAAACTGGGTTTTTGCTAATTTTTTTTAAAAAAAATTATATATTTTTCACCTTCTCTCATGATGAACCAATAGTATTTTCAGTTAATAGGCTTCATGGTTGATGCCCAAAGTTTTGTGTTTTGGTTCCCTCAATTATCCTCCGGACTTTAGATGTAGACTAATCCAGTAAAAATGTCTAAAAGCGTATCATTTTCACAGAATAAATTTTAATGAAATACTTACCAGGCAAAAAAATATTTCCAGGGTTTGACTATGTAAATGAGTTCTTCGTGGAGGATGATATCCTGACATACAAATTATGTAAACTTAGAGCATCTCCCCTTGTTGCAGTAACTTTTTAGTAGCAATTTGTATATATATTGGCCGCGTCATTTGTTGTTGAATAACGACATGCATTCCTCCTAAGGATTCAATAGGGGGTCTCAAACATTAGCATGCACGCCTGGAGGACTTCAGCCTCAAAACACCTTTCCAAGACGCCATGATAAATGGAAGACTGATGTTAGCTTTAAGTTGATTTCTTAGTTGCCTACTTCGGACAACTTGTCTATTTTTATTATCATTTCGCTATTATTATTATTATTATTATTATTATTATTATTATTATTATTATTATTATTATTATTATCATTATTATAATTATTATTATTATTAGGGGGTATCAAAGTTAGAAATTAGAAATTATTTAAAAGGCATTTCACAACACAAAAAGAAAGCCACAAACTTGACATTAAATGTCAATAAAAAGATGTTTTGGCGGCACAATATGTCATATTTTAAAAAATAGTCATGGTTGATTTGGTGGAAAAAAGAGGTATTTTGAAATGGAAGATTTCTAACTTTGAAACCCCCTATTATTATTATTATTATTATTATTATTATTATTATTATTATTATTATTATTATTATTATTATTATTATTATTATTATTATTATTATTATTATTATTATTATTATTAGGGGGTTTCAATGTTCAGGGATTGGCAATTAGGGATCAGGAATTTTTTTTCCTGGGATCAGACATTATTAATTGCAGAAGATTCTTATCCACTAGCCCTGGGGATAGTGGAAAAGGAATCCATGATAATGCATTATTCCTCCTCTTATACCCCAATTTCCATTTCTAATTCCTGATCCCAAACTCATCACATCCATAAGGCATATCCAGAGAGTAGTCCAACATGTGGTTGTGGCAGAAAGTTGTGCAACATGTGGTTATGACAGAAAGTTGTCCAAGATGTGGTTATGAAAAATTGAGTAGAAAAATGTCGGATAAGAGGTGAACATTGACACGTAAAGTGTCTACTAACCCAATTATTAGCAAAAATAATTTTGGAAGATAATTGGGGTATAATGATTTTTATCTGCAATTAATTTAATTGCGGATCCCTGAACATTAATACCCCCTATTACTATTATTATTATTATTATTATTATTATTATTATTACTATTATTAGGGGGTATCAATTTTCAGGGATCAGCAATTAAATTAATTGCGGATAAAAATCCTTATACCCCAATTATCTTCCACAATTATTTTTGCTAATAATTGGGTTATTAGACACTTTACGTGTCAATGTTCACCTCTTATCCAACATTTTTTTACTCAATTTTTCATAACCACATCTTGGACAACCTTCTGTCATAACCACATCTTGACCTACTTTCTGCCATAACCACATCTTGGACTACTCCCTGGATATGCCTTCTACCTTGCTGCGCCCTTCCATTCTCATCCCATCCTGTTCATTCTATCCTCTCAGAATTTCTCCCCATTTCATCTATTTGTCACGCTCCACGTGACACTCAAGGCAAAAGCAGCTCATTAAATCAATAATACAGAGGTCTAAATCCATACTCGAAGCACAGAAAGCAATTCTCCATAGAAACTGCTACTTTCCTTTGTGTACTTGCTATTCAACCGCGCTAGTCTAAAATCTAAATCTAAATTAGTCAATATCTCAATAGTGTGTCTCAGTCTTTTCTTCAATAAGCGACGCACAGCGCAATAGTCAATGTAATGGTGCACTAAAAGGTTTATTAAATGTCTGTGAATTATTAAAAAGGGTGGTGAGCATGGACGGAATGGATAGTGAAGGATTAAAGGGTTAACAGATGTTAGTGAGTAGGGTCCAGGTGTAACGGATGTATATTAATGGTCTGCGGTGCGTGGAATGGTGGATGGGTATGAGGTCAATGCGAGGAGGAGTAAAGGATATAAAAGGGGTTGGGTTTTTGGTTCGATATTCTTTAGAATTAAATTATAAAATGTATTTATAGTTAATAGTGGTAAAAGCTTTTAGTTAAATCATTATTATTGTATCTTTCTTTATTTTCTCAATAATCATTTCTAAATCCTAAAACTTTGATTGTTGAGTTTCCAACCCTTTGTGAGATCTTAAGAATTTTAATATTACCTTTCAATTATATTATAATCCTTCTCTAACATAACTCGAAGCAGTAGTTCTTCCTTCGAGTCATCTTTGAATCACTTCCTTGAATCATTCCTCTTTACTTCGAGGAAGTCTCTAAACTCCTCATCTCACTTACAGGAACATTCTCGACCTTGTGCGTAGGTCGTCCAGTGACACTATTTGATTCTGCTCCTTTTCATCTCGCTATCTCATCTGCTTGTTTCTGCTCCTTTTCATCTTCATTTATAATAACATGTCTCGTCATCCTAGATCTTCCAAAGGCAGCCATCACCCAGTTGTTCTTCAATTCCCACTACTTCCTCTTTCCCCTGCTCAGCCAAGAAATCAAAGACCATTCAATTAAAAAAAGATGACCATCTCATTCTTATCAACTGGCTGAAAACCAAATCTAACTATGATTCTTGTTTTGGTACTGAGTATGCCACTAAAGGCGGATGGCCCCCCGCATCAAAAGTTAATGGCTATCTTCTAATGGAAAATGAATTATGGAATAAGACCAAGGGAAGGATTGATCTTTTGCCTAAACAGATGTCTGAACAATTCAAGAATTACCAAGCAAAATACAAGAAAGAAAAGGCTATTTTATCTTCCACTAGTTTTGGGGTTACTGACAACAATATAACTAAGGGCATAAAATCCATAGACAATAAACTTGATTCTTTATGTCCTTGATTTAAAGAGATGGATGCAATTTTTGGAGAGTGAGCCAATGTTAATCCTGTAAACATGTTGGATGGTGAAGATCCTATCTCTGAACATGATGTTGAAGCAAATCTTTTCCCATCCTCTTCCTCCACTCAAGCCTCCCCTCTTCTAAATTATACGATTCTAGATAGCTTTGTTATTGATCCTATTGGAAATTTAACCCAACCCAATCTAACTCAGGTCTGTTTTTTTTCTTTTATCTTATCAATACTTTTTTTTATTTACTTAGATTTTCTTATTTCTTAAAAGGCTGACAAACAAACCCAGGATCCTCAATCAACTGAGTCTGAAGGTAGTGACAATGATGAGGAGGAAAATATGACCTTGAATAAGAAGCGTAGGGCTTCAAGTAGTCTTATTTTCAAGTTTCAAAGAAGACGAAAAAGTGATACTTCATCACAAACCCCTTTTTTGTCTATGGAACAATTTTTAGAGAAACGTGATGCTGGTAAGTGATACCATACCTCTTATTAATTTACTCTGCTTTTCTTCTACTTTATGTTAATTTTTATTCTCACTCTAGAACAAGTGGAAATTGATAAAGAGACTCTAAGCTTTGAAAAGAAGAAATACGAGCTCTCTTTAAGGAGGGATGACAGAGTACAAGATTTGGACAAGAGGAAGTATGACCTCTCCTTACGGAACGATTGTCAGCCTAGATATCCCTAGGACTGAGTATTTCTTATGCTTAAAATAAGATAACCTTAAGTAAATTAAGCTTATATCTTAAATATAAGGTTAAAATAATAATATATATTATTATATTATAGATATATATAATTATTATTCTATTATATAACTTATAGTAGTTTAAATAGCTTATCCATAGCCTAATAATACTTATTAAGGTGTTAACGGAGTCATAATATACTTATCTCAAGTGATATGAAGTAATTATTGACATACATAAGCTTATATGTATACATAAATCTCATATTCAGCCCCTTAATAGCCTATAACCTTTGTTTTTCTGCTTATTTTAGGTCATATGGACAAAATAAGTGGACTCACAACACCTACAGAAGCATAGACACCTATATCAGGCGCATACACCCAGTTTGGACAACTTAATTTACTTCCTTGGATGGTTATTCACGGATTTATGGGTTGGAAGGACATTTCTGGGTTAATATGGATGCTTGGGGATGTTATTGGGGGCTTGGAAATTTTATTTGCTTCCTTTATATGCTTTTGGTTTCATTAAATCTCTTTTTGATTGTTAATTTTACCTGTTTCTTTATGGTATCCGCTTTAATCTGGATTTTCTATTTATGGTATAGATCTGTGTTATTATTAATAGTGATGGAGGGTCCTTACTGGAGGTCTGGGTGTTGAAACTGCTTGAAGTGGACGCCATGGGGAGGTGATGGGCCCTCACAGTGCTGTAATTGCCGGGGATAGCAGTGACATCATCTGGATTCACCATGGGAAATCTGGCGGTGAACTGCTAGCAGTTCCCTCTATTTGAAACTATCAGGAATTTGTCAGGAAACTGTTGGGAAACCATCCTGAAACTGTCAGAACAATGTTTTTAAATCTGATGAAAAAACATTGAAAAAATAAACTTTCACAGATTGAATCCAGAACAATCCCTCCTTGAGCAGAGCTTAAGAACCACATTGAACATCAGTTAATCTCACGTTTGGCAAAAGGTTGAACAACATCACTTAGCATACCTTAATATTCAAATATTAAACTTGAATATATGTTGCGTGTAAGATATAGATGCATATGCATTTGAATTTGCATGGTGGATACTTATTGCATGCTAAAAATTGATGTGAAATGCCTATCCAAAGTGTATGCATAATGAGAATGAAGAATAAATATGCATAGTGATTATGCATAAAAAATATGCAAAAAAATATGCATATTGAATATGCAAAAAAGGTGCATATATGTATATGAATAAAATATATTTATATGCATATAAATCTGTATAATGAATATGCATATGAATATGCATATATATGCATAATGATTGAAAAATGCAAAAAAAATGATGCTTAACGAGTATATTTTATGCATAAATAGAAATATGCAATATGAATTCATATTGCATACAGATAACACTGGCAAACCATTTTGACCAAAACTCATACTAAATTTTCATTCTGGACTAAAGGTGTGAGGGAAGGAAGAAAAACTGTCCGACGTTAGAAAAATGCTACATGCACTCATTTTGTAGCAGAGCAAATGAGAAGCGCTGAATTATGGTTGGTGCCCATAATTTAGTATGATATCATAATTTTATTTAATTGTTTTCAATATTGAAAAGACTTTAGGTCGGTTGGTATGGATCTAGCTGTGCCAGGGTCTAATCTAATTATTTTAACAATTTCTTAATAATTAACGGGCTTTAATACAAAAACAGGTTGTATTTTTTGTGGAATATTGGATATGATAAGGTCTTTTGTAAAAAAAACTTATATTGTTTAAAAATATTCCTGAATCAGATGTGGGATAATCACTACAAAAAATTGTAGTACTGTGGGCAATAAAATATATGCACAAGCAGTAAAGAAAGGACCAAGTGAACCCTTTTTGTGCAGTGGGAATCATTAGAGTGGAATTGTGGATGAAAAATATAATTCATTATTACCATTTTATTTAATCAAAAAATTTATAATATTAAAAAGAACTATTGATTAATTGGTATTTGACCTTTGTGCCTCACTCATATTTATCATTTGATTGATTTTTGTCACCATTATGTTATTAATATTATAAGTATAGCAAAAACTCGTGTGCCCAACGCATACCGGGTGATGTTACACCTTTTATAATATTATTAAATAAAGGTAAAAAAATATGAAAATGATTTGTTTTACATAAAATAAATTGATATCCAAAAGCAATATGAGGGATGAAAAGGTAAAATTAAAGGGATCAAATATGAAATAAAAAATTAAAGTGAAATTCCTCCCATCAAGAGCAAGTAGACATGATGGGGTGAACGCCCACCAGTGGCACTAAACTTGGACTATAATTTCTTTTTTGTAAAAATAAAAAAAAATCCACTTGAGCTTTACCAAAACTTCAGGATGACAATTTTGCCATATCAAACAACTTCTAGTTGTCACCGGACGACCTACACACAAGGTCGAGGATGTTCCTGCAAGTGAGATAAAAGGTTCAGATACTTCTTTGAAGCACAGAGGGATAGTTTGAGGAAGTGATTCAAAGATGACTCGAAGGAAGAACTACTGCTTCGAGTTATGTTCAAGAAGGATTCTAATATAATTGAACGGTAATATTAAAATTCTTAAGATCTCACGAAGGGTTGGAAACTCAAAAATCAAAGATTTAGGATTTAGATATGATTATTGAGAAAATAAAGAAAGATACAATAATAATGATTTTCACTTAGAGTTTTATCACTATTAACTATAAATACGTTTTATAATATAATTCTAAAGAATGTCGAACTAAAAACCCAGCCCCTTTTATATCCTTTACTCCTCCTTGCATTGACCTCATACTCATCCACCATTCCGCACACCACAAACCATTTAAAATATATCCGTTACACTTGGACCCTCCTCACTAACATCCTTCCATCCCCTTAATCCTTCACTAACCATTCCGTCCATGCTCACTACCCCTTAATAGCCCACAGACATTTCATGAACCTTTTAATGTACTATTATATTAACTATTGCGCTGTGTGTCACTTATTGGAAAAAAGACTAAGACACACTATTGAGAGATTGACTAATTTAGATTTAGAGTTTTAGGCTAGCGCGATTGAATAGCGAGTACACAAAGGAAAGTCACAGTTGCTATGGAGAGTTACTTTCTGCGCTTCGAGTATGGATTTGAACCCTTTAGTATTGATTTAATGAGCTACTTTTGCCTCGATTGTCACATGGCCTGTGACACTAGTGTAATTATAGAAGAAAAATTCATTTTCATTGCAATAGAGAGAATTTATTGCATCAGACTGCATGTGACCAAAAGTGTCCAGCACAAGTTCGGCCAAACTTGTGCTGGAAACTTTTATGATGGAGGTTAGCTAGGGTGGAATTTTTCTTCAGTTCATCTGGTATTTCTTATAAACATGTCCACCAGTATTTGATCTTTGTGCCTCACTCATATTTATCATTTGATTGATTTCTTGTCACCATTATGTTTTAATATTATAAGTATAGCAAAAACTCATGTGCCCAATGCATACCGGGTGATATTACACCTTTTATAATATTATTAAATAAAGGTAAAAAAATATGAAAATGATTTGTTTTACAAAAAATAAATTGATATACAAAAGCAATATGAGGGATAAAAAGATAAAATTAATCTCAAAGAGATCAATTATGAAAAACAAATTACTTGTAAAATTCTTGCTCTCAAGAGCCAGTAGAAATGTTGAAACAAATGGGAGCCATCAGGGCTAAATTGTAATAAGTGACCTTTTTTTAAAAGATAAAAAATTATACACCTGAGGTTGGGAAGAACAACAGGTGGATGATTCAGCTAAACAAAACTACTTGTAGTGAAGTTTAATAAAAAATGTTTTTTGTTGCCATATAGAGAATTGATCCCATCTGACTGCACGTGACTAAAAGTGTCCAGAACAAGTTCAGCTGAGCTTGTGCTGGACACTTTTATGATGGAGAGTAGCTTGTGTGGAAATTTTCTTCAGTTCGTTCATCTTGTATTTCTCATAAACATGTCTACTGGTATTTGATCAGTCTGTATCTTTCATATTTATCATCCAATTAATATTTTATCACCATTATATTATTAATGTTATTAGTATAGCAAAAACTTGTGTGCCAAATGCATACCATGTGAAGTTATACCTTCAATAATTTTTTAAAATAGACGTAAATAAATATGGAAAGGATTATTTTTACAAAAATTAAATAGAAATTTAAAAGTAAAAAGAGGAATAAAAGAGTAAAATAAAAGTCAAAGAGTTCAAATATGAAAAAAATACTGGTAAAATTCCTGCTATCAAGAGCCAGTAGAGGTGTTAAAGCAAATGGGAGCCATCAGGGCTTGATTGTAATAAGTGACCTTTTCTTTAAAGATAAAAAATTATACACCTGATATTGGGTAGAACAGCAGGTGGATGATTCAGCTAAACCAAACTACTTCTAGTGAAATTTGATAAAAAATTTTTTTTGTTGCCATACAGAGAATTAATCCCATCTGACTGCACATGACAAAAAGTGTCCAGCACAAGTTCCGCCTAATTCGTGCTGGACACTTCTATGATGGAGAGCGGCTGGGATAGAATTTTTCTTCAGTTCATCTGGTATTTCTTACAAACATGTCTACTGGTATTTTATCTTTGTGCCTCACTCATACATATTGTTTGATTAATTTTTTGTCTTAATTATATTATTAATTATATAAGTATAGCAAAAAATCATGTGCCGAATGCATACTGAGTGATGTTACACCTTTTATAATATTATTAAAAAAATGTATAAAAATATTAAAATAATTTATTTTTAAAATTATTAATTGATATCCAAAAGCAATATGAGGAATAAAAAATTAAGTTAAAGGGATCAAATATGAAAAACAAACTCCAAGTATTATTGCTAATATCAAAGGCCAGTAGAGATGTTGAAGCAAATGAGAGCCATCAGGGATAAATTGTACTAAATTGATTGTTTTTTAAAGATAAAAAATTGTGTACCTGTGGTTTGGATGAACTCTAGGTGGATAATTCAGCTATATCAAACTACATCTAGTGAAGTTTCTTATCAATTAATTCTTTTCATTGCCATAGAGAGAATTGATCCCATCAGACTGCACCTGACTAAAAGTGTCCAGCACAAGTTTGGCCAAACTTGTGCTGGACACTTTTATGATGGAGAGTAGGTAGGGTGCAGGTCTTCTTCAGTGTAACTGTTATTTTTTTAAAACATGTCAAATGGTATTTGATCTTTATGTGTTATTCATATTTTATTATCTGATTAATTTTTTGTCATTAGATAAATATTAATTTTATTAGTATAGAAAAAACTTGTGCGCCAAATGCATGCCATGTTATATTACACCTTTTATAATATTATTAAAAAATGTTAAAAAAATATGAAAATGATTTCTTTTCCAAAATCATAAATTAATATCCAAATGTAACATGAGTGATAAAAAAGTAAAGTAAAAGAGATCAAATATGAAAAAGAAAAATTCAAGAAAAATTCCTGCCTTCAAGAGCCAGTAGAGGTGTTGAAACAAATGGATGCCATCAGGGCTAAATTTGATAAAATTTAGTTTTTTTTAAAGATAAAAAATTTTTCACCTGATGTTTGGAAAAACTCAAGGTGGATAATTCAGCCATACCAAACTACTTCTAATGTAATTATTTAGCATTTTTTTAATTTAATTTCAACAGAGAGAATTGATCCCATCTGACTGCACCTGAACAAAAGTGACCAGGTGGTGTTCCACCTTTAATCATATATTATTAAATAAATGTATAAGAGTATGAAAATTATTTATTTTAAAAATTAAAAATTGATATCCAAAGCAATATGAGCTATAAAAAAGTAAAATAAAAGGGATAAAATATAAAAAAAATCTAAGGAAAATTCCCACTGTCAATAACAAGTAGAGGTGTTAGATCAAATGCGCACCACCAGGGCTAAACTTGCACTATATTTTCTTTTTTGTTAAACCAAAGAAAGTGTCCTGATGAGTTTTGAAAAATCATCAGGAGGACGTTTTGGCAATATCAAACTACTTATTGTGCAATGATTGAGCAAAATGTCATTTTCATTTCCATAGAGTAAATTTATCCCATCTGACTGCATGCAACCAAAAGTGTCCAGCACAAGTTCGGACAAACTTATGCTGGACACTTTTATGATGGTGAGTATCTAGGGTGCAGGTCTTCTTCAGTTTATCAGGTATTCCTTATAAACAAATCCACTTGTATATGATCTTTCTGTGTCATTCATATTTATCATTTGATTGATTTTTTGTCACCATTATGTTATCAATATTATAAGTATAGTAAAAACTCATGTGCCCAACGCATACCGGGTGATGTTACACCTTTTATAATATTATTAAATAAAGGTAAAAAAATATGAAAATTATTTGTTTTACAAAATAAGAATCTTCCGCAATTTATAATGTCTGATCCTGGAAAAAAAAATTCCTGATCCCTAATTGCGGATCCCTGAACATTGATACCCCCTATTATTATTATTATTATTATTATTATTATTATTATTATTATTATTATTATTATTATTATTATTATTATTATTATTATTATTATTATTATTATTATTATTATTATTATTATTATTATTATTATTATTATTATTATTATTATTATTATTATTAGGGGGTATCAAAGTTAGAAATCTTCCATTTCAAAATACCTCTTTTTTCCACCAAATCAACCATGACTATTTTTTAAAATATGACATATTGTGCCCCAAAAACACCTTTTTATTGAGATTCAATTTCAAGTTTGTGGCTTTCTTTTTGTGTTGTGAAATGCCTTTTAAATAATTACAAATTTCTAACTTTGATACCCCCCATTATTATTATATTGTTAATAGTGAATCTACATATGTAGTTATGTGTCACTTGTCCAGCTAAACCTATACATTTGGCTACATACAAATATATATCTGTGTGAAAATAATTACATTACATTTATTGAAACCTACATTAATATTTAACCTATACTGATGATAATTGAGAGTATACATGGATTGTGACACTCATTATTTTTTCCCTCTTTGTTTGCTCCTAATTATTATCAGGAAATATTACATTATGATTCTTATTTTTTCATGTTAAATTCTTTCTTATTTACTAACATGAAATATTTTAGGATTTAAAACCATACTTCCAAAATCATCATATACATAATTATATGATTTGTACTCAAATACATATTATTTTACAATTGCATAATTACTATTGCACTGTAACCCAAGGTAGACCAGGTTAGTCTTTTCAGTCTAATATCCAGGATGGATAATGACAGACCACGTATGGTACTACATCTATATACATGTGTCGGCATTTTTCCCTAACCTAATTTGGACATATACTTAATGTTTATGTCCTAACACCCCCATGCAATTTTGACCATATATAGATGATTAAAAGATAAGAATATATTTAAAATGTATTTTTAAAAAATATATAAATTTGTAGAGAGGAAAAAGAAAAAAAATATTTCAGTAACTAGTCCCAATGTTTTTATCACTTTTGACATGTTGTTTGCATTTAGAGCCTTTTTCATGCAGTCTGCTATTTGAGTTGATCCAGGGATCCAGAAAATTTTTAATTTTTTTTTTCATAAATTAACTGATTTAGGATATAAAAGTCTCATTTTGCATGTCTTGCATCTTTATTTGAAGGCTTATCATTACCTATATCTACTGCTGTGCTGTTATCACAATGTAAAATTACTTCCACTTCTTTTCCCAAAAAATATGAAATTAAACTTTCTATTCATAAACCTGTTCTAGCACCCATCCCCAATGCCATATATTCTGCTTGAGATGTTTCTAGACCTACTGATTTTTGTCTCTTTTCCATACAACTAACTGGCACACCATTAACCAGTATAACATTCCCATTCCCTTCTCTCCACCCTTCTCCCCTCCAATCTGAATCTGAAAATATTTGTACATTGACTGACACATTTTTATCAGGTGATATTTTCAGTTGCAGGTCATTTATTGTTGTGACATACTGAATGAGATGAGTTAACACATGCCAATGCTGTTCAGTTAGGTGAGTTTGTAAATGCACTAAGAAATTTACTACAAAACTGATATCTGGTAAAGTCCCTTGAATCACATATGATAATGCTTGAATTCTGGATAAGAATTTGATCTATTGGATTGCGCTTTCTGAATGTTTTGCTGTCTCAAGATTGAACTTTGTAGGAAGTGGTGTGTTTGATGTTTTTTGAGATGGATTCAACTTTTCTATGATTTGGTTGATTAATGTATGTTGTGAGAGTAAGTATTCATCTTTATTTTTTTCAACACACTGTAGAAGGACTCTTACAGCTGCCTTGCTGTAAGCAAAATCCATGGGAGTTGGATAAAACTATGAAAACCCTGTCTCTTTAATTGAGTAGAGAGTTCACAATTAACTAAGCTAAAATGTCTACTTGAAAGGAAATGACCATTTGAAAAATTGTATCTAATGGTTTAGAGATGAAGAATCTCTGTTCTTTATGTTAGGAGAAAGAAATACAACAAAAAAGTTGTACTAAGAAAATTTATTTAAATGATTGACTTTATATGTTTTTATGAAGTTTATATTTTTGTGAACAGATGTTAAAAATGAGTCACTTAATTTGAAACCTTTCTAATTTTAACATATAAGTATATATTTATTTGTTGTTGCATAATATTTATGATGTGTTATATAAAAATGTTATATTTGTAAGGGTATAACAAATTGTGAATAAATGTGTTAAAAGAGGGTGGTTAATTGTTGTTATGCAATGTGTAATTTTAGATTCCTATGATAATTTTGAGTATACAGACTTTATATTCATATTTCAGTCAGGTGCCCCCTTTTTCCTTCCAAAGTCTATTCAGAGTTTGTATAGAGTTCATCTGGAATTTTCTGGAGTTTGTACTGACCTCTGGACTCAATTCAAACCTTAGAAACTTTAAAAATAATATAAAAAATTATACATAATAGGGTTAAATCTGGAGAAAACTCATTAAATTTTGGTAGCCTTTTCAACCCTATTTACTGAGCTAAAAATCATTAAAGTTAAGTAAAATATCAAAAATCAAAAATAATCAAAAATACTTTTAAAAAAAATTAAAAATATAAGAAAAATAGAAAAAATTCAACAAAAATTTCCAAAGGTTCTTGAGACTCCTGAAATTCAATTCCATGTATATTTAAGCCTATAGTTACTTCTCTTGACTGTTAAATAAATATTTCATCCTGAATTATTTATTAGACAAACTTTTGCTTTAAAACCATCCATTTCCTTTAAAAATATTATTTAAAATCAGATAGGCCCTTCCATTATCCATAATAAATATCAAAAGATCAATTTAAATTAACTTTAAGTGCCATAATAAACTTTAGACTGCCACAACACAAAAACCACAATCTGATTAATATCCTTGTCCCATTTAATGTCCATGAAAAATTTCAAGTCAGATCCCAAATTATTTAAAGCATCAAGATTGGTACTTGCAACTATTCCATAATTTACATGAAACCAGATGTCTGCTGAAATATCAGTATATTTTAAAACATATACTGAAGATTCAAAAAAAAACTTGGTATATAACCAATTTCCCATAGCTTTTGTGATATGAATTTCCACCTACATCTCACAGATTTTTTGGTACCATATAATGCACTTTTTAGCTTGCATACTATATCATTTCCCTTATTGAAGCCTTCTTGTTGCCTTAAATAGACCTCTTCATGAATTGGAATGTTTAGATATGCCCCCACAACATCAAGCAACTTCACATGCCAGTTGAATTTAGCAGCCAGAGGAAAATTAGACAAAGGGATGTAAATGTAGAAGTTGGCACAAAATTTTCACTTATTGACTCCAAGTACTTTTTTTAAAGCCTTTTTCAAGAAAAAAACTTCATGTTTGATGATTTTTCCATTTTGATCTCTCTTCAAAGCAAAAACCCACTTTCCACCAATAGCTATCTTTCACTCCTGTAATTTAACTAAGTTCCATACCTCTTTCTTCATCAAATTTTCAATTTCAGATATAAAGGCTTTTTACTATTCAGTTGCCTAATTTGATTTTATTTCCTGTTTGTATTTTCTTGGGGTAACTAAGTCATTGGTGGTAAATTTGTTGTGAATAAGGTCAGGTAATGTGTCATGGTTTTCTATTATTTTGTCAAGTTCACAATTTCAAAGTTTTAGTGAATTTAGAATGTAAGATAGTGAACCTTATGTAGGTGATTCATTGACAATTTTTTGGAGCTTATTTTTTTTAAAGTTAATCTCCTTAATAGATGGGAAGGTAGAAGTGGCAGATTGAATGACACAATTTCTTTCTGTATAAAAAATAACCAACCTTTACCTCCTTTGAAATAACCAATTATACCACATCTGATAGATCTACAGTCAAGTTTTTGTCTAACTTATTTCTGTACATGTTTAAAGGCTTCTTCACCAAAAATTAGCAGCATTCTCAATTGTGTTTTTCTGTCATAAAGTGCTTGATAGGGTGTGATTGTATTAGTTATTATGCTTGGAAGTCTTTAATGAAGGAAAACTGCCCAAAGAAAGCTGCACCCCCAAAAATTTTATCTAGACCACTATCAAACAATACTTTCCTCACAATATCAGCAACAGTTTGTTTAAAACGCTCTGAAACACATTTCTGTTAATGGTGATATGGCATGGCATGTTACCAGACAACTCCAAATTAAGTGATGTAATCTTAAAATTTTTGATTTACTTACTTTCCTCCATTTTATGATTTAAAACTTTTTATCTTTTGTCAATTTAGACATTCAATCTTTGATTGGTACCTGAAAAATGCACCTAGGACTTGTGATTTTGCTATTAATAATTGAAAAACTGTGTAACTGGTAGCAAAGTCTCTGAAAGATACATAAAATAAAGCGCCCTTAAAAGTTGCAGTTTAAAGTGACATTATGAAATCAGACACAATAATATCTAATGGTTCAGGAGCCCTATTGTTGCTACCAAGTTTCAAGGAATTTATGCTGTTTGACATGCAAAATTTATTGCATGATACATACCCATGTGGGAGGAAATCAGGTAAGCCTTCAGCAGAATAGTTGTTTATTAGTCTCTGGATAACTCTCATACTCACATGTCTTAACACTCTGTACCAATGCATAAGAACAGGATTTTTCCTATCCATTGGCTCAGAATTAGGATTGTGAGGAGGGCTGAGGGAAATAGGGTCTTGCGCACTCAGAACAGATAGAAAAGGTTGAATAATGGATGAAGCATTGAAAGTAATCAATTTATTACTGCTAACTACATCTACCTTCCATGATTCATTATCAGTGAAAAACCCCTGAAATAATTTTTTTTATTTTTTAATATGTTTATATTGTGATGTCATCAAGCACTAAATGCGCTCCTGCTTTAATTAATGATCCCACAGATAATAATTTCTCAGTGGTATTTGGACAATAAAATACTCAACGTATTAACACATTGCTTTTAATACCTTGAGACTCTAGTGCACCAATTTATGTTAGGTAATCAGGTGTTAAGTTTTCAGTTGCAACAATCAGGGGTATTTGTCATGTTGAAGATATAAAACACAGAAAAATATTGTTGTTTCTGCTTACATGCTCACTCCCCCATGTGTAGCAGAGCAGTTGCAACATCTTATGTCCAAGTTTTTAGGTTGAGTTTCATTGCACATGGTAGTAATGGTTAGTTCTCTATGTCATCTTCAATTTTGAAAACCAGTATTTGCCTTTAGCTCTAGGATAGACAGGTCTATAGTTTTCAGTTTTTTGTTTTTAAGATTTGAAATTTTTTTTCTGCATGACCTTGACATGAACATGGAGTTGAATTTCAATAAAAATTAACATTGGATGGGGATTGATGATTTCTGAGAATTTTCATTTGATGGTTTATAGTGGGGATTTGAGCTTTCCAAATTCCTTTTCATCCATAATGGAATCAGCAAGCTCCTTTATATATGTTTAATGTAGAGTTTACTTATATAGCTTCTTCCAATACAGGGTTGGGTTAATCATTTTCATAGGTTAAGCTTTCAAATTACATGGCTATGATGATAGTTGGATTAGATGTAGCATTTGAAAATCTCAATTAATTTTGAAATTTTATGGCCATTTGATTAATTTCAACTGGTTTTAGATCTTTTTGAGTGTCTGAACTCTATTGTAAATGTTGTTGATTACATCTGTGGAGAATTTATGAGGTGTGTCAAAGATAAGGATAAAAACAAGTTTTGAAGTGTGCCTCTAATAAACAAAAAACCAGTGGCATATAATTAATCAATTTTATTACTCATATTTGCAGCATAATCAGCATAGATCTTTGTATCTGGATTAAAATTCATCAGTAGCATACATTTCAGAGAACCAAGTTTCAAACACATTGATTTAAGATTAAACTGTTGGCATATGAAATTATACACTGAATGTGCAGGTTTCATCTTTTTTTATTTGATCTTTATGCATATTGGCCAGTAATCTTTATATGGTTACCTGAACTAAATATTCTACATCTCAATGAAAAAAATGTTCAGGTATTGGGGAGAAGAGATAATCAGATTCACAAAAATATGTGTTTAGTGCTGATGAAAAATCTACTTTCCAGTAGCTTAAGTTATCTCCAGTTGGGGACAAAACTGTACAATTTTCAGCTCTTTTTCATAGTTGTTCCTTGAGTCTTTAGTAATTTTACCCTTGTAAAAGAGCATCAACTCTGGAATAGTGTAGTGAAGAGTCTGCAGGTGGTTTGTCACATTTTTTTCTTTTTTTATTTGAGGTGTATTGTTCCATATCAATGATAGTATTGGTGATTTCAGATTGTACTTTAAATGATGATTATAATGATGAATTTAATGAAGAAGATGGTGTGGAATATGTGGATGTTATGGTGTTTGAGGATGTTGGTGGTATTTTGTGTTTGTGTCCAGTAGATCTGGTGATTACCATTAACTCTGTAATAGCAAGACTTGTTACACTGTATTTTAAAAGAAAGCAGGAATGCTTTAAAGTAACTAGATGACCATTAACTATTGTAGTGTAATGCAAGGTAGACCAGGTTAGTATTTTCAGTCTAATATCTGTGATGGATAATGACTAACAATGTACGGTACTACATCTATATACATGTGTTGGTGTTGTGCCCTAACCTAATTTGCACATATACTTTATGCTTATGTCCTAAAAATTACAACAAAATCAGTATTTAATAATGGTAGATTTTATATGTAAGTTCATAAATGATTATAAATATATGTATATATATATTTCTACTAGCCTCCTTGTTCCCCATTGATTCTTCTCACTTAAACAACTTAATCATCATCTAATTTTGCTCCACATGCATTTTCTAAATTCTGTTACACATTGTTAAAATTGTATTTAGGTATCTAATTTAATATTTTTATCTTCTATCTTGTGTCTAGTCATAACTGCTATACACACATATCTTTAGTTTTAATCATTTAATTCATAGGCTGGCTCATCTATATTTTCCAACAGATCAAAATAATGTATCTTACAAGATTTATTTATTATTATTAAAGTATATATTGATAAATCAAAAATATCATCAATTCTTCTCACTTACACAACTTGATCACCATCTTCTTTTTCCCCACATGCATTTTCTTACTTTTGTAACATTTTTTTACAATATTTTTAGGTGAGCTCATCTATATTTTCCAAATAATCACAATCTTGTAACTAACAAGTTTTATTTAAAGTTATTAAAGCTTAAAAATTATATAAATATCTGTTTTCTCCTAATTACCATTAGCCTGAGTTCCTATATGCTTTTGCCTACTGTTCTAAGCCCTCCAAGTACATCCATTGTTCCTGGTATCACCATTAAGATGGGTCATTGATTTTCAGAATAATCAATTAAGACCAACTATTGTCTCAGCATAATCATAAATTCAGGTTTTGTTCCTGGAATCACAACTGTTTCAGGAAAATTCTCTTGTGCCAGTCACCTGTTGGAAATTTTCCTCTACTTCATCATCAACTCCGGACATTGTTCCTGGATCATCATTGATTCAAGTGTTATCCCTTGAAACATCAATCCAACTTCAATGTGGAAGCATTATCTCTGGCTTATCATTTTTTACTTGGCCTTTGTCCCCAGATTGGTTTCAATATTACATTATTTTTATTAATTTATATCTATTTTTTTATTGGACCATTGATTCCAAAACATTTTAAATAACAAAAATAAATAATTTATTTCTGACTTGGGGTAAGAGGTATCAAATATAAGGTCAAATACTCCATAATTTAATGCCAAGATATGGGAAAAAGTGTACCAGGTGGTGAATTATCCTGATAAGTGGATGGAGGGTGTAAATGGAGTGGATGTACTAAAAAAAGGGTGTGTTGAGGTATAAAAACATCATATAAGTACAACTGTTATAGGCAGGTATACTTCAAATTAAAATAACATACTTAGTACTAAAATTGTGATGTATTTAAATGACATGTGATCTAATTTTTGAGATCCCTTAATTTTACCACTTGCAACTAAAAAAAGATAGATAACATAAAAGTTCTCAGATTGGCCATAAGTGATCCATTATTAACTTTTTAGCAGATCTGCACTGTAGAAAAATGGAAAATTCCAAAAAAGTATCCCTTATATTGCTGTATAAAATAATTAAGATAATATTATATTTTGTTCAAGCTCCCCAATTCTCAGTTGCAAAGGCAGATTTAACACAAGGAAAAAATGGCAGGCTAGAGTAGCATTTTTACATTTCAAACACTAAATACCTCATTTAATATAAGAAAATAAAGAAAAATAATAATTATAATAATAAAAATAAAAATAAAATAAAGATAAATAAATATAAAATAAAAAGAAAAACAAAAATGAGAATAAAAATAAATATAAAAATAAAAATACAAATAAAAAATATATAAGTATAAATATAAATATAAGTATACACCATGCAATATGGGGGTCAGACTTTCCAGCAAGTCCACAACCTTGAAGCTGAATTAATATCCAGTTGAGCATACATTGAGGGAGTAATGTAGATATCATGAAGAAACATTAAAATTTCTCTGAACACACTTTGAAGGAAGCTTGAATATTTATTGAAACATCAGTGATCATTATAAAAATAATATTGTGGCTTGGCTTACAGAAATTTTTGCAGGAATATTCAGATAAGTGAAACCCACTAACAAAATAATTTGGCACATTCATACAATTGCAAATAATCATCTATTTTCTTCATTGTGAAAAAATAATAAAATTCTTATATAAATTGAACTAAATGTTAATTTTAAATGTGTTTATAGGATTTTTTACCTATCAATTGATAGAGGAGCCATCCAATACTATAAAAAGATATTCAAGAAAAAACATTTATTAAACTTATAATTTCATCAAATGTTAACAAATAAAGGTTTTTAGAACTATATACTTCTTCTCATTGTATGAATATATACTTTTGTATATTTTTCAAGCTTTAAAATATTTGTGGAGGTTACATCACTCTCAAAATTGAAGTTATAAAAAATCTAGTTAACTGCATAATTTAAGAAAATAATGTTTGTGCTATAATTTTAAAACTAAAAACAATATATGGGCTCTATTTTTTCAAAAAATTAATTTACTCTTATCTTCATTATAGCAAGAAAAATAAGGGTTAAACTTTTATGAGAATAAAACATATAGCTAAAGTGTTGTGCACAATATTTATTAGTTTATTTTGTTTTCATTATGCTTCACTTTTAATGCCCTTTAATTATTATATGTTTATATTATTTAAATTCTTTCAAAATTCTTCTTTCTACTAATTTCATCCCCTCTCTTGTGCTTCTGATTATCTTCCCTCTCAAATTTTCTTTCATTTTTAATTTTAGTGATACTCTCCCCTTTAGTCTCCCCCCACCACCCCTTGTTCCCCCTTCTCCAAACCTCTCCCTTGCACCTCACCTCAACTAACTTTTTTCTCCACTTTTCACCTCTTTTACTCCCTTCTTCACCCTTCTCCACCTCTTAATACTCCTAATCACTTTATTTGCTATCCATCACAACACCTTTTCATCTATTGGGACAAAAAAGGGTGACATGGGAAATATAAGGGGTGGGGTGAATTGAAAAAAGGTTGAGATGATGTGGAAGGGAAATGGTTGGGGATAGGAGCAAGAATAGTGGGGTTGGAAGAAAAAGGGTTGTGGTATTTTCAAAAGGGTGTGTTGGGGTGAAGGGGGCAAGAAATGTTAAGAATTGAGGTTTGAGGAAAAAGAGGCAGGGTGGAGTGGGAAATATTTGGAAAGGGGTAAGGATGGATCAATAGGGAAGCGAGAGTGGTAAAATGAGGTGAAAAGTAAAATTGGAGTGGAGGGGAAAGGCCAGGATTACTGAAACTTATTCTGGGAAAGCTGGACAGTTCAGTTAGTGTGTTGGAATGGTTATCTGAACAAGAGAGGTGGGAAGAAAATAGGAAAGGATGGAAAGGCATAAAACTGAATGTGTAGAGGTAAAAAGAATGCAAATTGAGGCAGAAAAAAACTGGAAGTGAACTCCATTGTTTAGCCAAAAAATAGAGTTCACCCTGTTGGTTTGAAGTACTTATTTTTCAATTTCAAAAAAAAGGGTAACTCTTGTGTATTTCTATTTTTACTCCTAAATCCAAACAAGATCAATCTTTGTTTGTTGTTTTTAATAAATACTGAAATGAGTGACAAAATATGCACTAGAATGTAAACGTCAGCCATTAAATAGAATTATAATTTTTCAAAAATATCAATTATTATGTTTCTAAATTGGCACAGAGGAGTCATTGAAAAATTTTCAGCAATTAACTGTGATGTTGAGCTGTCAAAAATATTGGAAACTTTTCTCTTCATATGTGTAAGGCGGGCTAGAATATGTAGAGCACCTTCAATAGGACAATCTGGATTGAAGTTGTATTCTTCAGCAGGAAGGGAAAACTCTTGAGAAGAGAGATAAAGAGATAATGCAACAAGGGATGCTCATAAAGAACTCTGGTGAGCACTTGGGCTAAGTAGTCTTTATAGCATGAATATCATCAATGATTCAGGGTGATCAGTCTTCTTAAATGTAGAAAGATTATTTGAGTTTGGTTCTTCAGCATTACAAAATTCTCCCAAATTTTCAAACTTCAAATTATTGACCAACCAGATCTGCAAAGTGTTAACATTGAGAAAATCCAAAGGTTAAAAAATAACAAAACAATTATTTATCATGAAATAAATAAAAAAAATTCAAGTAAGTGATACCTACAGAGTTTATTAATTTTTTTAAGATTTTGTCATCAACAGATTTCTTCCATAGAGAATTGAATTTGTGCAAAATTCCTTGTGGATTTTTGAGAGAAACTGAAAACAGATTTTGAATAACTGATTGATTTCTGTTAATGCCCTAAGTACCTTTTAACCATTGATTCTACCTTCAAAAAATTGATGAATTTCATCTGTTTGCTTCTGTAATTTTGAGTTGCCAATCATTGTCAGAGTATAAGGAAGGGAATTATTAACAGTTTTTATTGATGATGATAGAGACCATAGGATTTTTGGAACTTTGATTTTAGATTTTGAAGATACAGCAACTAGAAGCTGTTTCTGTGAACTTGAAGGATTTTTGTGTGGTAGGCTAGGTTGATCAATTTCTTCATTTGGTGTCTTCTCAACCTCATCAGCAGAAGTAGCTTCATCATTTTTTTGAGTTAAAGAGGCTTCATATTTCAGAATCTCATCATCATCATCATCATTTTTTACTTCTTCTTCATTAGAGCAAGATTTGATATTAGTTGAAGCTTTGGATTGATTGTGTTTTTTAGAGCTGGATTTAAAGATAAGAAAACAATAAGAAATAATAAATAAAAAAGTAAAAAATTTGGTGATAGCTTTAAAGACTAATATAAAATGTTTTTTCTATATTACTCATAAAAGAAATGACATACCTTTTGGACACATTTTGGCTAGTTTGTTTAGATTTTTGAGATTTTGCATAAGAGGAATCCTTGGAAGGAAGAGTTTTAGTAGCACTGAAAAAAATAGAGCCCCTAGAAAGTCTCATTCTTTTTGAACGTTGAAGAATAGTCTTATCTCCCTTTTGAGATGTTGATGCATGGCCTTCAGGGTCAGCTTTTTCATTATCATCATTGTCTTTGATGATAATGATACCTTTTTCTTAAGCTGATTTTGAATATTTTTTAAAGAAAAAGTGTCAATAATCTATCCTACTGAGTTTAAAGAAGTTAATATAAAATAATTGCTTAAATTTTTCTAGGTCATCAATGTATTCAAGCACATTGTTATATGCATTTGAAATATAAGATGGCAAAGACATCTGGCTAAGAGTTAACAGAAGTTCTTCAGTTTTTCCTTTAGAAAATGCAAGTTTCTTGCCATATTGAGATTGGGTAATTTTGGTCTTTTCTTTGGCAAGGAAAGGGGTGTTTGGAGACATGCCTAGAGGTGGTTTTTTTTTTGAGTTTGAAGGATTTGAATCAAGGATGATGATGAGATTTTGTCAAATAACTACTTGGTTCTAATATATCAAATATATTAATTGAAAAAAAACGTTAGTATAAGAAGATAAAAGAGATAAAGTAAGAGATCTTACATAAAGGAGGTGTCTGTTTATCACAAGGTATTTTAATGACTTATAACTTGAAAAAAAAGAAAATCTTGTATCAAGGTAATAAAGAAATAAAAAATATATATTACTATTGGGATTTTCAAGCTTTACTAACACAGATAAATTTTATAACTAAAATATAATAGTAGTAAAATTGAGAGAAATAAAAAAATTAAGAAATGTGGTACAAAACAAGAGGTTTTATATATTACCAGAAGCAGGTTTTTGATAGGGAATCTTTTACAATGGGATCAAGCTAGTGAGCATATTGGTAAATAGTCAGATGATAATAATGGGGTTGATAGTGAAAGAGAAGTAACTAGACAAAAACAATGGGGGATTTAAAGTATGACAAACAAAGAAAATTTAAAATTTGCAATTTGAAAATCCCGAAGGGTAAATACTTGAGAATGTAAATTTAACTAATTTAAATATTCAAATTAATTTGTGAATATAATACACATGCAATATGACAAAGGGATCTATTATTGGAAATTTTGACGTATTTTCATGTTATAAAAAAAGGGGGACAAAAACAAAGGAAAAAGATAATTTAAAAAAAAGGGATCAAAAAAAAGGTAACACTAAATAATATTATATAAAAGAATTAAAAAAGTAATTTATTCTATGATAGAGGCTTGTTTGAGCTGCACTGGAACCCCATGGAATAAACCTAGTCTAAACTTAGTGTAAGTTAAATTTATATAATAAATCAGAAATAGAAACACTTAAGAATCTTAAAATATTGCTAAAGTATAAAAGTAATCAAAATTATTGTCTTATAGATTCTAATAACCAAGTACCAAAGTCACAATTATTTGAAAGTATTTTACAGATTTGTACAAGTTTCCGTACTGTAAACATCATTCAAAAGTAATTGATGAACCTGTTCCACTGAGATATATAAGTTGAAAAAGAAAATAGATAATATATATATGTTTCTAACTTGAGCTATTATTGAATAGGAACAGCCAGAAAAAATATAGCAGGATTAATCATTATATTTTTTACATTGATGTAAAACTTGGTTGATAAAATAGTAAAAACCTTCAAATCAGGACTAAAAAAATAATCAAATCATGTAGGAATATTAGGAATAGGTATTATAAAAATTATAACCAATATCTTATAAATATTGACGGAAATAAATTACTAGTAATCCCAAAAAATATTGTACTCTTTTACCTTAAAATGGAAATATCAACTACTCATACTATACTCAAAATTACCTACAAATAGGTAAACGTTTCCTCTTTACCAAAAGACAATGGTAAGGATTATGTAAAAAACTGATTCCATCAAACTTTTTTGAGTAACTTTCTCCAGCACAAGTTCAGCTGAACTTGTGCTGGACACTTTCCAAATTTGAAGATAGTAGGGTGAATGTATATTTAAGTTAAATGAGGTGTTTGTCATAAAGGCATCAAGCACATTTTTAGCCAAACTTTTATTGGACACTCTGGCCATGAAAAGCCTCTTATTATTTCAAGGAAAGCTAAAATAAAAGCCCACATAATGATGATAATTTCTGCTATCTAACTATTTCAGTAAATGTGTCCAGAACAAGTTAGGCTCAACTTGTGCTGGACACATTTTTAATATGAAGAAGGTAAGGTGCATGTTTATTTATAAGAAGTGAGGTGTTTCTCATAAAAGTGTCCAGCACAATTTGGGCTGAACTTGTGCTTGACACTTTGACCAAGAGAAGTGACTAATAATTGAAAGGAAAAGCAAAAAAATAGTCCATATAATGAAGATAATTGATGGAATCAAATTGTTTTTAGGTAAAATGGTCCAGAAAAATTTGATCAAACTTGTGCTGGACACTTTTATGATGAATTTATCACTTCTCTTTAATAAACATGCACCTTACCAACTTCATATTGGAAAATTTTCCAGCACAAGTTTGGCCAAACTTTTTCTGTACAATTTAGTAATGGAAAGTAACTTATTACTTCAAGGAAATTAAATAAAAATAGGCTATAACATGAAGATATTTGATGCCATCAAAATTTTTTTTGGGTAAATGTTTCCAGCACAAGTTTGGCCATACTTGTGCTGGACCCTTTTATAAGGAACACCTCAATTCTCTTATATAAAAATGCACCTTACCAACTTCATATTGGAAATGTGTCCAGAAAAAGTTTGGCTAAACTTGTGCTGGACACTTTTACCCAAAAAAAATTTTGATGGCATCAAATATCTTCATGTTATAGTCTATTTTCATTTAATTTCCTTGAAGTCTTAAGTTACTGTCCATGACCAAAGTGTCCAGTACAAATTTTGCCAAAGTTGTGCTGGACACTTTTATGAGGAATACCTCACTTCTCTTAAACAAACATGCATCTTATCAACTTCATATTGGAAATTTTTCCAGCACAAGTTTGGCCAAACTTGTGCAGGACACTTTGGTTTTGGAAAGTAACTTATTACTTCAAGCAAATCAAATAAAAATAGTCTATAAAATGAAGTTATTTAATGCCATCAAAATTTTTTTTGGGTAAAGGTGTCCAGAACAAGTTTGGCCATACTTGTGCTGGACAATTTTATGAGGAACACCTCACGTCTCTTAAATAAACATGCACCTTACCAACTTCATATTGGAAAAATTTTCAGCACAAGTTTGGCCAAACTTTTTCTGGACAACTTTACCCAAAAAGTTAGATAGCATCAATTATCTTCAGTATGTGGCTTTTTTTCTTGGCTTTCCTTGAAATAATAAGAGACTTTCCATGGCCAGAGTGTCCAGCACAAGTTTGGCCAAACTTTTTCTGGACAACTTTACCCAAAAAGTTAGATAGCATCAATTATCTTCAGTATGTGGCTTTTTTTCTTGGCTTTCCTTGAAATAATAAGAGACTTTCCATGGCCAGAGTGTCCAGCACAAGTTTGGCCAAACTTGTACTGGAGGCATAGCACAATACTTAAATTCTACTGAAGTATGTTTATCAATTAAATGTTATTAAAGACTTTTTTATTTTATTTAGGCATGAAAACAAACTATAAATTGATGATTGTTTTATTTTAATGATTAATAATTTTCAATTATTTTTGCGATAGGTGAAATTTTAAAAAATTATTTTTTCTTAAGATCCTTGTGAAAATGAATTCCCATGGGTTGGATGCTTTAATTTTTTGTATATATTTTGTTTCTTAACTATGGTAATGGATTATTGAGTGCCTTTAATGATGTCTCTTTTTTTGTCAAGGATTGTGCTCACTTTCATAATTTTTTTCACATGTGCATATTTATTCTAATCATTCCTGACTTTAGCCAATAAAAAAGTAATCATAATTATTGAAAAAAAGGTGTGTCGAATTGAAATTCTGAGTCTAATTATATTTTTTTTAGGTTTTAATTTCATCTTGTTGTAAGTATTTAAGAAGAGATTCAATTTAATTTATTTCAAGTTCATATATTGTGCATAAAAATTTTACATTTATTTAATCAAAATGGTTAACATGTCTTAAAGTTTTACAAAAATATATAGCTATTTTTCTATCCTCAATATTTTCATAATCATAAATTCTTTTGCTCTCTCTTATCATATACATCAATTGTAATTCTTTAAAAAAAGAATATTGATGTTATTTTAAAAAAAAGATTACTATCACTCTATATACATGATTACCAGTGAGGTAAAAAATCTAAGGTGTTGCTGCTTGATCTAGTGCTCATTTAATTTAGAAAAATCTATATCTCCTCAAATCTTAAGTAACTCCCTCTCATTAAGCAACAAGTTTGCTAAATATCCAGGTGAATAGCAGTTTTTTGGCAGAAATTTGGGCACATTCAAGATACCATCTGTTGAAGCTGTCTTTTTAGATGAGTGATAATAAAGTTTCTTTATTGAAGCCATTTCAACATTTGAATGGGCTGTCCTTTTATTCAAGTTGTCCATTTTATCTAAAATTTCATTGATTATTGGATTTCTCTATACAGGAACTACTTGTATAGGACATTTCTCTTCTGGATGGGGTGGAGATTCTTCTAAATCAGACATGTGACTTGTATCATGAAAAAATGCTACAAAGCCTGGCTGATCAATGCACTTTTTTCTTGCTATGTCGTAGCTGTTTTTTAAAATCTAAAATAAAATCTAATTAGCAAAACACTTTCTTTAGTTATTATGCTTTGAATAAATACCTTTTTTTGATAACCCTTTATCTGTGCTCTTGATCTCTTTTCCTTTCTACTTGCCTCAACAACTCACTGTTTTGTCTGGCCACCTTTCAAATCTGTTTTCCCTTTTTGACCACCCATTGATCAAAAATGATTGGTTTCACTATGCAATATAGGAGGTGGACTTGCTAGCAAGTCCTCAACCTGAACTCAGATGGAACTCAGGTGGAAATCAGACTGAACTCTACTTGAACACCCACCTAAAACTGTTCTGCTAAGTGGTGTTCATCCCTGATTGTATGGCTCCTTTATCAATAGCTCAATGTGTGGTCAATCTGGGGTGAGCTTGGGTCAAAGGTTGTGAACTCGCTAGCAAGTCCGCCCCCCCATATTGTATGGTGTGTAAACCTGAGTTTTTATGAATCAATATTTTTCAATTTTGAGAGCCACTTATTACAATGGTCTGATACTAAACTTCCCATTACTTGATTCAATTGTGACTCAGAAAACGTTTGACACTTCCAATCAAAAGCGAGTCAAAAAAATCCTTTCTCTAGAAGCTCTTGTTCCAAATTTTGTTTTACAGAGATCTGTATGGTCTTCCAACAATGAAAGAGGCCTTTGTTGGTCTGTTTGGCACTGTTTTTGTATGTCTTAATTGAAATTGGTCGAATAATTACGTGATATTTTGGTTTTATTCAGTGAATACTGGAACAATGAATATGTGGGTATTACCATTGGATAGCCCCAGTTTTTTTCTATATTTTATGTCTTGTTGAAATTTTTCATATTCTAAGTTTTAAGGGGACATTTTCTCACTTATCATTTCTAAAAGATAGCTGTTTACCAAGTGCAGAAGACTATGTGGAAGCTTTTTCTGGAAGAGTGTCTTATGGTTTGGGTGATATTATGGGTGGTTATGATAAATGTCAACTTCACACAGATTCACAGCCACTTACAACTTTTGAGACTCCTTTGGGAAGATTTCAGCTCACTAGGTTGCCTCAAGGAGCAACTAATTCAGTAGCAGTATATCAAGCATAAATGGATTAGATTTTACAGGATGAGGTTCCTACTCATGCTGGTATTTTTATTGATGATGGTGGAATCAAAGGACCATCCACTGAATATGGGAATGAGGTGCTGAAGGAGAATCCAGGTATAAGGAGGTTTTTTTGTGAGTATGCAATTACTCTAGAAAGAGTATTGTTTAGCATTGAAGAGGCTGGGTTGACAATTTCTGGGTATAAATGTTGTTGTTGTGTTCTTGCTCTGGAAATTCTGGGTCATGTGGTATGTAAAGAGGGAAGGATTATGGAAAAGAAAAAGTTAATAAAATTCAGTCATGGCCAAGGCCTAAAAAAACTACTGAAGTCAGGGGATTTTTAGGTTTGCATGTATGTCAGAATTTTTATTAAACATTTTTCTTTGTTGGCTTCACCTTTTAGGAGGTTAACCCGGAATGACGCAGAGTGGGTATGGACTGAAGAGTAAGAGGAGGATTTTCAGAAGTTGAAGAAGGTGGTGGGTGAAGATATTATTCTTCACAAGTTGAATTATGGAATAGGTGCTGGAAGAATTTATCTGTAAGTGGACTCAAATTATATTATTTCTGATGGTGCTGTTTTGTCTCAGAAAGATAAAACAGGGAGGGTCAGGCCAGTAAGGTATGAGTCTGTGGTATTAAATGAGGTTGAATCTATATATTCTCAACCTGAGTTAGAATTGTGTGGGGTAGTAAAAATTTTGAAGAAGTTGCAAAATATTTTGTGGTGGCAGAATTTTGAGCTGCAGGTGGGTGCCAAATCTCTGGCTCAAATGATTAATATGCCTAGTCTTCCAAATGCTCCAATGACTAGGTGGGTGGCATTTATTCAGCATTTCTCTTTTGACCTGGTACACAAACCTGAAAACACTTTTACAATTCCAGATGGATTATCAAGGAGACCACTCACAGATTAAGATTCAGACTCTGGAGAGTTTGATGAAGATGTCCCAGCGGTTAGGGCCAGAACAAAGGGTGCTTAACATTTTTCTCTCCTCCCCCATGAGGCTAAACTGGAAGATTGTTATCTCCTCCCCCAAGAGTTTAAACTGGCTGGTTCTGATCTTGATTCTGGTGATCAGGATGTTTTTGTTGATGAAGATGGGATTTTTTTTTGGGATGGCTAAAAATTGGAAAATGGAATATTTGTTGGTGAACTGGATTCTCTTAAGATTCAGTGGAAGAAAAATGTTTTACCAAATTTAGGGATTGGTGTCCTGGTGGGGCTGTTCAAGTGGCTCATGTGTACACTGTTTATTTCGATGACAGCATTGTACCCTTGGATTTTGTTTTGTTGGATTTTGAAGATGAGACCTGGGTTCAGACTGGGTTTTATTTTATTATGGTTGAATATTTGTTAACCTTGGAGTGGCCAGATACTTATGATGATGATACTTGGGTGTAAATCAAGAAGAAGAGTCCTGGCTTTTATGTGTCAGGAAGGAGGTTGATGAGGAGGAGACATCCAAATCCTCAAATAGTGGTGACTCAGAATGTTGAAATATTTGCATGAAGACCTTGCTCATAGAGACTTTGGGGAGACTTATAGAAGAGTAGCAGACATATTTTGGTTTCCAGGTTAGAATTTGGCTGTTCAGGGTGGGGTTAAATCTTGTGAAGAATGTCAAAGAAGAAGTCAATTGAAACCTAAAAAGGTTGGCTGCGCTACTGGTGAATCAACTGTGTTTGGAAGAGTCAGTTTGAATGCTGTCTATATTAAAGAGGGCAGGTATAAATAGTTGATTGTTGCCAGGGATGATTTTTCTGGTTGGGTTGGGGAAGTTCCTCTGGTTAATTTGAATTGCAAAAATGTGGCAGAGTTTTTGAATAAGGAATGGGTATTTAGATATGGGTTGATGAAGTTGGTGACTTTTGATGATGGGCCAGAGTTTGAAGCTGAATTGAAAGAAGCTGTGGCAAGTATTGGTTCTAAAGTTAAAGTGGCTAAATCCTATTATCCTGAAGCTGAAGGAATGATTGAAAGAGGCCATCAAGTTATCAAGAATGCTTTGGTGAAGATGTGTGGAGATAGTGCTGAAACGTGGATGCATTATTTTCCCTTGGCATTATTTTCTGATAGGGTCACTGTGAAAAAGAAAACTGGCTATTCCCCTTATGAATTAATGTTTGGGCAGAAAGCTGTTTTACCAGTGGATTTGGAAGCTGTCTCTTATCTTGGAATTGATTGGGATGATGTGTGCTCAACAGAAGATTTTCCGTGTGCCAGGATGCAACAGTTGGAATGTAGAGAGGAATTTAAAGAGAAGACATACTCTATAATGATGAAAATAAGAAATCAATCTGTCAGATACTGTTACAAGAAGTTGGCTCATTGACTCAGGAATCCCTTGAAGGCTGGTTGCTTGGGTTTGGTGTATAACAGAAGTTTAGAGAGTCAGTTAAGAAAAATGTTTGCTTACATATGGAATGTACCTTACAGAGTCAGATCTCAGGTGTCTGGAGGTTCATATGTTTTGGAGAAGTTATATGGTGCAGTATTAAAGAAGAGAGTTTCTGTGATCAGGTGAAGAAATTTTACACAAGAGGCACTAGAAGTGAAGAAGATTGACTCTGCAATGAGGATAAATTATAGAACATTCTTTAATTTTGGATTTTGGTGATACTGTACATCTTTTTTGGTGGAAATTTTTTTTGTTAGAAGGTACCAATAAGTGGGGCTTCTAGATTTGATCTTTTCAAGTGTAGGGGTAACTGATGAGCTGGCTGATCTATAGAAAAGTTGCCCCAGATTGTCTGTTTTCAACCCTTTCTCTTTATTTGGTTGAACCCTAGTATTGGTTTCTCTTCACAGGTTTTATCCCATTATTAATTTAAACTGGAAATTATTTTGGTCATCAAGTGCTGGACTCTTCACGCTTTTTAGTTTTTGTTTATTCTGCTGAATGTTGTATTTTTAGTTAGAAGTTACCCAGGGGGGGCTTCTAGATTTTTTTTTGGAAAGTGTGGGGGTAACTGAAGAGCTGGCTTCTCTGTAGAACAGTTAACACATAGTTTATGTTTCAAGTATTTTGATTTCCTAGTTGAATCCTAGTTCTTGTTTTTGTTATTCAAATTTCAAGTCCACTATGACTTTAAATTGTATGACTGGATTTGGACTGGCTTCTTTGGTCTATTTGAATTGGTGGTGGATCACTGGTGGTCTCCCATTATTTTTACTTATTGGAGGGAGCCCACCCAGTGATCATTTCATTGGACTGGACTTTCTATGGAGTCTTACTTTTTCTTTTTCTTTTTTTGATTTTTGTGTCTTTGGTTGTTATAGATATTAATTTTAGATTATTTTCTTTTTTCCAAATTTTTTTTTAATTTTTCTATGGGGATTATTATGATATAAAGTGGGAAAAATCACAAAATTATATTATATGGTGTCACTATATCAGGGTCACCTGGATGTGTGCAATCATTGGTGGGGAAAGGCTCATCAATTGGCAGGGCAATGCTATTTTCTTTTTTATCCTTATCTCATTCTTTTAATATTTACTTTAATTTCTATTCATTTCATCTTATCTTTATTGATATTATTTTTCTTAATTTAATTTTTATCTCATTTCATTTAAAAAGTATTTAATGGTGTATCAACATCAAGGTGCACTTGGATATGGGTAAGGTATCAGGGGATCAGCTCATCAATTTTTTGGGGGATACCATTTGTAATTATGATTTATTTCATCTTATTATTAATCATTTCATTTTAATTTTTCAGCTCTCATCTTTTGTTGGGAATTTTGTTTAATTATTGTCAGCCAGGCTATACCAGGAGCCCAGTAAATAATATGTTACTTTATTGGACCTGGAAGAGGGTGTAAGAATTGCATTTGATGTATATAAATTAATATTTTATTGCATAATAAAATTATATAAGTATCTTATTAAATATAAGTGTTATATTAATTCCATTGTTATATAAATTATTTATACATTTAAATTAAGCAAAATATATTTTATATTCTGAAGATAATGGCACATTTTTATGTATTTAATAATTATAAATTAATAATTAATTAATTACAAACATATATTATAATTATATGTGTAAAATTGACTGATACTGTAATTAAATTAATTAATTTAATTTATATATTAAACAAAACTTTTCATATATTATTAAACAATAATATTGGGCGTTTTTTTGACCCTTAATTGTGTCATAAAAATTATTAAATAAATTATAACACTTATTTAATTATATAGTATTAAAATCCCCACTTTAAATTACAAATATCATTAAATTAATTATATGTTTCACTTAAACTAATTATTGAATTAATTACATAGTTAAAACAATTAATTAAAATTGCTTTAAACTGAATTGAACTAATTACATGAATTTTGGGTGTGAGAATAATTCTATTTGTTTTACTTAAGCCCTTTACATATCACTATAATAACTGTTTTGGGTTATTTTACTAACTGTTCTCATGTTTCAGACTTACTTGGTTTTTAATTATTTTAATTAATTGTTTTGGGAAGTTATGGTGGGAAAAATGGTTAATTACTCAGAGGTTTAGTTTATTGTCTCATGTTTTTCTCTCAATCTCTATGTTTAGTTCTATTCTTTTATATTCTTGTTTCATTTTATTACTCTTTTGTAAGTACTCATTTGTGACGCTTCAGAGAGTCCTTTGCCTATAAAAGGCTTTGGATAATCCCCTGTAGCTGCATCACTTATTATATACACTCAACTCAATAAAATTTTAATTATATTACATTTATTTTATTTTTTATTAGCCTTATAAAATCTAAATTTAAAAGTAAATAAATATTTTACCATTGCATTAAGTCTTTTAGTAATAGAAAGTATTTTCTGCACATTGAACATAACTACTCATTAAATAATTATATTAAAATTTATTAGAACCTCACTGTTGTACAAAGTCCCTAAAGTCTACTTGTTGCCTCTCCTTTAAAATAACTATACAATTTTATTACTTTATTTAATTTCCTTTTTATATTACCTTTTCCTCTTCCTTTTCACCCTCTTCTAGAAAACCGGCCAATAATTGGGTGCCTTTCTAAACGATGACGACAACTACAATACTTGCGATGAACAACATAGCGCACGGACCACCCAGACAAAAAAGTAAACTTTTGCCACAACCGTGTTTTGAACTTGGGTTCGATCATTTAGGTTTATATTAAATTAAATCATATAGTATTTTGAAGTTATTTTAAGATCACTATAGTAAGTTAACCTTTGCACCTCTCACTCATATTATTATATTTTTACTGCAATAACAGTGTTTGTGGCTTAATTGCTGATTCACTGAGTGTAAGTGTTCATTATTTTTTAATTTTTTTTCCTAGTTGACCATAAAAGAGTAAAAATATTAGTACTAGAAGACAATTAATATTTATTAAATTATTAAATTAATTTTATTATTATTTTTTGTTTATTGGTTGACCATAATAGTACTCAGTACTTAGTCCCAATATTACCATTATATTAATTTTTGGTATTAATTATTTTGGTTTTCTTATAAAACCTTTATTGGTTGGTCCCATTTTAATTATTGTTAATTCTTAATAAATAATTGTAATTAAATTTATTTGTATTACATTTTTTGTTAATTAATTTATTTTTTGATAAAATTAAAAATTTTTTTTTTGTTAAAAATTCAATAAATTATATTTTATTTTGAAATACCAATTTGAAGCATCAAATAATTTTGATTCTATTTTAAAAGTTTAAATGTCCAGTAGTTTGGCTAACAGCATGGATAAAATAAATGTGGATGAGATTGAAGTGGATGTTGACACTGAATCTGTAGGTTCTTCTAAATTAACTTACAAAAATTATTCAGCTGACAAAAAACCTTCAGGACGTAGAAATGGCAAGAGAAGTGGCAAACCACCCTCACAAAACATCTCTGAAAAAATTAAAACCTCTAATAAATCAGGACAATCAACTCAAAGGTATAAAAATAAAAAAGATACCTCTAACCCAACAAGTAAAAAATCCATCCAGTCACATCAAAGAACTGAAAGCAGAAAACATGAAGTACAAGGAAAGGGTAGACACACTCTGGCAGCAGATGCAGGAATTATTAAATCCCAAACAGGCTCAAACTCCTCATTTCCCAGCCTCCCAGCCTCAGCCTCAGCCTCAGCCTCAACCTCAGCCCAATCAGGTACCCAGCTCCATCACCCAAAATCAAAGCCCTCTGCAGGTGGAGCAGTGGAAATGGGATTACTTGATGAGCCATTACCAACAGAATATTCAGCAACCACAAGCTCAACACCCTGGCCCATCCAGGACAACAACCTACCATCCATCTCCTCAGCCCCATCCTTATCAAGGAGGCAGAAGAAGGAAGGCACAGGGGAAATTTCCTCCCTTGCCATGGTGAGTAATTTGTTTGATAAACATGCTGGTATGTGTAATAACAAATCTCCTTCAGGTAATATTGTGGATCCTGGTGATAACAGTTAAACACTTAAAAAGACAACTTCCTTTAATGAGTAGCCCCAATGATGTAATTAGCAAATTATCATTTGATGAAACTTTAAATTTGACTTCTACTTCTTTAATTACTCCTTCTCTTGCAATTAAGAATGATTCTTTTTCCCCTGAAGTCTATACTTTAATTGAGAAAACTTCTGAAGAAATATTGAAGGATACCCTTGATTTTAATATTGTGAAAGACAAATATTTAAGAGATGTGTTAATACATGAGAGTGATAGATTGAATAATTTGCACTTGCATTGTAAAGTAAGTTCTTCTGTACAAGATACAGCTTATTTTAAAATCAAAGAAACCTTGAATATTGTTCTTAGCCAACAAAAACAAATAAGGAGTGACAATAGATTTATCTCAGATAAGAATATCAATCTGCATAAGACCTTGAGTGAATTGAAAACCCTTATTGAGGAGAATTATTCATTAAAAAGTGAAATTAAATATTTTTAAAATGAGTTTAAAAAGCTAAAAAATGATTTCCATGCACTGAGTGCCAAACACACAGTTTCTGAGGACAGAAATGTTTTATCTCTTGCAAAAGTAAATGACCAGATGTCTGAAATTCCAAGGATAAGAAACTATGTGTCTGACCTGCAGGAAAATAATTTCAACCTTAACCATCAATAATTATGGTATAAATGAGAATGCTGCCTATAAGCTGCATAGAAATAAAGGAAAAGAACCAGAACAGAGTCCCTCTTTTCTTCCTCATATTTCAGCCATTAAACAAACTGACAATGAGTCTGTAAAATCTTTTGCTACTAGAAAAAAAACTTGTGATGGTCATGTACCAGCTGTTTCTGTAAATAATAAAATTTCTGAACACCTGGCTAAACTTCAGGAATTATTAATGATAAATAATTCAAACCAAAGGATGGACCATCCAAGTAGTCAGAAAAATTGGCCTAAATTGGACCAATATCCTACCTTTGATGGTGTCACCGGACGACCTACGCACAAGGTTGAGGGTGTTCCTGGAAGTGAGATGGAGAGAGGATTTTAGAAACTTTTTTGAGGCACAGAGGAAATGTTTGAGGAAGTGATTCGAAGATGACTCAAAGGAAGAGCTACTGCTTTGAGATATGTTTGAGGAGAATTCTAATATAAGTTAAAGGTAGTATTAAAAATTTTTAGAATCTCACAAAGGGTTGGAAACTCAATAATCAAAGATTTTTGGATTTTAGAAATGATTACTGAGAAATAAGGAAAGATACAATAATAATGATTTAACTAAAGTTTTACAACTATTAACTATATATATGTTCTATAATTTGATTCTAAAGAATGTCGAACCAAAACACCCAACCCCTTTTATATCCTTTACTCCTCCTCACATTGACCTCATACCCATCCACTATTCCGCACACCACAGACCTTTAAAATACACCTGTTACACCTGGACCCTCCTCACTAACATCCATTAACCCCTTAATCCTCCACTAACCATTCCGGCCATTCTCACTACCCCTTTTTAATAATTCACAGACATTTAATAAACCTTTTAGTGTACTATTACATTGACTATTGCGCTGTGCGTGGCTTATTGAGGAAAAAACTGAGACACACTATTGAGAGATTGACTAATTTAGATTTATGGTTTTAGGCTAGCGCGTTTTAATAGTGAGTACACAAAGGAAAGTCACAGTTGCTATTGAGAATTGCTTTCTGCACTTCAAGTATGGATTTAGACCTCTGTATTATAGATTTAATGAGCTGCTTTTGCCTCGAGTGTCACATAACGCATGACAGATGCCTGGGTATAAAAACCGCAAGCTCCTTTGAGCATGAGACATACTTTCCCACAATAATTTCTCTCCCTTCTTTCTTTAATTACTTTATACTTTATTGTTCCGACTTGTCCTACCCCAACTCCCACGCCTCCACACCCTAAAGTGGATGGGGGAGTTGTTACCCAGAAATATTCACAAGCATGTGCAGATTGTGAATCCATGGAATACTTCTGTGTGGAAAGCACAGCTACTCGAGGTCCTTGCCAGAAATGTGAGTTTTGCCGGTGGAGACAGGTGGCATGCAATGCGTTAGAAAAAAATTTGGATATCGAACAAAGGTTTACCAAGACTGAATATTGGCTAATAACCAAGACAAAGAAAGTGGTTGAAGACATATGGGACGTGTCAATCAGGGATGACCAATCAGAAGCAGCTGAGGAGGAAGTTGAGGATAATACGACGTCCTGGGTAACTCGAGCCATAAGTAAAAGAAGGGTAGAAGAGGAGGTGGATGAGTTGGTGGAGGAATATGAGGAGGAAATTCTTATTCTGAGACGGACACCAAAAAAGTGAGGGGTGGTCATCGAGGATGACAAAGAGGAGAAAGAAGTGGCAGTGGAGGTTACTCCAAAATTATTCTTAGAGACTGACCCCATACTTGAAGCAAGTCCATTCTTCTGTTGTTTTTAGAAATTGTGTTACTGATGATCTTATTTAGAATCCAGATATCATCGCAGAAGTTCCAAATGTGGAAGCTGTGCTGTTGCCACCAGTCGAGGCAAATCAACCAGTGGTTGATTTGAGGGAGGATATCAAAGAGACTCTTGACCAGGTATGGTTGAAGAAACCTTGACAAGGTTGACGGACCAGGTTTATTGAAGATTTAAGCGGTGAAGTTGATAAGATTGTTGATGCCGCTTCCTTCGACGTGGCCAAAGAACTACTGGAAATTGGGGAAGTGATACCGGTAGGATAAGAAAAGATTTTTGAAAAATGTAGGAAAGAGATAAGGGTGATTTTGGAGAAGATGAAGGGATTGGTTCAAGGGAAAATAAAGGAAAAAAATTTAAAATGGAAGGAGAAGAAAAAGAAAGAAAAAAAAAGAAAAGTAGAAACAATTTGTATTTATTTATTTTATTTTATTGTTCTAATTTTAAAATTTTAAAATTTTATTTTTATAAGATTTTGAGAGAAAAAAAGAAAAGAAAGAAAAAATTTAAATAAGATTTTGTTTTAAATTTTGAAAGAAGAATTTTGAATGAAAGAAGGAAAGAAAGAAATTTTAAATGAAAGAGTTTTAGTTTTAATTTTGAAAGAAAAACTTTATGTAGGAAAAAGAAATAGTTGATTGAAATAATTTTATTGGGAATGTCAATTTAATGAAAGAAAAAATTGTTTTTTATGAAAGTTTATTTATCAAAGTTTTGAGGAATTTTAGTTATTTGAAAAAAAAAGAGAGAAAGAAAAGAAGAGAAGAAATTAATTTTAAAAGAATGTAAAGAAAGAAGTAATTGTTTGAAGAAATTTAAAAAAAAAAGATATTTAGAGGTTGAAGTGAAATTCGAGAAAGATTGTCATGTTGCGTTTGTGAAAAATTTTGATAGTTTGAGGAAAAATAATTTTTAAGGAAAGAATGTAGGTAGAAAATTTGAAAGGAAAAGAAAAGAAAATTTAAAGAAAATTTAGAAGGTTTTATGAATTTTTTATTTATTTTTTTTAAATTTTCTATTTTTATTTTTATTTTATTTTACTTTAATTTAATTTTTTTTATTTTTATTTTATTTTAGTTTAATTTTATTTATTTTATTTTAATTTAATTTTATTTATTTTAAAGAAGGTTGAAAAACTTTTGGAAGAAAAAAAAAGAAGAAAGAAGAAAAGAAAACAAAGAATACGGAAATTTTAGAGATAGAGATGTTTTTGATTTTAAAGAGAAGAAGGAAAAAAAGAAAGAAAAGAAAAAAAAGAGATTTTTAAGGTTTTGGTTTTAAAGGATATTTAAGATGAAAAGATTTTAGAAGTTCAGGGGTGTTAGAAACATTGATGGCTGGTTCCCAGGATGTTTTGTCTGAATCATCGAAGAAGCCTTCCCATTCCACGAGGTTTTGAGCTTTCCCCTTGCGTACTCTTGAATCAAGGATGCGGCTTACTTCCCACTCTAGATGGTTTTCTACTTCGACTGGTTCAGGAGGAGGTTGGTTCTTGCCCAGGTATGTTTCTCGAGCCAGTTCCAGGAGAGATACATGGAAAACAGGGTGAATAGCCTTCCATTTAGGAGGTAGCTTGAGTCGAAATACAGTTTTAGAGACTTCAGAGTTGATTTCAAATGGTCCCAAACGTTTTTCAGCCAGTTTCTTTGATGGTTGAGTCGTACGAATGTTTTGTGCGTCAAGCCATACTTTGTCGCCTGGTTTAAAAGAAGGAGCAGATTGTCGATGTTTGTTTGCCTGTTTCTTGTAACTTCAAATCGCTAATTCCAAATTTGATTTAAGTTCCTCTTGGAGTCGTGATATGGTTCAAAGATATTGTTACGCAGGATGATTAGTTCCTACATGGATTGAGTTGAATCAAGGATGTCTTCCATAAACAGTTTTGAAATGAGATTTTTGTGTCGAAGAATGAGTCGAGTTATTATAAGCAAATTTGGCCAATGGTAACCATGTGGTCCAATCGTCTTGTTGGTAACTGACATACATTCGAAGGTATTGTTTGAGGATTTGGTTGACCCTTTCCGTTTGCCCATTGGTTTCAGGGTGATAGGCCGTGGAGAGATTCCTCGTGATATTGAGTTGTCGACACAGTTGAGTCCAGAATGTGGATACAAAAAATTAACCTCTATCTGAAATAATATCATTAGGTAAGCCGTGTTTGGAAAATACATGTTCTAGAAACAATTTTGACAAATCTTCTGCTATAGCAGTAGCAGTGGTTTTAATAAAAATAGACATCTTTGAAAATTTATCTACTATTACTAATAAAGCATAAAAATTATTAGAAAGAGGAAGTTGAGAAATAAAATCCATCGATAAAGATTCCCAAGGTTTAGAGAGAATAGGAAGCAGTTGAAGCAACCCATGCTTCCAGTGATGGGGAGCCTTATTCCTATTACATTTGTAACAAGCTTTTATACAGGCCTTGATTTCTCTAGTCATTCATTGCCAGAAGAAATCCCTCGCTATTAACTTGTAGGTTTTATCAACCCCAAAATGACCAGCTAATGGAGAATCATGTCAACTATTGAAAATCCATAATTTTATTTCATTGTTGTGGGGTATGACTACTCTACCTTCGAAAACTGACAGGCCTGATTCAATACTAAATCTTTTGGCCCCTTGCTTTGAGAGTATTTTGTCTTTTAACCCTAAAAAATAGTTGTCCTTTGACTTAGCTTTGAAGATGTTGGATAATGGATTTTGAAACAATTGAATTGTCATCAAATTAAGTTGATGAGTCGTTAACATTGATTTGTTGAAAATTGATTTCACATTTGCTGGGTTCTTGTCAGCAAACAGGACCCCCGCTGTGGGTAAACCTTGTCCTGACGTGACAAGATATCTGGGACAATGCAGTTCTTACCATGGCAATAGGAAATAGAAAAAGGAAATTCAGACAGAAATTCAGCCCACCTGGCTTGACACCTGGTTAACACTTTGGAAGACATGAAGTATTTCAAAGAATTATGGTCTGTTAAAATTTGAAAAGGACTATCTAGGCTGAGAAGAAAAGAGCACCATTTTTTAAGACAATTAATAAAGCTAAAAGCTCTTTGTCATCAATTTCATAATTTAATTCTGCTGCAATGAGTTTGCGTGACTCAAAAGAAACAGGATGAAACAATTTTGTTTCAGGATTCAATTGAGAAATGCCCCCTGTGATAGCATAATTTCTCGCATCTGCCTCAATGATTGTCGAAGCAGAAGGATCAAAGTGTTGAAGAATTGGAGCTGTGGTATATGCAGTCTTCAATGCTTTGAATTCCTTTTGTGCTGTAGAAGTAAAAACAAAAGGAATATCTTTTCTAAGAAGAGAAGTATGTTTGGAAATAGTTTTAGAGTAATCTTTAATAAATGTTCTATAGAAATTTGCAAAACCCGAAAATCCTTGGAGGGATTTAACGGTTTTGGGCTCAGGCCATTCCAGGACCTTTTGAACTTTTTTGTTGTCCATGACTAAACCATCAGTGGATAATTTAAAACCCAAAAAATCAATAGATTCAAGATGGAATTTGCATTTATTATGCTTGGCGTAGAGTCCATGATCTCAAAGCCGATTTAAAACCTGTTGAACATGATGAATATGTTCATCCAGTGTCTTTGAGAAAATTAAAATATCATCTAAATAGACGACAAAATCTTGGAAGATGTCATTAATAAAAGTTTGAAAAGTCAATGGTGTGTTACACAATCCAAAAGGCATAACTAAATATTCAAAACTACTAAATCTAGTGCGCATTGCAGTCAGTGGTTCATGACCTTCCGCAATGCGAATAAGATTATAATTGTCTCTAAGATCAACTTTAGAAAAGAAATTAGCACCATTAAAAAGGGTAAGAAGCAATGACATAGGAGGAACAGGATATGCATTCTTCTTAGTGACTGTGTTGAGCTTTCTATAATCAACACACATCCTAAGACTACCATCCTTCTTCTTTACAAAAAGAACAGGGGAGCCGGTTGGAGATTAACTGGCTCTGATGAAACCTTTTGTTACATTCTCTGCAATTTAGTCTCGAAGAACTTGAGATTTGTCCTTCGACAAAGAATAGACAGGACCTTCCAGAGGTACTGGACCTATTAACTCTATTTGATGGTTTTAGGGTCGATGAGGTGGTAACTTATCGGCCTTGCGGATTGAGAAGACATTGAGGAAATCATGATAGATTTCTGGTAGAGTTGATTTAATGGCTTCAACGTTTATTTGGTCATCTTCATCATCTTCGAGAGAATCTGTTGAGGTTAGACCAGAATTGAGAGAGCAGAATTCGATTACTTCAAGGCAATTTAAATCCTCTTCGAGTGAAGTCATGAGCTAGAAGGGTTAGCCAATCGCTCATTTAGAGAAAGATCAGATGCTTTCATGTCATCTGGCAGAGATTTGTCCTCTAGCAGGACCTTGTCAGGCGGGTTGTTTAACTCCCTATTTATCTGCATTGAAGAATCAGAAATATACTTAGTGCGCGGGGTGATCAATCCCCGGGACCAATCAATTTCAGGATTTCAATGCATTAAAAATTCATGGCCAAGAATTGTATCATCCATCCTTGTGGCATCCAAGACTGATAATTCCCACTCGAAGGGGGGAAAGTTCGGAAAGTTGAAAACCCATAAAACTTTCTTAGTTACCCAATATTTGGGTTCCTCTGATTCAACCAAGTAAATTGGAGTTCAATTGATATCTGTAAATGTCAGTTGTAACTTCTCAGCAAAAGATAAATTGACAAAAGAAATTGAAGCTCCAGAGTCTATAAGACAACTGAGGGGGGTATCCTCCTTGAAAAGAGTGAATCTCAAGTGATTTAAGGCAACTCAAGTACTTAAGACATGGAGGTTCTGTGCACTGGGAGAGATAAGATAGTTTTATTTGCACACAAGTAAACTATATACTAGTTTTTTGACTTTGAACTAGTACCTTCTCTTTCCTTCAATTTTACACAATCTTCTAGCTTGTGCTTACACCCACAATACATACATAACCCATTATCTGCTTGCCTCTTCCTCTCAGCTTCTTTAAGTTCCCCTTTAGGATCCAGTACTTTACTGATATCGCCTGGGGTCCAGTTTTTAGGTTGTGGCTTGTCCTTTCCCTTATTGGTTTTGGATTGAGTCAAGGAGGATTGAGTTGTCTGTGGGTGTAAAGAAGGTCCTGGTTTAAAATTTAGAACTTGAGATTTGTTGGCGTTTCGAAAATGTTGAAGTAGTCCTTGGTAAAAGCCGTTGAGTTTGAGGGTTCGATCCATTAAATCCGTTAAAGTAGTCATTTTCTGACCGTGAAGATTTAACTGATCCAGAATCCTAGAAGGAAGTCCTTTTTTGAAATGATACTTGAGGGCAGCATCATTCCAACCTACTCAAGTTTGAAGCGCTCTGAAGTTCGAGATATATTCAGAGGCTTTACCAATATCACTCATGCGAAGAAAATCAAGTTCAATTTCTGCGTTGTCAGTTTCATTAGGGTCTCCAAACAAGGTGAAGAGTTGGTCCTCAAACTTTCCCTAGTTATTAATAAGTAAGTGGGATTCTGTCCAAGAGAGCATGAGAAGATAAGGTTCGAACCATCTTGCTGCTTTTCCGGCTAGGAATGAAGAAGCGTAAACGACCTTCATTCTGTCATTATTGAAGGTTTGAGGGTCATTATGGAACAGGAGCTTGCAGGTTTTCAAGAAGGGCCTCAATTTTTCTGGATGTTCTCCATCGAATTTATCAGGAGATTACATGGAATGAGTTTTGAATTTAGAGCCCTCTGAAGACGTTGAATTTGAAAGGGTCTTCATGAAAAGTCTCATGAAATCTTCCATAAAATTAGATGGTCCAGGTTCTGAAGGTTGACTAGAAGGGTGATTAGCAGGGGCGGACGGTGCCTCGTGCATTTTATCATCTTCTTCTTGACTAGAGTCATCAAAATCTTGTGGAATATCTTCTACAGATTGGACTGAATGTTGCCGTTCCAATAGGTAGAGTGGTTTCAAGGAGTGAGTGCGGGAAACATGCCGTGTGGCTGTTGGACTGCCTCTGGTGCGAGCTCTAGTAGTAGCTCCCGTAGGAGGAGTGCATTGAAAAGGTGCCATTTTAAGGATTTAGAAAACACCTGAAAAGGGATGTAGTAGTACAAAGAATGAGAACTATGGAGAATTAAATTATACTGTCACCGGATGACCTACGCACAAGGTTGAGGTTGTTCCTGGAAGTGAGATGGAGAGAGGAGTTTAGAAACTTTGTCGAGGCACAGAGGAAATGTTCGAGGAAGTGATTCGAAGATGACTCAAAGGAAGAGCTACTGCTTAGAGATATGTTTGAGGAGAATTCTGATATAAGTTAAAGGTAATATTAAAAATTCTTAGAATCTCACAAAGGGTTGGAAACTCAATAATCAAAGATTTTAGGATTTTAGAAATGATTACTGAGAAATAAGGAAAGATACAATAATAATGATTTAACTAAAGTTTTACCACTATTAACTATATATACATTCTATAATTTAATTCTAAAGAATGTCGAACCAAAAACCCAACCCCTTTTATATCCTTTACTCCTCCTTGCATTGACCTCATACCCATCCACTATTCCGCACACCACAGACCATTAAAATACACCTGTTACAACTGGACCCTCCTCACGAACATCCGTTAACCCCTTAATCCTCCACTAACCATTCCATCCATTCTCACTACCCCTTTTTAATAATTCACAGACGTTTAATAAGCCTTTTAGTGTACTATTACATCGACTATTGCGCTGTGCATTGCTTATTGAGGAAAAGACTGAGACACACTATTGAGAGATTGACTAATTTAGATTTAGAGTTTTAGGCTAGCGCAGTTGAATAGTGAGTACACAAAGGAAAGTTGCAGTTGCTATGGAGAATTGCTTTCTTCGCTTCGAGTATGGATTTAGACCTCTGTATTATTGATTTAATGAGCTTCTTTTGCCTTGAGTTTTGCATGGCGCGTGACAGATGGTGATTCTTTATCTGATTAGCAACACTTTATCCAAAGAATTGATAATTTAAAGAGATCTTATAAACTACCTGATGAGGAAATTGTTTCTAAGCTAATTTGTTTATTTTCCAATGTAGCCTTGATGTGGTATAAATCTGTTCTTTTAGATAACAATCATTATACATGGAATGATTGGAAATCCTTGATTGAGAATCAGTATGGTGTTTCAAAATCCAGGTTGGCTCAGCAAAGACTGTATGAGAATACTAGATATGTATCCTCCTCTGTTGAAAAACCAATTGTTTTTATTATGAAAGTAACAAAAATCCTGAGAGCAATTGATTCCAAGATGGATTATGATATTTGGAGAGATAAAATCTTTTATAAATTACCAAATTCTATTAGAGATTTAATTGTAGCTAGAACTGAGCATGTAAGGGAAAATTCTTCTTTCATTCACATCTGTAATGGGGTACTACTCAACCATAGATATGAACCAAAGAATTACCTTGGTAAATCTTATCATGATCAAAATAAACCCTCTACCAAAGCCCCCAGAAAAATCTGGTAAGCCCTCTGCCCCAGTTGCACCTAAAAAATATGCAACAAATACTTGTTATAAATGTAACAAACCATGGCAAAAGGGTCATGTTTGTGACAAGAAAATTCTTCTTGTTGAGCAATATGAAGACACTGATGAGACTGAAATTGATGTCAATAATTCTTCTAGTGACTGTGAAAGTAATATCTCCTATGACAATGACTTTGTTAAAGATGTTTTAATGTTGGAACAGAATGTCCATTATTTAGATAATATATCTGTAGAATGTGTATTGGATTTATCTTCAGTGGAAAATGCTGAAATAATTAAAGATATCTGTTATCATTAATGGTAAAAATGTTGATTTAGATCTCTATTCTGGTTCTGGAGGAAGTGTAGTGCCTGAAAGAGCTTTAGATTCAGTAGATAAGGATTATTTGAGTAAATTATTACCTATAAATTCTGAAAAATGGAAAGAGTATGTTTCTACCTTAATTCGTATTGGAAAATATAAAACCTCTGTATTCTTCAAATATAATGGTGGTTTTGTCAGAGCTATTTGTAAATTTGTTGTCATGAAAAATGATAATTTAAGCAATTGGTTTATTATGGGTAATGATATTTTGACCATGTTTGGTGTGAAATTGGACCCAGAAAATAATTGCTTCACCTTGAGATTGAATGGCAAAAGCGAATTCAAAATTTCCTCCTCTAGAAAAAATTCAGGGCATCTGTTAAAGTCTTGTAACTCACTGATCTAGTTTAAAGGAAGAACAACAATTGAAATGGATGATTTATTAAATGAAATAAATACTGCTTCTTTTGGTGATCAGTTAACTAATGAACAAAAGGATTCTATTATTACCTCAATTACCACTTTCCCTATGGCTTTTTCTCATGGTTCTCATGTCTTAGGAAGTGTTCAGGAAGAAATGAAAATTACCTTATACTGTAACTTGAGTGATATTCCTCCTAGTCTTAAAAAAAAACCATATCCTGCTTCTCCAACAAAAAGAAAGGATATTTAAGATAATATTGCCACATTATTAAAAATAAATATCATTGAGAAAGTGGATGTCACCCCCAAATATTGTGTCATCTCCCCAGTCTTGATTTCTTATGAAAAAGATAAGGCTAGATTATGTGGAGTTTACAGAGCATTAAACACTTATACTGTTGATGATATTTATCCTTTACCCAGAATTAATTCAATACATGCTACATTGCAAGGTGCGAAATTTATTAGTTGTCTAGATGGTAATAAAGGGTATAATCAAGTTCCTGTTGAGAAAAATTCTCATACTTTTTTGCTTATTGCTACTCATATGGGAATATATAAGTATGTTAGAATGCCATTTGGCCCTAAAAATGCCCCTTCAGTTTTTCAAAAAGTCATGGATAACACTTTCCATCAGGAAATAATTGAGGGATGGCTCAAGGTGTATATTGATGATATCATAGTTTTTTCTAAAACTTTTGATGAACATATGATTTATTTAAATAGGGTTTTCCAAAAAATGGATGAAATCAATATGACATTGTCCTTGAAAAATTGTAAGTTTGGTTTTCAATCTATGAAAGTCTTTGGCCATGTTGTGTCAGGCCTACAAGTTTGTGTAGACCACAACAAAGTTGCTGAAATTCAAAATTTGAAAGCACCAACTCCTGTAAAATAAATAGAAAGTTTTTTGGGTATGTATGGCTATTATAGACAATATATTAAAAATTGTCAGGTCATAGCCTTGCATCTTACCAAACTAACTAGGAAAGATGTTGAATTCATATGGAATATTGTCTGTCAAAAAGCTTTTGATACATTAAAATGTTGCTTAATGACAGCCCCTATCTTAGCTCTTCCAGATTTTAACAAACCATTTGTCCTGTATACAGATGCTAGCTTTGTTGGTCTGGGTGCTGCTCTCCACCAGAAACAAATTATTAATGATATATCCTCAGAGGTTGTAATTTGTTATATTTCAAGAACCTTGAGAAATAGTGAATTGAAATATGGTGCCACTCAATTAGAGTGCTTAGCAGTTGTTTGGGCTCTTGAGAAGCTTCATTACTATCTAGATGACCAAAATTTTGAATCGGTAACTGACTGGAGTGCTGTGAAGTCCCTCTTAAACCTAAAAACACCTAATAGACATATGTTCAGGTGGCAACTTGCTGTTCAAGAATACAGAGGAAGGATGAAAATTATCCATAGGGCTGGAAATGTTCACTCCAATGTTGATATGCTGTCCAGATTTCCTCTGCCAAATAATGACTCCAATCCTGCTTATGTACCTGAAGATGATACTGTTCATATAGATGGTATATTTATAGTTGATATGGAAGAAGAACTATTACAATTAATAATGGATTCATATGATAAGGATTCTTATTTAAATAAATTAGTTACTATCTTAAATGATCCTAAGAATGCTTCAATTCAAGCATTGATTAAAACTCTTTCTGAAAAGTATAAAAATGCTTTGATTAAATGAAAGTTTTCTATTGAAGATGGTTATATATATTATAGAAGAAAGCTTACTAATGAAATTGTAATTCCTCCTTCTATGAAGGAAACTATCCTAAACCTTTTACATGATGACATATAAGCTGGTCATTTCGATCTTGATAAAACATTAATTAGAATCAAAAACACTTCTTGGTGGGCTAATATGTCTGAAGATACAAAATTATATGTTGAATCTTGTGATTCCTGCCAGAAATTTAAAAGGTTGACAGGAAAAATAGCAGGTTTATTACAACATATTGAAGCACCTGATTCTCCTTGGCAAATAATTGACATGGATTTTGTCACTGGTCTTCCTGTTGCAGGTAAAGACATTTATAGCTCTTGTTGGGTAATAGTAGATAGATTCACAAAAATGTGCAAATTTATTCCTACCCACAAAGATGTATCCACAAAAGAATTAGATTTCTTATAGTGGTCTTAAATGTTTAATATTATTGGTTTTCAAAAAGCCATTATCTCTCATAGAGATCCAAAATTTACTTCTGAGTTTTGGACCTCTTTGATGGATATTTGTGGCTGTGAGTTAAAGTTGTCTACAGATCGCCATCCTCAGACTGATGGTCTAGCTGAGAGAATGATTCAAACTCTGGAAGATATGATTAGAATGTATTGTGCCTTTGGATTAGAATATAAAGACAATGACAGATTTACTCATGACTGGGTCACTCTATTGCCTGGTCTTGAACTTGCATATAATAGCACTTTTCATTCTGTCACTGAGAAAAAGCCTTTTGAGCTTTGGTTAGGTTATGTCCCAAACACTCCTGCTCAGATTCTCAATAAAAAATAAACTAAGTTGGAACTACAACCTGGTGTAAAATCTTTTATGCAAATGCAACAGCTACGCAGAAAACATGCTCAAAGCTATATTGCTAAAGCATTTGAATATGAAAAGAAAAGATGGGATAAATCCCATAAAGAATACAAATTTAACAAGGGTGATGAAGTGTTGATATCTACTGTCCATTTCAATTTACAAGGTAACAACAAATTAAAAGATCCTTTTGTAGGACCATTTGTTGTTAAAAGAATGGTTGGAGATAATGCAGTAGAAGTTTTATTGTATTCTCCATATGATAGGAAACATCCTGCTTTTCCCATTTCTTTTCTTAAGCCTTATACTTCCAATAGTGACTTATTTCCCAAAATATGGGGAAGACATAAGAAAAACCCTCAGGAAGTCACAGAAACTGCAGAAATTGATAAAATTCTCAATGATAGAATTATCACTTCTGAATGAGGTACTGAATATTTATTGAGATATAAGAGCAAATCATCTGAACATGATGCAGGGATACTTGGCAAGGAGATTTCAAATCTTCCTACTCTGTTAAAAAAGTACAAAAAGAAAAAATCTTAGCATTTTTTTTATTGTTTTTTTAGAGTGAGGGAGTGTCAGCGAGGCTATACCAGGAGCCCAGTAAATGATATGTTAATTTATTGGACCTGGAAGAGGGTGTAAGAATTGCATTTGATGTATATAAATTAATATTTTATTGCATAATAAAATTATATAAGTATCATATTAAATATAAGTGTTATATTAATTCTATTGTTATATAAATTATTTATATATTTAAATTAAGCAAAATATATTTTATATTCTACAAATAATGGCGCAATTTTATGTATTTAATAATTATAAATTAATAATTAATTAATTACAAACATATATTATAATTATATGTGTAAAATTGACTGATACTTTAATTAAATTAAATAATTTAATTTATATATTAAACAAAACTTTTCATATATTATTAAACAATAATATTGGGTTTTTTTTGACCTTTAATTGTGTCAGAAAAATTATTAAATAAATTATAACACTTATTTAATTATATAGTATTAAAATCCCCACTTTAAATTACAAATATCATTAAATTAATTATATGTTTCATTAAAACTAATTATTGAATTAATTACATAGTTAAAAAAATTAATTAAAATTACTTTAAACTGGATTAAATTGACTACAGGAATTTTTGGTGCGAAAATAATTCTATTTGTTTTACTTAAACCCTTTACAACTCACTGTAATAACTGTTTGGGGTTATTTTACTAACTGTTCTCATGTTTCAGACTTACTTGGTTTTTAATTATTTTAAATAATTGTTTTGTGAAGTTATGGTGGGAAAAATGGTTAATTACTCACAGGTTTAGTTTATTGTCTCATGTTTTTCTCTCAATCTCTATGTTTAGTTCTATTCTTTAATATTCTTGTTTCATTTTATTACTCTTTTGTAAGTGCTCATTTGTGACGCTTCAGAGGGTCCTTTGCCTATAAAAGGCTTTGGATAATCCCCTGTAGCTGCATCACTTATTATATACACCCAACTCAATACAATTTTAATTATATTACATTTATTTTATTTTTTATTAGCCTTATAAAATCTAAACTTAAAAGTAAATAAATATTTTACCATTGCATTAAGTCTTTTAGTAATAGAAAGTGTTTTCCGGGCATTGAACATAACTACTCATTAAATAATTATATTAAAATTTATTAGAACCTCACTGTTGTACAAAGTCCCTAAAGTCTACTTGTTGCATCTCCTTTAAAATAACTCTACAATTTTATTACTATATTTAATTTCCTTTTTATATTACATTTTCCTCCTCTCTGTTTTCCTCTTCCTTTTCCTCCTCTTCTAGACAACCTGCCAATAATTATTTTTAAGTTTTTTAGTGGGTTAGTAGTTTAAGCAGTAAAAAAAATAAATAAGTAAATAAAAAAACAAATAAATAATAAAAATAATTAATAAAAATATAAATAAAAATATAAATATAAATATAAATATAAAGTAAAAATAAAAATAAGAATAAAAATAAAAATAAAAATAAAAATAAAAATAAAAATAAAAATAAAAATAAAAATAAAAATAAAAATAAAAATAAAAATAAAAATAAAAATAAAAATAAAAATAAAAATAAAAATAAAAATAAAAATAAAAATAAAAATAAAAATAAAAATAAAAAGAAAAATAAAAATAAAAATAAAAATAAAAATAAAAATAAAAATAAAAATAAAAATAAAAATAAAAATAAAAATAAAAAAATTATAAGAATAAAAATAAAAATAAAAATAAAAATAAAAATAAAAATAAAAATAAAAATAAAAAAATAAAAAATAAAAATAAAAATAAAAATAAAAAATAAAAAAAAATAAAAATAAAAATAAAAATAAAAATAAAAATAAAAAAAATAAAAAAAAAAATAAAAAAAAAATAAAAATAAACATAAAATGAACATAAAAATAAAAATAAAAATAAAGATAAAAATAAAAATAAAAATAAAAATAAAAATAAAAATAAAAATAAAAATAAAAATAAAAATAAAAATAAAAATAAAAATAAAAATAAAAATAAAAATAAAAATAAAAATAAAAATAAAAATAAAAATAAAAATAAAAATAAAAATAAAAATAAAAATAAAAATAAAAATAAAAATAAAAATAAAAATAAAAATAAAAATAAAAATAAAAATAAAAATAAAAATAAAAATTAAATTTAAAATATAATTAAAATTAAAATAAAAATAAAAAATAAAAAAAAAATAAACCAGATTTTTTTATATATATCTGCTAATTATTATTGTTTTCTCTATTTAGTGAATTATTAATTTCTATTTTTTTATTTAATGTCTGGAAGAATAAGCCTCAGTCAGTTGGTTCAGATTATGTTGGCATTTTTGCTTTTTGTTGGGATAGAAGGAAGAACTGTGCTCTTTGTGGTGTAGGTGGCTGGAAAGAGTATATGGATTGGAAGGTAATTTTTGGGTAGAAGTAGAAGAGGCTGAGCTGGAGTGTTGTAAGGTGTGCTTAATTTTTCTACACATCTTCCAGTGGTCATAGAGAAGTTGGTTCCTCAGATTTTTCTCAAATTCATTCAATGGCCTATAAAGACAAATCTCTTAAGCAGTTTTGATTATATAATACTTAGGTGTTGCTTCATATTGGTGTAATTCAGTTTTAATGTGGTTTCTGGAGGTTGGCCAATCCCAATAGCAGTTTCAAGAGGCAGGGTGCCAATTAAACCAAAGAATTGGATCAGTAATTGTTATCTCTTGAATATATTGTATTTCTCAATTTAGTACTTACATATTGGAAGCTAATCAAATTTGTAAGCAGCCAGAATCTGGACTGGTGAAGGATTTTGAATGGATGTAGTAGGAGGATCAACCAGATGGAGGTATAGATTTTCATGGTCATCCTCTAAATGGTTTTGAGAATATGAACTAGAAGGAGGACATTCGTGTGGCCTGGTTGGAGCAGCAGGGAGGTTGTTGTTGTTTTTTATATTGTTGCTTGGCTCAGCTTCTTTGGATTCTGGTGGTGGAGTACCAGGTTGGTTGTAGGATGGATCAGGAGAAGGTGACCTGGAAGATTATGGGGATCTTCTGGATGACAATATAGAAGAAATGGAGCTGTCAATTGAGTAATTAGCTTGCAGAGGAGAGGCATAGTTGATTCTTATTGTTTGAGAGGAATATTTGTGTCTGGGAGCAGTGTTTGGTGCTCTGGTGCCTTCATGAGGTCCTCTGGCAGGTCTTCTAGAGGTTTTGGTTTTTTGGAATTTTTTGATGAAGAAATTTTTGTGCCCATTGCTCTGGGAGCACTAGGAGACTGTTGCATGGAGTTGTTAGTGTTTACTGGTGCAATGTGGCTATTTTCTGATTGAATTTGGAGATTTTGAGCCTGATTTTTGCTTTCCAGAAAGGCAGACAGGCTGCCTGACGTGGAGAGGGCTGCCTGGACGTGGTCTAGCAGCCTAGGAGCTTATTTTGAAGCTGTTTTAGCTGAATTCGCTGAGATAAAGGCTTTTTGGAGAGTGTTTTGGGGACAGAGAAATGTGATCTTCTGGAAGGAGTTAAAGATATAGAATAGGTAGAAGGACCAAGTTCTGTGGATCTATTAGGAGATCTAGAGATGTATTTGGGTGAAGGTGAAGGTGGTGGTATATGTGACTTGGGGTCTCTGTCACATTTTTTCTTTTTGGATTTTTAAGAATCACAAGCCCTGTTGTAGAGCTTGACTTTAGGAGTTGGAAGAGTGAAAGTGCAAGGTCTGCACATTTGGGTGCAATGTTTGCAAGCATAGTTCTTGGGAGCATTGAAACAATGAAGGTCTGATGGGTCAAAGTCTGGGGATCCGGCCATTATCTATGATGGGACTACAATGAAGAGAAAAGAGATAAAATAAAATTTTTATCAGTGATGTGTAGATGATGAAGAAAAAGTGGAAATTAAGTAGGGAAAATGCAGAGTATTGTGCATGGAATTAACTCCATCCTTTTATTCTATTTGTGGAAAATCCATCAAGACTTTAAACTGAAAACTGTGCTCAGTCCATCAAGATTTTAAACTGAAAAATGGTATAGTCCCCCAAGACTATAAACTGAGGATGGTTTGATGGTTGATTCCTTCAGGACTATAAACTGATAATGTGATGTTAGTGTAATTTGGGAAGATGGCATCCAAAGGGGGTGTCTCTGAATTTAGTTAAGGAAAGTGTGAAGGTAACTGATGAGCTGGATGCTCTGTAGAAAAGTTACCCCAGAATTTTAGATTATTTCTTTGATATCTAATAGTTTGATCTCTGGTTCTGTCTTATGATTTAGGTTTTGAGTCCCTTAAGACTATAAACTGAGGGTTTTTAGTCCCCCAATACTATAAAATGAAGGCTTTTAGTACCTAAAGACTTAAAACTGAGGGGGAGTCCCCCAAGACTATAAACTGAGGAGTCTCTTATGATTGGCTACATTCAGGAAGTCTGGAGAGTGGTCAAGAATTTCATTTCTAATCAAAAAAGCTCAATCAAGGATCAATTACAGAAGAGAATCAAGAGATGAAAAAGGTGTTCAACATTAGTCTTGAACTGGTGGATGAGGTGTCTTCTATTCTCAATTTCCTGTGGATTTTTAGCAGGAGGGTTTGGAAGTAGTTTAGAATGAGATTTTTTTGTTGAGAAGAGTTTTGTTGGAATTTGTCCTTGATGGTGGGCAATTGATTGGGTGGTGGTGTTTCAATGGTCCCCAAATTGTCATCATCACTTTCTGGATGGGAATGAACTGGTAATTCATCAGCTTAAATTTCAGTATGGAGAAGTATTGGTTTAACCATCAGAAGGTCTAGGTATGGTAGAGCTAGTGGTTGTAGTAGTTTTGGCACTCTTTTTAGAAGGGTTTTAATTGATGATTGATCTGGGTATCAAGATGGAAGGCCTAGATCTTTTGGTTTTGCTGGAAGATGGACCAGGTTGAGGGGGAGGTGAATCTGTTGCAGATGACAATGGACCAGGTCTTGAGCAAGATTTCTTTCTGGAATAGCAGGCATCACAAGCAGTTCTGTATAGAAGAATTGGTGATGTTATGGTGCAGATGAGTTTATGGTCAATACAGTATTTACAGGGACCCATTTCAGAGATTGTTTTTGAAAAATGTGTGAACATGGTGGTTTTGGTGAAGGAGAAAGCTGAAATTCTCAATTTTAGGGAGGATGTGGTCTTCCAAAATTGGCAGAGGACTTTGTTGGTCTGTTTGGCACTATTTTTGTATGTCTTAATTGACATTGGTCAAACAATTACATGTTATTTTAGATCAATTCAGTGAATATTGGGACTATGTGTATGTGGGTACTACCATTGGATAGCTCTGATTTTTCTCTGTATTTTATGTCTTTTTGACAATTTTCATATTCTAAGTTTAAAGGGGTCATTTCCTCATTTTATATTTCTAAAAGATAGCTGTTTTTTTTTTTTATGTTTTACGGGCTAACCTTAAGTCTTAGGGTTAAGTTTTTAGTACCATTAAGTAGAGCTAATTTGGCTCTATATTTTATGTCCCAATCTTGCTATAGCTTAATTTTGTGTTTTAAGGGTTTTAGTAGTCGTGGTGGATTTTTCTAAGTATTTTGGGTTTTATTGGAGGTTTCTGGAGGTTTTCTGGCTTCAGGGAGGTCTGGCCACTTCTAGGCAGCCTGCCTGCCTTGGTTATAGAAGGCTGGGAAGCATTTCTAGAGGGTTTTTATTCAATTTGGCTGTCAAAAGCGCAAAATTTGTTGCTGTGCATGGATTTTTTAGATGGTGGTCTGTGTGTAAATACTGAATAAGATAGTTTGGGGCAACTTTAATTATGATACAATCATCTGGAAGTGATATTATTGTTTCTCACTCAGTTTTCACTGTTTTTTGGCCACCATTGGCTGTGTTAATTGCAAGGTTAGTTCTTCATTTAACGCAACTTTGGCAACTGATTTCTCTGGTGTAGCTTCGCAACCTGCATGAAGTATTATTGCTTTTTCTGTGAAACAAGTGCACAGTGTTTTGGTTTTCTGGTGCAGATATTTCTGCATTTCAGGTTTCTGGTTCTTTGGTTCTCAGTGGTCTTCTATTGGCTACTGTCTTGACTTGTTAAGCAGTCAAGAAGTGTGTTGAAAGAGGTATAGTGACAGTCTCTAATTTGGTGTAGCAAATAAATCTCACCTGGTATTTCTCAAAGGGAAAGTGGTTTTTATTTTCAGTTGCACTCCAGCTCCCTTGGCCAAGGCCTATAGCTAGTACTATAGGATTGTCTACATTGGTACAGAAGCTCCTACCTTTAGTTCTTGGGGCTCAGGTGTCAATTGCTTGTAATCATGCCAACTCTTACAACCTGTAAGTTCTTTGCTTTTTGGGCCAATAGGAAACTCAGATACATTAATGGGTCCAGCAAGACAGAAATTCAATAAGTGAAAGATATTTTGGTCAATAGAATCTGAGCTCCTTGGTACATCACAACTTTTAACTATGCTCCTGAAAATTCCAAAGATTTGGTCATTTTGAAGTGACTCAGCATCAATTTTTCTGCGCTGATTAGTAGCCTAAATTTTAAGAGAGGGATTTATGGCAAATTATTGAAAATAAAAACTTTTAATCCTATTTTAAAACATAAAAGCATGTTGAAAAAGTTTACTCACCATGTCAACTGGTACTGGCTTCTGAGTTAGTAGAAGTGGATTCCCCACACTTTCCAAGAAACTGATTCAACAACATACTAGCCCAATCATTCCCTACACTTTCTTCTTGCTGCTTAAATTTACAGGGTGCCGATTGTGTTAATGTGACCATGGCAAATCTTACATATATCCACTCAACATCTCACGGCAATGAAACAAAAAATACAACTTCAATAAACAACAACGATAATGACAATGAAAATAATACATTACAACAAATAGATGGTGAACAGAAAAGTTTAGTTGAAAAGATAAGTAAGTTAATTGATAAGAAGGTTAAAGTGATAAGATGGCATGGAAAGATAAAAGATAAGCATCTTAACTTAAGATGCGCAATTAGAAACAACTATGCAAAGAGAAAGGAAAAGATAGTTCACAATAAGACACATAAAGAGATAGTTACAACCATATACATATTTAGAAGTAAGAAAAGTAATAAAAAAAAAGCAACAGATTATGGAAAAGAAAATGTTAAAAGGATCAAAGGGGATTATGGAATATTGTGTAGAAAAGAGAAAAAAGTCATAGCATGTTTCTTGAAATGTTATAAAAGAAAAGCTGTTAAATATCACACACATTTCAGTAAAAAGGAGTATAAATAGGCACGCACTTCAGTAGTTTTTAGTTAGGGAGTTGTAAATATATTTTATTCTTGTTTTATAACATTGTTTATATTGGAAATATATTAAGTTTTATCAATTAATTTAATAGATTAACCATCTGTATTTGTGAAATTAGAAGAGAAATCAGTGGATCAAATTTGGGGATCTGATGAAGACTGAGGAGGAGGTTAGGGCTTACCTGGATTTTCTCTAGGATTTTCAGAGGGAAAAGGACCCAAATCACCCGTTCTTGGATTCTGAGGAGGAGGATTATTTTGCCCTCTATATTTATTTGCTAATGGAGTATCAAAATGCATGGCATCACTTATATTAGAAATTCTGTGCTTTATAAAAAATAAAACAAAAATTATCAACTTTCTGAATATATAAAAGATAATATTAAAGAGAAAATAGTTATACATTTTAATTGTGAGTATAATGAATAAAATATTTAAGTAAAAAAATTAGTGAAAAACTTGGTTTGATTGGCTTGTACAATATGGTCATTAGATTTTTCAACTCTGGTTCTGAACTTTTTATAATATTTTACAAGTATAGGTGGACTTTGTATAGTACATTTAATTCCTATTAGTTGAAGTCTAATTTAAATTAAAATTTCACTCATTAATAGAAGGGTTTATAAAATTTAAAGAATGCCTTTGTTATTGTTTGCTTAAACATTTAGGCCAAATCTTAAAAAGTTTTATTTATTAATCTTGCATCTAGCTGTTCCAAAAATCTATTACAAACATTCCAAATCCTCCAAATTCTTACCAATCCTATATAATTTCAAATATATTAACAAAAATAAAATTTCCATGTTGTTTAATTTATTTACTTACTAGTGTTTAAAGTCCAGCAGCAGTGATAACATAGAACTTTATTCCAAACATTCCTCTTTGGTACTGTAAATTGGCAACATGTCCAATAATTGAATCTTGATTTATTACAATTTGTGTCACTTTTTCTACTCTTACTAAAAAGGAATGCACTTTTTAAAACCCCTCATAGGGATCCTTTTTTATATCTTCTGGTATAAGCTCTTTAACTGGACTAACAATTAGATAGACTTTTTCATTATTGTACTTTAAACTAAAAAGCTGATCAATATGCCCAAACTGACTATCTTTTCAAAGTAGAATTCAATGGTAGAATTATCAGTATGCTGGTCATGAGTAGTATAATTCTTTCAATGGACCAATATGCTTGCCACATTTTTAACTACCCAGTCTCCTACCTTCTCTGATGGTAACAAAGCCTGTTTAGATGTCCCTTTCACAAGTGTGCCCTTACCCATTTTGTAAATAATGCCTCAGTTAAATGTATATGTCTTTTTTTTGTATTGTGCTAAATTTTTTTAATATTAGATCCATACAGAGAATCATCTTCAGCTTCACCTAGTTCCAATACCCTAGACTTCTGATGTCAGTGCTTGAGCATGGTTGATGGTATTTCTTCTATTTTCAATAAAAATAAATCACATCATTTGAATTTTTAAGCACCCAATTATAAAACTAAATACCTGGATGATGATTTTTTAAAATTTCTGATAATATAACATTAGCTCCTTCAGCAGCCCAAAAAGCCATAACTATGGGCGGACCAAAACATTTAATCATTTCTGGAAAATGTTGAGCGAAACTCAGATTTTGCTTAAAGCTGATATTTTTCCAACTTTCTTCCAAGAAATGACTATACTCCAATAACAGTTTTTTTAATTCATCAACTTCATTGGTGGATAAATTTTTCAAAGTCAAAAAGTTGGTAATTGAACTTAAAGTGGTGAGTGATTTGAGAAGATAATATTCTCTAGTTTTGTGTTCTGATTTCACTGATGTCTTTGCTTGATTTAATTTTTCTACCCAAAAGGGATAAGTGACAAAGGAAAGTAAAAAATATAAATTAAATGCCACTTTTCAGCTTTGAGGCAACCTGACTTTTTAGATCCTACTTGTTTCAGCACTAGTGAAATCCAGGAGGGTTTTTTTGTTTTCTCAATAACATTCCACACTGCCTCTAGCTCAGTGGCTGGCAATGGTGGATTTTTAGCTCTTTTTCTTTCTTACTCTTTTCCCTTCTTTTTATCTTCCTTACTTCTGATAGTCTCAAGGGATGAATTAGATCTTTCACTTTCAAATATGCTAATACTTGTTTGCCTTAATTTATAGGTCAAATTTTCACTTCCACTTCCAGAAGCATTTTCTGAGCCAAACTCTAAGGCTGAAAAGTGATGTTCAGAACTTGATGACTTTGTCCTGCTGTTTGATCCTTCTGATTCAGCTCCTCCACTATCCATTCTAAGATATGTTTGTGGGAATGAAGCCAAAGGGACATCCTCCTCTGAGTCAGAATCAACATCCATTGGCATTGGCTCACCATTCATTTCCAATGCACCAAAACTGGGGGGGCCATATCAGTAACCCCCTTCTGCATCTTGTACAGCTCCTATTTGCTGTACTTCCTCCTGGCTGCACTCAGCTTAGGATCCACCTTTGAAGCCTTAGGCTTTGGTTGGGCCTGAGAACTTCTCTTAGGCCTTCCCACCTTTCCAGCTTTAACATCATAGACACCAGCTAAGCATTCACCACTTGACTGTCCTCCACAAGAATACAACTCCAACCCATTAAAGGAAGTAGAAAAAGAGACCTTATTGACCTCCTTCCCTTTTCCCTTGACATCTTCATCTGCCTTAGCAGAAGACTTCCCCTGATCAGGGATCTCCTCAAACCTTTGCCTCCTCTGATTGAGACCATTTCTTCTCCTGACCAAATCAACAGGAGCCTGCCCCTCACTGGGCTTCACAAATGAACCATCAGGGAATTTGAACACCCTTCTGAAACATCTCTGTTCAGAGCTCAAAAATCATTGGACTTTTTCCACCTACTTCTGCAATAAGAGCAGACCCAAGGATCACTCCTACCAGCCCTCCTATCAAAATCTCTAGGCTGAGAAGGAGCCCTATTGACCTTCTTAGCCTCTTGAGCAAAAATATGCAGCTGTTTTTTCAGATCAGCCAGCTGCTCCACCACTGGGTCCCTCTCCTTCTTGGGAACCTCCACCATATTCTTCTCTTCCTTCTCTACTCTACTCTCCTCTTCATCCAAAGCCTCACTAACTTTGTTGACATACTTGGCACACCCTTCCTGATAGGTTTCCACAGCCAATAACTTCAAATGGGCCTCCACAGCCTTCTACACCTTGTCCAATGCAGGCAACTTCTGGTCCCCATTTAAAAGAGTCTTCATCAAGTCTTTCCTTGACAACTCCTTCAACACATCCATCCTGAAATATCTAGCCAGGGCAGACCAAAAAACATCTTTGGCAGCATTTTCATGTGCCATCTCCTCCACTTCCACCAAATATTCTACCACAGGATCAAATTGCAGCAGAAACTTCCTGTAACTGAGTAAGTTACCAACACCACCTTAAGACTTCTATTCACTGAAAACCTTGTTCAGATCCACCATAGTGAACCTGACACCCCATCTATCCACCATCTCCCTGCACAGCAACTTCCAATCCCTCTTCTTGTAGCTAGACATGGCCACAACCTCCTTCTCCACTGCCCTATCACCAATGAAGAAAATGATCTGCTTCACCATGTCCAGGTAAGAAGCACCATCCACACCAGCAGCAGTTTCATATTTCTCCAGAAACCACTTCACATCCTCCCCATTAAACTTGGTACCATCCCAAGTTTTAATCCTCACACACTTTCTAACCATCACGGCAGGAGGACCTTCCCCCCCCCCCCCACTGACAGTCACCACAGGAATAGATGAACCAGAAGCCATTCTTCCAAGCCAAAATCACCAAAAAGGGACCAAAAAAAGACAACAGAAATTCCAAAGAACTAGTAGGTCCTTCCCCACGTTGGGCACCAGAAATGTAGACAATCCTATAGTACTAGCTATAGGCCTTGACCAAGGTAGTTGGAGAAAAACCAGAGAGAAGATCCCCTGTCCCTTTAGAAAAATATAAGTGAGATTTACCTTCTACAGTAAATTGGTTCCTGTTGTTTAAAGCCCCTTTTCCAATACACTTGACTGCCTGATCAGCCAAGAAAGTAGTCTCCAGACAGACTACCAAAACAAAGAACTGAAATGTAGACCAATGTCCACACCAGAGAAAGAAATAATACTTGATGTAGGTTGCAAATCCACACCAGAGACAGCAATAATACTTGATATAGCTTGCAAGACTACACCAGAGAAAACAGTTGCCAAAGTTGAGTTAAATGAAGAACTAACCTTGCAAAAAACACAGCCAATTGTGGCCAGAAAACAGTGAAAACTGAGTGAGGAACAAGGATATCACCTCCGGATGGTTGTATGATGATTAAGGTTGCCCCAAACTGTCTTATTCACTATATACACACAGACCACTATCTAAGAGCCCATGCACACCAACGAATTTGGTGTTTCTGAGCGCCAAATTGCATAAAACCCCTCTAAAAATGCTTCCCAGCCTTCTAGCACCGAGGCGGGCAGTCTGCCCGACGTGGGGAGGCCTGCCTGAGGCGGCCGGACCACCCTGAAGCCAGAAAACCACCAAAAACCTCCAAAAATACCCAAAATACTTAGAAAAATAAGCTACAACTATTAAAACCTTTAAAACACATAATTAAGCTATAACAACATTGAGACATGAAACGTAGAGAAAAATTAGCCCATTCTAATGGTACCAAGCACTTAACCCTATGACTTAAGTTTAGCCTGTAAAACGCAAAAAACAAAATTAAACAGCTATCTTTTAAAATGAAAAATGAGAAATAATCCCTTAAATACTTAGAATATGAAGAATGTCATCAAGACATAAAATATAGAGAAAAACTGGGGCTATCCAATGGTAATACCCACATCCCCACAGTCCCAATATTCTCCAAATAATTCCAGAAAAACACCCAATTATTAAACAATGCCATTTAAGACATATCAAAACAATGCCAAATAGACTAAAAAAGGGCTCTGCCAATGTTGGAAGACAACACTGTTCTTTCCAATATAAATTATTTTAAAGTTTGATTAGTTTTTTGAATCCCTATAGTTAACTTCAAAAAACCTTCTTTTAATAAACCTAGTACCATAATAATCTTTATGATACCACACTGTTAGTTGCAGTTTCATTTCTTGTTTTACTAATCCTAAATCATGACTTCCATGTGCAAAAGCCATTGGAAAAGATTTTGATTTTTCTATAATTTTTTTCTTTTTCTAATTCATTCAATTGCTCCCCAACAGAGGCTTTATCAATCTCTACTTGAAGTGCACTTATTTCTTCAGAATTTTTTCCTTTAAATTTAATTAAATTGTGACATTTTTTTACAAGAGGTGAAATTTTTGTTACAGCAGATAATACTTGAAATTTTCTTTTGCCATAATTTTCCATAGTAAAGCAATGATTTTCTGAATCCAATTTCACTCCATATTTTTTTAGAACATCATTTTCCTTAATAACCCAATTACTCAAATTATCATTGTTAATTCCAATAAATGTAAAAACTGCTCTAAAATACCCATGAGTATGTTTAAAGAAAACAGAGGCAGAATATTTTCCTACAAGTTTTAATATTGAACCATATCCTCTCCATTTTCCTGAAGAACCAGTTTCTAGTTTACCACTATAATCTTTATCTATATACTTTAAAGCTGTAAAAGAAACAACACTTCCTCCATCCCCTGAATCCAAAATAACCTTAGTTTTTACACCATTTATTAAAACAGGAACTTTCATAGGAGTAATGATTATAGCATTATCAGTGAGATCCTTTATTAATTTGGAATCTTCAAAATTAGACAACATTTCTTCCAATAATAGGGGGTGTCAGTTCTGGCAAATCCGCACTTACAAATCCGCACTTAAATTTGACCAAATCCGCACTTAAATAAGTGCGGATTTCCAAAACACACTAGCCCCAATACTGGTGGATTTCAAAATGAAATAAGTCACTTATTTCACTCAAATCCGCACTTTCTCAACCAAAAGTGCTGATTTCACTATCAAGTCCCATTTCACTGATTTGTCAGAATCATCCCATTCATACGCAGCACTCCGCTGCATAACACTTCATAACTCAAAACATCATACATCACTTACATCTTCATATCATATCATATAAGAGTTATGCCTTCCTCAATTTCAAATCGTGATAAATTACATAAAGCAATGACTTTCATGGCTCTTGAACTGCTCTTGGACTCTGATTCCGAATCTGATTCTGATCTAGAAGAAGATTTTGTCTTTTTATCAAAAATGGCCACAAAACGTTACCTTCTTCCCAGAAAGCCTCAAGTACTTCATACCCCCAAGTACACCATCCAAACACTTTTTAAACTATCTACACCCAGTTTTAGACAGCTGTTCCAGACTTCTCAGGAATGTTTCCTTAAATTGCTTGAGCTTATTCAGGATCATCCCATATTTCACAATAATTCTCAAAAAGAACAACAACATCCCTCAATTCAATTGGCCATCACACTATGTCATTTGGGTTCAAATGGTAATCGAGCCGCTTTGAAACGTTTAGAAAATGTCTTTGATTTAGGGTATGGTTCAGTTAACACTTATACCAAACAATGTATCACTGCCATCAACTCCTTGTAATCTCAACTTCTCACCTGGCCAACAAAAGAAGAGCGACTTGAATCATCTCAGGTTATGCAAGCAGAGGGCTTCCCAGGATGTATTGGTTTTGTTGATGGTACTGCTATTCCTTTGATCCAGAAACCTGCTCAAGGTGGAAACAATTACTTTCACATTCTCGTCAAAAATTTTCACCAAAATATTTACAAGTCAAAAAAATTCTATATATGTTTTAAAAAATTGACAATACTCTCCCCTGCATTTTATTGAAGCAAGGGGTGGATATCACCAAAATTTTTCTAAGTCATCAATTTCTCATGTCAGATTTGAAAATTTGGCAATACCCCCCCCTGCATTTTATTGAAGTAAGTGGTGGAAGTCATCTAAATTTAATATAATTACGTAAATTATTAAATAAATATCTAATATATATCACTTTCCCTAGTTTAAAGTAATGACAACCCCTCAAGCCAAAATGCAGAGCAAGTCTAGAAACAAAAGTTTGGGACTTTCCACAGGTATAGGCTAGAAGAACACCATGAAACAAATAAATGTTACCATGATTACCATTTATACAACACAAGGTCGTGGGCCCATTACTTTAGTTGAGGAAATTGATACATAAAAAATATTTATTAAAAATTTACAAAAAAATATAAAATTTTCGATGACAACTCTAATCCCCATACTTTTTGGATCTAAATAAAGTTTTTTTAAATCAATTAACTTTACCTTCTTTCATTACCTTATTGATTCTTTGAATCAACTTATGACTGATTTGAAATGAGCAACCAAAATGTGTTAAATCTTGACAGGATTCCAAACCAGGAGGAGCTTTGGTCGTTTGATGATTATCCTTAGAAGAATTCCAAATAGTTTCGATGATACCATTTCCCAAACCAAAATCAATGATGCACCGGTGGTCTGGAAAATATAAGCCATGTTCTTTGATTTTAGCTGGAGATGGTATTGGTTGGCCAGATATTGGATCGATATATGAGAATATACCAAAAGTAAGAAAATTGGTGTCCTTGGTATCGGTGTGAATTTTATTGTGAAATCCAGAATGAGTGATAATAACATTAGAAAATAAAAGATATTCGTGGCTGATATCTTCCCATTTGGAGTCACACCAATTCGGTATTCCAACTTTGGTTTCAAGTTCATGATTTTTTTCAAATTCTTTATTACAGTGCTTTTTGAGTCGAAGAGCAAGAAAAGAGTTAAAGGAAGGTAGAGTGTCCCATAAGCAAAAATCTTCATCTTTTTGAGCTTTAGTGATATTCTTGAGCAACGAATATATGCCTATATAATTGAAATGCCTAGATAATAATCATATAAGAGTTTCAGAATCCTTATCCTCTAAATATGCAATATAAAAATGTGAAGTAAGACAAGTGAAATTTGGAAAAAAGGCTCAACTTCAAAGGTCAAAATCTCAGCAACCACTGAGCCTAATTCAAACCTGTTTGAAGGAAATGAAAGATATGCTTTAGTAGAATCTTCAGTTAAAGGACATGTGATTTAAATAAACCTAACCCTAATTTGTTACATAAAAAAATGAAATAAAAATTTAAATTGGGAAAAAAAAGGCTCAACTTTAACGGTCATTATCTCAGCAACCACTGAATCAAATTCAAATCTGTTTGTGGGAAATGAAAGGTAGCCTGCAGGAGAATCTTCAGTAAAAAGAATATTCGATTTGAATAAACCTAACCCTAATTCCGAGTCTGATTTTCAAAATTTTACAAAAACTTGAAAAGTGGTAATGAAGATGAGATCAAAAGGAGTTTTATAAGTTCACTGTTATCCAGATAAGAGTCATACATATATTTAAGTATGAACTTTTCATAAAAGGAATGAGATATCATATAGGCATGAAAAAAAGGAGATGAAACTTACCTTGATTGAAAAGTAGGAAAAATAGAGTGAGAAAGATTGATGTTGGAATTGTGGGGAAATTGAATATGGAGTAAGTGAAATGCATAAAGAATGTGCAATGTATGTGTTTCAATGAAATGGAGACAAAAAAAAGTGAAATAAGGGAAAGGGGGGATAATGACAATGCCAAGGAGGGATGAAGAGTAGGGTGATGGAGCTAAAAAAGAAAGTAAAGAGGGAGAGAAAAAAAAGGTTAATTATACCATTGAAATCCAAAATAACCACTTACAAAAAAAATTTAGATAAAAAAATAAAATAAACAGAAAAAAACAAAAAAAATTATAATTAGTAATCAAAAAATCAAAAAAAAGAATAAAGTGACTTACCTGGAGAGATGAGATGACAAAATGAATGAAACCAAATTGTTTGAGGGATGTTGGAGGAGAATAGGAAAAGGATATGAGGGATGAATGAAAAAAAAAATCACTGACAAAATATGTGATTTCAGAAAATATGCGATTTCATGTTGAGCTGGTGAAAGAAAACCAATGAGCCATCCAAAAAAAAAAAATTTCACTGTAAATTCCAAAAAAAATGAATATGCAACAAACCAAAATACCAACCCAAGTGAATGAAGTACACAAAGAGGACATTTGGAGAGTAAAAAATGGTATGGGAAAGAAAGGGATGATGTGGCCAACATGTGGTTTTGAAAAAAAAATCACGAAAAAAGTGCTGATTTGAGGTCAGAACTGACACCCATAGAAAAAAGATTAAGAAGTAGAAGAAATAAGTAAAAAAGAATGTAAACATGCCTGGTCAAAATATTGAAAATGTCAGGAAGGGGTGTGTGCCAAGGATTGATGGGTAGGTATGAGGAAGGTCAGTGTGTCACATGTGACAGGGATGGGGTAAGAAAGGAAGGGATGTTTTGTGGCCAAAATGTGGTTGTGAAAAAAAACGGGAAAAGAGTGCTGATTTGAGGTCATAACTGTCACCCTTTTTTGAAATAAGTGACTTTTTTTCAAAATTTAAGTGCTGATTTGGTTTGAAATCCGCACTTAAGTTAAGTGCGGATTTGCCAGAACTGACACCCCCTAATTAGTGGTGCTTTTTTTGACCCTTAATTGTGTCAATGAAATATTAAATAAATGAAAAAAAATTATGTAATAAAATAGTATTCAAATTCTCAATTGAAATTAATTATTTGTTTCAGTTAAACTAGTTATTTAATTACATAGTTAAAACAATTAATTAATTTTTGCTTTACACTGAATTAGATTTGATTACATACTTTGTTGCATCAAAAAAATTTATTTGTTTCACTTAAAAAGCCTGAAAACACATTGTAATACCTGTTTTGAATTATTTTTTCTCATAGTTCTTATGTCACAGGGTTGTTTAGTTACTCATTATATTAGTTAACTGATTTGGGGATTTATGGTGGGAAAATTATTTTCTTAATTGGGAATCAATTATTTGTTTCATATTTTTCTCTCAATTACTATGTTACAATTATTTTCTTTTATCTTCTTGTTTTATCTTATTACTATTTTGTATATACTCATTTGTAGCACTTCAGAGGTCCCATTGCCTATAAAAAGGCATTTGGTAAACCCCTTTTTCCGCATCACTTACTTACTCATCATAATTTAAAAATTACATTATATTTTGTTATTTTCTTGTGGCGCTTCAGACCCTTTAAATACTAAATAAAATTATAAGGTTGTTTTAAGATTTTTTTAATAATTAGTTTGTTGATAATTGAGCAGAGAGAAATATTAAAATTACTTACAAATATAAACAGTTCAATCCTCATCACTTTTTTTTGTCTATCCAATTAGTATCTTCCTTGCCCCATCACCCTTTCCTTCCTTATTCTTATTCTTTTCTTTTTTTCTTCTTCTCCCTCTACCCTCTTCTTTCCTTCCTTCTAGACAAACTGGCCGACAAATGAATTTGAAAGCTTAAGCAAAATGCTTTCCTTCCATTACTCAAAATACATTTTGGGTTCCATGTCTTTCAGTATTTTGGTTAGCTTCATTAAGAAAACTATAGTTTTTTATAAGAATTAGAATAATATTTTCTTTCTTCATATAATTTCAATTGGGATAATCTAAATTTTGAACCACAAAATTGTTTTTTAATTAGGGTTTTCCATTCATCCCATGAGTATTCCATGTCATCCATCATAACTAATTCATACCACATAAATGCAACATTAGTAAATAAAGAAATTATTTTTGAAGTTATTTCTTCAACTGGTAATTTTTATGATGATTTTAAATTATCAATTCATTGAATAAAACATTTCCAGTCTGAAGCAGCATCACCATCAAAAGTTGGGTATTGAGCCATTTTTGGCCAATTCTTCTGATGATTGAGGAAGTCTGATTTTTAACTAATTTTATCATTATTTAATAATTCTGAAATCTTCTTAATATATCCAGATAATTATTCCTTTAAAGAACTTTGAGAAAGTTCCTCTGGTAATGTTTTTTGTGAAACATTATCTAATTTTTTCCCCTTAGTTTCCCTTTTGAAGACTTATTTTGAATATTTTCATTGTTCAGCTTAGTCAATTTATAAGACAAATTTACATTATTTTCTTCTAATTTTAATATTTTTTCTCTCATCATTGGGATTTCAGATAATGTCTCATTCATATTATGAATTGATAAAGTGTTTCTTTGTTTATTCATTTGTATTTTTCAGTAAAAGAATCCATTTGAGTTTTCATAGAATTTATTTCTTTGTTCACATTAAAAATTTTATCTTTTATGGAATAATTTTCACTTTTACAAAGAATAAATTTTTTATTTATTTCATTAACAGCTTCTTTCATTTTTTGATAGACCTTATTCCTTAGAATTATTATAACAAATTCATATTAATTTCAATACTCAACTCATGATAAATTTCTAATTGATTCAATCTTTTATCAAAGTTCTGAATAAAATTATTCATTCTATGGTTGGTAATCTAACTTTCATCTAATGTATTAATCTCAAGTTTATTATAAGTATCACCAATGATTTTTGATATTTTTTCTGGACTTTTAACTTCAATAATAGAATCTTCATTTGATAATAAAGCAAAATGATTATTAAAATATAAAGAGAAACCATTATACAAAATTAGTTATAATAGGATGTTCAGATGGTTTTCTCTTATATTTTTTTATTGTTTCCTTGTTAATATCACTCTCACCTAAGTAAACTCTATCAGTATTTGAACCAATTAATTTATCTGGAGGAGTGCTTACCAGGGTTTTAGAGATATATTTCCTTTTTTCCTTTTTCTTTCACTTGTAGGGATGGTGATGGCTTACTGGTATAGGAGAAGTCCTTGAAGGACCTGGCTGGGGATGCTGGTTTTGAATTACCTGATTCTGGTTTTACATCCTGTCCCAATTTTAGTCTATCCTGCCCCACTTCCATTTTTCCACTGTTACCATGTCTTATATCTGGGAATCTTCTAAATGAGTAGAGTGAATTGATGGTGTGCCTGGAGCCTGATTGTTCTGCTTGGTGAAAAGTATCTCCCATTGATTGATAATTTTTGTGAGTTTTTCATCTATAATTTCCACCTTGTCTTTGAGCTTCATCCACTCCTACTTTTAATTGTTTACCACTGAGCAGAGATTGACGATATTCTCCTTGTCTGATATCTTTTATATTTTCAGCCCTGGTGGTAGTTTTTCCACTATCTTTGGAGAGTTGTGTTGCTCTAAGGGTTTTGCCTCCTGTATGACTATATCCTGTATTATATATTTTTTGAGTAATATTCTTTAAATCAGAAATACTAACTCTAGAACTTACAATAGTTTCTTTATCAGCATCAATATTTATAGAGTGATTAATTTATCAGAAAAAATCAATTATAAAAAAATTATTTTAGTTTAAAATATAAACTTTTCATTATAAAAAATATACTCACAAAATAATTTATTTAATTATTTAGTAATTTTAAATAATTTGATTTTAGTTTTATCTCAAATTGTCTTAATAGACCTGAAAAACTCAGTAAATTAATAAATTAAAATTAATTATTGAGTTCTGAAAAATAAATAATTTTATTCAAATTATTATATAGTTTTATTTTACTTTGTATTTTTTTCATTCCAATGTGACCAAAATTTTTCCCACTTCTCTGCCCAGTGAATATGATCCTCATGAGTACCTAAAAAATTTTTTTAACATGATGCTCACCAGTTTTGTCTTTTGAAATATGACGGACAGAGAAGAACTTAGTGGCTGAGTGACTTAAAAAACCCGCAATCTTTCATATTTCAGGAATGTCTCTTATTAAGGAGAATAATGAAGCCCTTATTTTTCGGCCTCATGGATATGAAGGTGTTTTTTCAATAAATATGCCTTCTCATAGAGTCTTTAGTTCATCAACAAGAGGCTTCAGATGATGTTTATTTTTTCACTTTTTGGCTCAGTAGGACAATAAATAATAGCATACAAACAAAGATTTTTGGTTTTGTATTGATCTTCTGGAGGCAAGTTCATACACACCAATAAGATATTACCCACAGATTTCTGATGACCTCCAATACAATTACCACCTGGCCTAAACCAGTCAACATATAAACTAAACATTAAATTACCTCATTTTTTGTATCCATCAACACTTCTATTTTGAGTCATAGAAATATCAGGAAAATTTTTCCATACAAAAACATCAGATACATCTTTCACCACATCCCTTTCCATGTTTTCTAGAAAATCATTTTTTTATCAATCAGCATCTCAAATATGATCAGTGGAATCTTTCTTGAAAGCCATTCAACCAAAATTTTGTGATGAAATGTTTTACAAGGATGGTAGATTGATTTGTCTTGTTTGTACTTAGCCAAATACAAATTTTCATCACAATTTAAAGCTTCTTCTCTCCGTCCTAAATCTTTCAAATAGCGCTTTGAGGATGAATTAAAAGGTTGAGTACAAGATAAGATTGATGGTTGGTGTTTCAAGATATACTCATAAAGATTAAAGCACTTAGAACAGTATTTCTTGGTGACAAATAATGGATTGAGTTGCTTTTGCCTAAAAACTGTCTCTATAGAATGGGGAATCAGACTGATGATTCTGCTAGCATCTAGTTTACCTACATCACTAAGAAGTTTGAGATTGTTGATTTCATCAGGAAAAAATTGAGCACAACCTTCTTTTCTACAATGATGGATAAGAGAAAGTTTTTCTGTTCTCCACATTATCTTTTGGCTATAAATTTTTTCCAAATTCAATTCATTTGACTGTGTTAGAGATCCAATTGTATCCAAAAAAGGCTTCCCCTAAGCAAAGAAAAAAATAGAGATTTATGAAACATAATTTCCCTTTATTTACCAAATATGTATGTCTTACAAGATATTGGATGTTAAATCCTAAGTTAGGTGAAGCGCTGGATGTACCAACCATCTGTGCTTTGTGATCTCATTCCTCTTCATTTTTGGAGTATGACTGAGATGTTTTGAAAGCTACGACAACTTCAAAGCTTCCCAATGAGGTCTGATGCTTTCTTTATGAGCTACCACCTCTCTACATTTACAAAAACAAAAAAAATTGTGGCATTTTAATACATCTGGATATAAGAAATATGTTACTGGATGGTAGCAATTGAACAAATTATTTATTTACTGTGAAGCCCTTACTAAAATAAGCTAATTTTTCCATCTCAAGAAGTTTTTGAACAAGTTTTTTACCATGGATTTCTTTGAATGTTTTTTAATTCATATCAACCATGCATTAAGTAGGTATTCTAACTCTGCATCAGCAAAATGTTTCAGACTTGCTACATTTTACAATGTTGCATGAATGTCTATCAAACATCTTATTTTTCACAAAGAATAATACTATAAGAGAATACAAATTGATTACATTTTTAAATATAGGAGAAACTATGATATAACTTGAATTAAAATTATACTATTTAATTTAAAATAATAAAGTTATTTAAGTGTTTTGATTTTTTTTCTAAAATCACCTGCATTAATAAATTTCTTCCAAGTAACAGAAAGGTTTTCACAAATAATCACTATAATATATAAAAAAATTCATGATTTTAATATTTCACAATATATAATTACAGTCTGAAAAATAAATATTTTTTCAACAAAACATATTTTTTTAAAATTTTTAAATCTTAGATTTAATCAAAGTAAAGCTTCTGGAATCCAAAAAAGAAAATTTTTACTTTAATTTGCTTATTCCAAACTCTGAAAAATTGGTATGGTTTCCAAGTAATCTTGGTCAATAAAACATATACATACTAATAATGTGTTAGTTTAAATTTTTAAAATTAGTTTGTCAATACAATCAACAAGCTCAAAAACCACACAATATGGGGGGCAGACTTGCTAGAGAGTCCACAAACTTGGACCCAAACTCACCACAGATTTAACACACATTGAGCTATTTATAAAGGAACAATACAATTAGTGATGAACACCACTCAGCAGAACATTTTTAGGTGTGTGTTCAAGTAGAGTTCAGTATGGGTTCAGTATGAGTTCAGTCTGAGTTCCATCTGAGTTCCATCTGAGTTCCATCTGTGTTCAGGTTGAGGACTTGCTAGCAAGTCCACCCCCTATATTGCATAGTGAAATAAGGTCATTATTTGCATTAAAATATTATAAAAATAGCTTGGAGAATCAAAATGATTCTGCATTATATTTTTACCCATTTATCATGCAATAATTTTCTATCACAGCTGAGTTATCTCCTTTTGGATTAATTATAAAGATACATAGATATCCATATTTTGTAGAGAAAGATATTCATGAGAATGAACATCTGTTTGTCAAATCAACTCTTAATTATTAATTCTTTTCAAAATATAGAATTTATTATAGTAGTGTTTTTGTTTCCATATCCTTTAAAAATATTATATTTTCCTTCATTTTACTTTTCATAACATATATGATGCGCTCTAGTTATTCTTTTTTTCTTCAGGCAAAAATAACTACTAATACCTGTGTGCTAAATGAAAGATTCAATGAGATACTCCTTCAATCAACTTCTCATTTTTGCAGGTCTATATACAATTTCTTTCATGTGCTTTTGAATATTTCACCTCAGTCTAATGAATGGAAGCTGAACCCCACCAAAGAAAAACTACACAATTTTCATTGTTAAATATAAGCTCTCTCAACATTGATATTAATTTTCCATATGCTGAACAAAATTACCCCATTTCTGAACAAATTCCTATTATATTCAACAATTCTCTTATCCACTTTCTTCATCAATGTAACTTCCCCCAAGAAATGTTTGCTTGGAATCTTGATTGGCTTCACAAGTGGAATCAAGTTTTGGAAAAAATTATCATTAAGCACTGGGATAAAGCTTTGGAAACTGATTTTTGGTTCCTTATTCAATGGAATCTACTCATATTTCTTATCTAAATCTAATGGATGTTCTTCACTGCTGTTTTATTTGTTATGCTGATAAATTACAACTTGGAAAAGATTCTGATAGTTTATGTGAAATAGTTAAAATAAGAAACTATAAATATAAAATTAAAAGAAAAGTAGGAAATAATATTTTTCTCTTATTTATTCCACAAGCTTTTATAATTTTTACAATAATTTTCAGAATTCTTTTAACCAAACTCACCTTCTTAAAAAACTTCAAATTGGTAAAACCTATGAGAATCTTTTAAAAAACTTCAAATGTTTCTCAGACAGAGAAATTGATCATGAAGTTTTTTAAAGAAGATTTTATTGCCATGGAGATCTAAAGAGTTCTCAAGAATTGCTCAAAATCTTGACCATAAACAAATTCAAATCAGAGAAAATTCCCCTTATTCAGGAGAAATACTTACGAACTTGGAGCTACATGATAGATTAAATTTGGCATCCTCAATCAAGTCTCACTTTAATTCTTTTCCAGTCCACAGGGTTTTTCCGAGTGACTGCTATTCTTTATTATATCTTGATTCTCTTAATCCTCAAAAATTAAGACTTTTTAATTGTCAAGCCCCAATGAACATTTCCAACATACTTGAACAAATTTCAAACTCTAATGTGAGCAATTAATGAATTCCCTAATCAATAATCTGGAAGAATCATATTCCTTGTTTTTATAGAACAGATAATTTTTTTTAGCTATGATGCAATTTTATTTAATGAAAATTTCACCTACATTGATAGCTCCGTCTTTTTTCTTTGTATGTTATGAATCCCGAATTCATTAATTCTTCTTACAAAATACTTGAGTAAATGAACTTCAATATTTTGGCCAATTCTATACAGACAATAAACTGCTTGCTGTTTAACTTCTGGATTCCAATTAGGCTCCTGTTTCAATATATTATAAAATTCTCTTTTCAAACTTTTTCATTTCAATAAAAGACTCTTTGACTTACCATTATATATACATTTTGGGCACATCTCAAGTCCATTCCAACTCCTGCAGCCTTGATTGTACCAAGGAAAACTTAACATCTTTCATCATTTTTTAATTTGTGCAGATTTTCATCTCTTTTTTTCATATTCAACTTTCTTAAAAGCTCTTTGTAGCTAATTCCATGGTCATCTAAAGTCATTTTTATAATTTTTCAATGGATAGAATATTGAAATATTGATTAAGCTAAAAATAACTTATTGATATAATTAATAGAATTACTTAAATTTCCAAAAAGTCTGCATATTCTGAAAATATAAAAGCCGTGGAACAAATTATCCCCCTTTCTCCCTTTAAGAAATTTTCTAAATGACTGATTATATGTATAATCTTTGCTGGATTTTTCCATGTGAAAGGAAATGTTGGAGATTGATCTGGGTTTTTGTAGACAGGGTGGTTACCAAATTTCTGTAAAATTGACAGTTCTTGGAGAAACTCAGCTGAGTCCCAAGGGAGGTTGGTGTTTCAAGAAGGCCCATAATACTCAGAAAAATGTTCTTGAAGCTTTGTAAATTTTGAGTGCCAAGGATCTGATAATTCTACAGATATTCCTTGCTCAATTTTTTGAGAAAGTGATAAGATTGCTTCTTTAGTCCTCTGCAGGCAAATGAAATTCTGGAGAGTATGTATCAATTTTATTGAGCTAGAGCCTCCTCTGTTTAAGCCATTGATACGAATATTAATCCACAACCAGTTTTCTTGCCATATTTCAATTCTGAGGAATGATATAAGGCTTTGAAGATCAGTTTTCCTGTTATGAAGTGGTGTCCCTGTCAATCATAGTCAATACTCAGCCTCCAGCTCTGATATATTCTTATTCTTCTGCAACTGGAGACTATTGATAAAAATTTTAAATTATATTAAAAGTTCCATCAGATTCTATAAAACTATGTTCAAAAACTTCACTAATTCAAATAAATTCTTAATGAGGCTTATCTAAAACTACTCTGTACCAAATGAGTTTATGATTTACCGGCAGAATAGGTTAAGGAGTTTTCTTTTAAGAAGGTGGACTTTCTGTTTAATAGGTAGTCAAAACAACTAGTTGGTTCTGAAGCTCCTCAAAATCAATTTTCTTTGAAACCTTCCCATAAACAGCCTTGAAAGGAAGTGCATTATCTTCAAAGTGAGTTCTTATTTTATTGACCCCATTTGATATTGTTGCAAGTGGGTAAATGATGAGAGTTGACAATGTCCTAACTTTCTCTTCTCCACCAACCAATAGTTGTAATCGTCGGGCTTCACTTTGAGTTGCAGTAATTAGGCCAAGAGTTAAGAGGGTCTTTCACAAGCCCATATCATCAGCTAGAATTGAACCAATTACTGCAGATGATAACTCTTTTTCAGGAAGTTTTTCATAATAATAATTAGAACCAACTCTCAGCCAGCTGTTGACCACATTCCTCCACAGGTTTTCTAAATTTTTTGACAGGTTATTTTCATTGTCTATCATAAAATTGATAGCTTAAATCTGATGCTTTTTCAGAGTTGTTTTGATACCATGTATAGATAGATTTGCCATTTTATTATTGCTTGTCCAAGAAATCTCAGAAGTTGTGTTGATACAAGAATGAGGAATATTGAAGAAGACAGTGTGGTCTTCTAACATTGGCAGAGGCCTTTGTTGGTCTGTTTGGCTCTGTTTTTGTATGTCTTTATTGACATTGGTTGAATATTTGGGTGTTTTTCTGGTTTTATTCGGTGAATATTTGGACTATAGATATGTGGGTACTACCATTGGATAGCCCCAGTATTTCTCTATATTTTAGGTCTAGATGACATTTTCATATTCTAAGTTTTAAGGGGTCATTTTCTCACCTATCATTTCTAAAAGAAAGCTGTTTAATTTTGTTTTTTGTGCTTAATCGGATAACCTTAAGTATTAGGTTTAAGTGCTTAGTACCATTATGTAGAGCTAATTTAGCTCTATATTTTATTTCCCAATGTTTTTGTAGCTTAATTTTATGATTTAAGGGTTATAGTAGTTGTGGTGGATTTTTCTAAGTATTTTGAGCTTTATTGGAGGTTTTGGTGGTTTTCTGGCTTCAGGGAGGTCTGGCCGCTTCTAGGAAGGCACCCTGCCTCAGTTATAGAAGGCTGGGGAGCCCTTCTAGAGGGTTTTTACTCAATTTACCTGCCAAAAGCACCAAATTTATTGCTGTGCATTAATTTTTTAGATGGTGGTCTGTGTGTACATACTGAATAAGATAGTTTGGGGCAACTTTAATTATCATACAACCATAAAGATATGATATCATTGTTTCTCACTCAGTTTTCACTGTTTTTTGGCCACAATTCGGAGTGTTTGTTGCAAGGTTAGTTCCTCATTTAACTCAAATTTGGTTACTGGTTTCTCTGGTGTAGCTTTTCAACCAGCATCAAGTATTATTGCTGTTTTCTGTGCAACAAGTGCACAGTGGTTTGTTTTTCTGGTGTGGATCATTCTACATTTCGGGTTTCTGGTTCTTTGGTTCTCAGTAATCTGCTATTTGCTACTGTCTTGACTTTTTAAGCAGTCAAGAAGTGTGTTGGAAGGGGTATTGTAACAGTCTCTAATTTTCTGTACCAAATAAATCTCACCTGGTATTTCTCAAAGGGACAGGGGTTTTTCTCTCCAGTTTTTTTCCAACTCACTTGGTCAAGGCCTATATCTAGTACATTAAGATTGTCTACATTTCTGGCACCCAACTTAGGGTGAGGATTTGTTAGCTTTTTTGATATTCTGTTACTTTTGGACACTCTTCTGTTGTTGGAAATTGGTATTCTGGAATCTTTTGGACCATAGCTTCTGGACCCCCTTTCTCTAGTGGTGGTAGTGGCACTGTTGGTGCTACTGAGGATGGTAATCCTCCTGTTTCTGTTAGGCCTTATGTCAGGATCAAGTCCTGGAAGGGGCCTATTTTTATGGGGGAGGATGTGAAGTTGTTTCTGGAGCTGTTTGAGGCTTCTGTGAATGTGGATGGTGCTTCTCACTTGGACATGGTGAAGCAAGTCATCACCTACATTGGTGAAAGGGCTCTGATGAAGGAGGTTGCTGCTATGGAGGGTTATAGGAGGAAAGATTGGAAAAATTTGTGTCTACAGATGACAGACAGGTGGGGATCCAGCTACTCTATGGTGGATCTCAATATGATTGTAAATGAATGGCAAGCTTATGGAGGTGTGGACAATCTTCATATTTATAGGAAGTTTCTGGCTTAGTTGGAGCCAGTGGTGGATTATTTGGTGGATATTCAGGAGTTGGAAAGTACTGACTCTGCAAGGGATATTTTCTGGTCTGCTCTGGCTAGGAATGTCAGAATTGATGTTCTGAAAAAGTTGGAAAGGAAGGATAAAATGAAGATTCTTCCTAATGGGAATCAGAAGTTGCCTACTCTTTCTGTGGTGAAGGAGTTTGTAGGGGGACATCTGAAACATTTGGCAGTGGATTCTTGCCAGGAAGCTAGCACCAAGTATGTTAGCAAGGTCAGTGAAGCTTTAGCTGAAGATGTGGAGGAATCTAGGAACAAGGAAAGTGTGAACAAGGGAAAGGCTCCTGAGAAGCCTAAAAAGGTTGATTCAGTAGTGGAGAAGTTGGCTGATATGACAAAACAGCTACATATTTTTGTTCAGGAGGCTCAGAAAGCCAATAAGGCTTCTTCTCAGCCTAGAAATGTTGATAGGAGGGTTGTTAGGAGTAATACTTTGGTCTGCTATTATTGCAAAATGAAGGGCCACAAGTACAATGATTGTTGGGCAATGAATAGGGATGTGTCTGAAGGGAACATGGAATTTGATGGAAAAGTGTTCAAGTTCCCAGATGGTTCTTTTGTGAAGCCTAATGTTGGTCAGGCTCCAGTAGAATTGGTGAGTAGGAGACATAATATTAACTGAAGGAGGCCAAGATTTGAAGAGTTTCCTAATGAGGATTCTTCTTCTGGTAAAACTTAAGATGATGTCAAGGGCAAGGGAAAGGAGGCTAATAGAGTCTCATTTACATCTTCCTTTGGTGGTTTGGAGTTGTATTCTTGTGGTGGAAAGTGAAGTGGGGAATGCTTGGCTGGTATTTATGATGTGGAAGCAGGAAAGTTGGGAAGGCCTAAGAGAAGTGCTCAGGCTCAATTAAAGCCTGAGGCTTAAAAGATGGATCCTAAGCTTAGTGCAACTAGGAAGAAGTACAGAAAAGAGGAGCTGTATAAAATGCAGAAGGTTATGGCAGATATGGGCCTCTTAAATTTTGGGGCATTGGACATGAATGGTGAGCCAATGCTTATCACCACAGAAAAATTGGGGGGTTATTACTAGAAATACTCCTTGCTTGAACTCCATTGAGCCACAAATATGTGCCTGAAATATGAACACATCATCACCATGGAGGATATTATTTGGCCTTACATTTAGTCAGAGATTTGTCACAAATTGAGCTCAAGATGAACCTACATTGATCACCATTTGATCTTGCAAAATCCTAATTTGATCATGAGTTGAACTCCCTTTGATCTCACTTTAATCTAATATAAGCTTTTGCATATCCAATATGTCAACTATTCACTTTCAAAAAGATTTGTAATGAATTTCACATGGAATATCAGAACCAAAAACAGTAATTTTGAGTAAATGGCTCCTCAACATGATTAATCTACAATAAAATACCATCAAAATTCAATCTGATTACTGAAAACTTTTAGTAAAATGACTAATAGATATTTAAATTAAGAAATAATATTCCTTTTCTCAATTTTAAATTCAATATATAAATCCTTGTTTCAAATGTGAATTTTGTAGATTCCTCGCCTTGCTATATTATGAGTAATATTTGAGGTATTGTAAACCTTTGTAAATATGGTGTTGTGCTTCTAGAAATTATCTCTGTTTGAATTCAACTTTATTGAAGCTTGATTCCAGAATGATACATATTTTATAACAATTTTGAGAAAAAAGTCACTATTAATGAAGTTAGCCTTTTATCTGTCCTTTAAAAAACCTCACTTAATCCTACTTAAGTCCAAATTGACCCACAAAAACATTATTCAAGATATTTTTTAGCCCAGGATGATTCAAGATTGGAGCAAAATATTATTTTACATATCAAATATGCCAATTGATTAAATTTCTTCAAGCTTACTTAAAATTCACATTAAAATTAACTTTCACTGGAAATATTTAACACAAATCATGAAAATATAGTATGTAAAATAAAAATAAATCTAATATAATATGCTTACAACAATTTTTTTTCTGGATTTATTGAAACAAAAAATTGTTCACTTGTGAAAATAGAAAAAATACTATCCATCCTGAATTTAGAATTCATTTTTAAAAATTTAATGCCCCCTCACTTTCAAGTTTATCATGTATTTCAAAAATTATATTTTTAATAATTTTGTGAATAGTACACCTTAGATATAAACTTGGGGATATCAAAAACTAAAACATCAGCAAATTGAAATATTTTAAATTGATATTAATGAAAATAATGATTGAAAAAAACCATTAGAGCAAGTTTGATTTTGAATAATAGGCATACTTTCTCATGTAAAGTTCAATAAAAATAATTATTATTCTTCCATAAGTTGCAGTGGATACATTTGAGCTCAAAAAGAATTAAAATTGACAAAATAAGACTTCTATAATTTATATTCAAAAATGACATCACCCTTCATTATCTACCTGTAAACTATTTTAAATTAAATAATTTCAAAGTCAGTATATGCTGATATTATTTTTTCTTCTAAAAAAATTTATTCTATAGATTAATAGTTATAAACAGTTGACATAGATGTTAATTTTATATAAGCAATATTTAATGCATAAAATGATAAAACTATCATTTATGTAAAAATTGATGTAGGAAAAAAATATTATTATTTTTTGATTCACTATCAATAAAATTGAAGATAGAGCATATTAAAAGTTTAAGGTTAATTTAAATTTTCATATCATTATTTTATTTTATTTTACTTGAGTAGAAAACAGATTTTAAATCTCAATATAATTTTAAATCCCATTAGTTTGTAGATTTCAACATTTGAAACTATGAAATAAATATTTATGAAAGAATTTCATAATATTTGCCCTTCTAAAAACTCATAAATCCAACTTCAAATCTTCTAACCTTGACAAGTAACCACAATGAATTCTGAAAAAGCTCTATATTTAAATAATTAAAGGTAAATAAAATTATGTTTTTGTTTTTTATTTCAATTTTTGATAAATAATATATATATATATATATATAATTGCTTAAAAATTCTAAGAGGGAACTTAAAAGTGGTTTTGGAATTAGTGATATAGATTCAACTTTCAAAAAATTTGTTTGGAATAAGTTACAAAGAAAAAAAGATATATTTTGATGAAAGAATACTGATTTAGGTTCTCTTAAAATTTTATTAACCAATTTTATGGAATATCAATCCATGGTAATTATTCTTTATGATATTATCATATAATTTTTTCCTTTTTTAATATAATGATTTTCTATTGTGTGGTATGTAGGTTAAGATAAGTTTAAAAGAGTTATTGAAGATATATATACCAGACACAGTGTAATCTGTAGATTTATAACTATAACTTACTTTTCTGATGTTTTACATCTTTGATAAGTAGCTCATGCATTACACAAGTAAATAATTATAGTCCCTGGAAATAAGTCCTTGTGAATTTCAAATTTTTTGTTATTCTTAAAATCATTACTCAAATAAACTGAAAATATTTTCAATCATTGATTGAAAGAAGGAGTTTCAAAATCTTTTTTTGTAGTTATAAAAGTTTGATTTATTTTTCATATCATCAAATATAATGAACATTTGTAAATTTTACTTTCAAAAAAAGTTATCATAGCAAAGTAATACTGGAACAATCAGATAAAAAGGGTGGAAGAAAGGCATAGCACTACAGGAAATGATACAAAATTGTTGATTTTTGGCTCACAAAATTCAACATATTTTTGACATATTTTGCCACCTTTAGATAATGTTTAGTGGATTTTAACAATATTATAACAAGCAAGCTTAACAATGTTTGTGATTTTTTTAAAAAAAATAAATATTGTTAGATCATTTTTTTAAAAAATATGACTTATTTTTATGCTTTATCTACAATTGTTAGTAGTTTTTTTTGCAGAAATCACTTGTTTTGATATTCTATTTTTGAATTTTTTAAGAGAGTTCACTGCATTAAAGTTTTGTATCAATTTTTTATTAAAACATCATATTTTAAATCTAGAGATTTGGTTATGAAATAATATATATTTTTATGTTAATTGACTCATTATTTTTGGATTGATAAATTATTTTAAAATTTGTATTACTTATTTCTAGTAAGTGTACATCATAGTTGGTTTTCAAATCAAAGATTAATAAATGTTGAAATTTTGTAAAATTATAAATATCTTTTAAACCTTTTTGATTTAAATAATTTCTAATGTTATGTAATCATTCTATAAGTAGAACACAATTGAAATCAGATAATGGTACATTGCTTTCAATTTCTAATACTAAAATTCTATACTACTTGAAACAATGTAAACAAAATCTTGGTATCTGATATAAGAAACTCACAATTTTCAAAAATCATATTTCCAACTTTTTAAACATGATACACATTAAAATATATTTTTAGAATAATTTACTAATTAGTTTAAAATACAAGAAAACAATGACCTCAATTTATTTTAATACCTAAAACATTCTGATGAGTGAATTTCACAATCCTCTAATTAACATATGGTTACTATTTAAACACATATGCATGATTGCTCCTTTTGTTTAATTTTAGCTGAATCTAAAAAAAAAATCTCATGTTTAATATCAGCTATAGATAAATTGCTTATATTATAAGCTAATAATTCATATGAGAAATTTTTTATTGAGTTTGGGAAACATTAATAAGTGTTTGGCATTATAATTGAGCCATTATTCAAGTAAATAAAAATGGATGACCTTCTAAATATTTCATATATATATATATATATATACAATAAAAATTAATTATATAGTGGCATTTAAACATGTTTTTATACTGATGTCATATAAAAAAAGGGATTGAACCAAAAATTTCAGTAAAGAAAAAAAATAAGATAAGTTAAAATTCATGTTTAGGTTTTCATATTTTTGAAAAGGCTTACTTAGGGGAGAAAATTATTTGGTTTTAGAGTACAAGAATTTTTAGATAAAAATCTTCAAAATATAGTTTGACCCTCTCGAAAAGAAAATTCTAAAAATTTTGCTATCACATTTTTTATATTTGTTAAGTAATAGAAAATGGAGTAGTGTCTTTGAAAATGAAGCTTTAGAAAATGAAATAAATGATTTAACTTTATAATATAATTTTTGAAAAAATAAATCATGTATTCAAAAAAAAATTATATATCTTGCAATCAAGATAGCAGTATTAATTAAGCCATTCTAACAACTTTGGAAAGAAAACAAGAAAAAAATAATTAGTAACATGCATAAGTTTTTTTTAGAATTTAAGGAAACTTTATAGCTCTAACTGTAAACTAGCCTTAAAGCAGGTTTAGATTTAAAATGTGGAAATTCATGCATAGTACCCTTGCATCAGTAAAGCAGAATAAAATTTATGTAGTTTTATTTTTTTAATTTATATTAATATTTTTATTTTTGACTTTTTCATTAGTATAACTATATATATTTTAACTTTTTTGTTTTTCAGAACATAAGTTCAAAGCTTCCCATCACTACTTCAAGTTGTATCTCCATATGATGTAATAAATGAATGATGTATTATAATGAATTTTTCTAGAGACTTTTCAAAAATGGTGATTAAGAATACTTATTATAATTTTTTTAAATTTTTATTATTATTCTATCTCTTGAAAGGAGATCGCCATATCTCAATTTAATAAGTTTTTCCTCAGAAAATTTTTTTCTTGATCTAAATGAAATTTCATAACTATTAACTAGATGTTACTATAGAATTTTACCAATTTTTTTATCTGAAAATAGTTGAAAGTATGTATAAATTAAAGTGTTTCCACATTCAAAAGTATATTTTTTTATGTACTCTTTTTGATAAACTTATCATTTATTATAGGTTATTCTTCAACTATTTATTGTAATTAATTACCCACTCATTTATGGTCTGTTATTGTTGTTAATTACATCCAGACAAAGTAAGGATACTCTCATATTATATTAGAGTTTTAAATTGAAAACTAAATAATAGTGGCTGGTATTAAATATGAAGTTGTTATAACTAAGTTGACCAATAATAAATGATTAAATGGCATTGTATATTACAAATTTCATTGAGTGTATATAAAAATAAAACTCAAGAAATATATATAAGATATACATATAACCATTGAATATCAAAAATGAAGTACTTATCAACATGGTCTTTTTTAATGATTTTGAATTTACTTAAAGAGACATTAATATTACCAATTCAAATTTTATATCAAATATAACAATATTATTATTTCAATTTTAATTATTTTACAAAAAATTTGAGTTACAAAGTAATTTAATTCAGTATTTAATGAATGTATTTGAAAAATATTTACAAAAATAGTAATAACTCCTCCCAAAAAATATATATAATTTTTTTTACTTACAATTTGCACAGTATTTCTAGCCTTAAAATATTGTTATTGCTCTAACAAAAATATTTTTTAAATAAATTTAAAATTTTTTTCATTATTTTATTACAAAATTTCAAATTTCAAATTTATTCTTAACCTTAGTAAAAAATTAAGTTGAAAATTTAATTTTGGATTTTCAAAAAGTTAACTTAAAAGTCAAAAATTAAAAAACAAAATTATAAATACAATTATGAGAAAGGGGTAAATTAAATTTATAATATTCCATTATAAAAATTTCATATATTTTATGGTGTTTAAATTTTAAATTTAATGTATTAAATAATTATTATTAAATAACCAAGCCAAGTGAAATTGGCTTGAGTTTTTGGTATCACTAGCACTTATTTTTTTTCTTATACTCATGTTTTAATTTTTATATGTTTTGTTTTCTCTCTTTCTCATTTTTTTATATGATTTTTAATTTTTTTAAGACCGAAGTTGCTTTCAAATAACTTTGGTCTAACTTGTCTCTCACTTCCCTACAAGATTGAACCTGGTGGGGAAAATCACTTTAATTTTAGAAACCAAACTCCCTTGCAGAGACTTTGGTTTCTCTGTGTGCATTGCAAAGCCAGAAAAAAACTGGCTGTGAAATTCACTGCATGCAGCACATGCAGCGCGCATTGCTGCTTCATGCAATGCACGTTGCTGCTGCATGCAATGTGCATTGTATGTGCTGCCCATATCTCATGCAGCTGATTTCAAGTCAGCTGCCTGAAATATGGAAGCGAGTGTGAAACGCACGTTGCATACAGATTTGGCCACCTCCCAGCCTAGTAAACTGGCTGGGAGGGTGGAAAATGTAAAAGCAAGCAACCAAAGTCGCTTTTAGCAACTTTGGTTGCCTGAAAGCAACACTTCCAGCCAGGTTTCTCCTGGATGTAAGTACTAAATTGAAATGTAAGGGACCCAAGCCAATTTCAAAGGCTTGGGTCATAAATTAAGGCTTCCAAAAAGCAGCCAGTAGAAATCTGACTGCAATATAAAGTAAATATTTTAATTAAAATAAATAAATAAATAAACATGTGTCCAAAAGGATATACAATGCTCTGCAGAATGTTAGAAATGGCCTTCCATTGTTATACATAGAAATAAAATCAAATGTTTCTTTCAGCAACATTGGTAATGTTTTGATATTTTGAGCCAAGTAAGATCAGGAAAAAGGTCAAGGCAAAAAAATTGCACAATTAAAAATCTACCAATTTAATATGGTGGGAAGGTTCATATTTTAGAGATAGGTGGTGCACATTATAGTTCCCTTTAAAAAATTTAAAAATGAAATAATTTTGATGCAATGTATATTTAAATGTGATGTGTGTATTTTTTTTAGCTACATGAACCATGGTAGCTAGATTTATGTGGCGTCAATTTTTTTAAGATGTGAAATTCAGCGTTCCACAAATTTTCATCTGTACAACATGCAGCCAAGTAAATTCTAGCTGGAATTAGTATATGCATAGGAAAAAATGATCATGCTGTGTACAGTGCCTTGGAAACATTATTCTTGGAATTTAGATGAAGTTTATCATGTGACTGGGAGAGCTGCATTTTTTTTGAAAAAGAGATCAGTGAAAATTCATGATATACACATCTGTTTGCCATCAAATTTATTGTTCCTTTCTCTGTCTCACTTACATTTTTCAAAAATTATTGATCATATTTTTGCTTTATCATTTTGAATTATTGGTACTATTTTCTGACCTTATCCAATTACCAGTAAGCAAATTTTTCTTGCTATTGCATTTCATATCATTTTAGCTTGTTACTCTTTTTTACACTTTTGACAAGTTAACCTAATGATTCTAATTCTGAATTTATTTTTAAGGTATCTTTTACTGTACCCTTTCAAATCATTATCAAAAAATTCATTTTCAGTTAACTTAAAGTTTTTTTATTTGTTTGTCAATTTAATTTTCTTTATTCCTTATAAAAAATGTTCAATTTATTTATCTAACCATTTATTTTTTAAAACAGTGAATATCAAATAAACTTTAAAATTAATTTTGATCAATCAGCTACAAATGGAAGAAGATTTTATAGACATGTAAGTTAATTTTTTGCTTATAATTTTTCTATATTTCCTTAATACTATCTCAACCATCATATTATTAATATGAATAGTAAAACATCATCTTGTAATTGCTGAAAGCATACAGGATAATGTTTTTTTTTAATAATAATATATAGATTGTTTGTGCTTTACCTTTAATTTATTGATTTTTAAGTTGTTTCAAAGTCTCATACTTTCTGAAAGCATACAGCACAGGAGAAAAAACAGTGAACTAGACGTCTAGTTGTTTTTTTGGTTTCTGGTCGTGACCCTGTGTGTAATTCTGGTAATGACCCTGTCCAAGCCCAATTCAATTTTTTTTCCCCTTTACAACTCAAAATTGTTTTTAGTTCCGTCCATGACTTCCCCTATTTCATCCATTCAGTTTTTCATTTCATAACTTCCCCTTTAATTATTTACTATCTTATTCTACACCTTCTATCTTCTATTGTTTAATATCACATTTCATATCTTTCCTCATACACCATTTACAATTTCATTCCACCTCTTCTTTCTACTACTATTCAGTATTTCATTTCATAAATTCCCCCCTATAATGTTCCATATCTTATTTCACCTCTTCTATCTTCTATTTTTTAGTATTTAATTTCATATCTTTCTCATATATCATTGACAATCTCATTCCACCTCTTCTCCCTTCTATTCTTTAGTATTACATTTCATACCTTTTCTCATATATATTGTTTACAATTTTATTCCACCTCTTCCTTCTTCTACTATTCAGTATTCCATTTCTTAAATTCCCCCATAACGTTCAATATCTTAGTCCACTTCTTCTCCCTTCTACTTTTTAGTACTACATTTTATACCTATACTCATATATTGTTAACAATCTCATTCCAACTCTTCTCCCTTCTATTTTTTAGTATTACATTTCATACCTTTTCTCATATATATTGTTTACAATTTTATTCTACCTCTTCCTTGTTCTACTATTCAGTATTCTATTTCTTAAGTTCTCCCATAATTTTCAATATCCTAGTCCACTTCTTCCCCCTTCTAATCTTTAGTACTAAATTTCATACCTTTACTCATATATTGTTTACAATCTCATTCCACATCTTCTCCCTTATATTGTTTAGTATTACATTTCATACCTTTTCTCATATATATTGTTTACAATTTTATTCCACCTCTTCCTTCTTCTATTATTCAGTATTCCATTTCTTAAATTCCCCCATAATGTTCAATATCTTAGTCCACTTCTTCTCCCTTCTACTGTTTAGTACTACATTCCATACCTTTACTCATATATTGTTAACAATCTCATTCCAACTCTTCTCCCTTCTAATTTTTAGTATTACATTTCATACCTTTTCTCATATATATTGTTTACAATTTTATTCTACCTCTTCCTTGTTCTACTATTCAGTATTCTATTTCTTAAATTCCCCCATAATGTTCAATATCCTAGTCCACTTCTTCTCCCTTCTATTGTTTAGTACTACATTTCATACTTTTACTCATATATTGTTTACAATCTCATTCCACTTCTTCTCCCTTATATTTTTTAGTATTAAATTTCATACCTTTTCTCATATATATTGTTTACAATTTTATTCCACCTCTTCCTTCTTCTACTATTCAGTATTCTATTTCTTAAATTCCCCCCATAATGTTCAATATCTTAGTTCACTTCTTCTCCCTTCTATTGCCTAGTACTACATTTCATACCTTTACTCATATATTGTTTAAAATCTTGTTCCACCTCTTCTCCCTTCTATTTTTTTATTATCACATTTCATACCTTTTCTCATATATATTGTTTACAATTTTATTCCACCTCTTCCTTCTTCTACTATTCAGTATTCTATTTCTTAAATTCCCCCAATAACGTTCAATATCTTAGTCCACTTCTTCTCCCTTCTATTGTTTAGTACTACATTTCATTCCTTTACTCATATATCGTTTACAATCTCGTTCCACCTGTTCTCCCTTCTATTGCTTAGTATTACCTTTCATACCTTTTCTCATATATATTGTTTACAATTTTATTCCACCTCTTCCTTCTTTTACTATTCAGTATTCTATTTCTTAAATTCCCCCCATAAATTTCAATATCTTATTCCACTTCTTCTCCCTTTTATTGCCTAGTACTACATTCCATACCTTTAATCATATATCGTTTACAATCTCCTTCCACCTCTTCTCCCTTCTATTGTTTAGTATTACATTTCATACCTTTTCTCATATATATCGTTTACAATTTTATTCCACCTCTTCTTTCTTCTACTATTCAGTATTCTATTTCTTAAATTCCCCCCATAACGTTCAATATCTTAGTCCACTTCTTCTCCTTTCTATTGCCTAGCACTACATTTCATACCTTTACCCATATATAGTTTACAATCTCATTCCACCTCTTCTCCCTTCTATTGTTTAGTATTACATTTCATACTTTTTCTCATATATATTGTTTACAATTTTATTCCACCTCTTCCTTCTTCTACTATTCATTATTCTATTTCTTAAATTCCCCCCATAACGTTCAATATCATAGTCCACCTCTTCTCCCTTCTATTGCCTAGTACTACATTCCATACCTTTACTCATATATCGTTTACAATCTCGTTCCACCTCTTCTCCCTTCTATTGTTTAGTGTTACATTTCATACCTTTTCTCATATATATCGTTTACAGTTTTATTCCACCTCTTCCTTCTTCTACTATTCAGTATTCTATTTCTTAAATTCCCCCCATAACGTTCAATATCTTAGTCCACTTCTTCTCCCTTCTATTGTTTAGTACTACATTTCATACCTTTACTCATATATCGTTTACAATCTCATTCCACCTCTTCTCTCTTCTACTATTCAGTATTTCATTTTGTAACTTTTCTGTATATAATTCACTATTACATTTCATCCCTTCTCTCCTCTATCATTCATTATTATATTTTGTGTTTTCCCTCATATCTGTTTTACAATCCCATTTAACTCCTTTCCTATTATATTTTTCACTTTTCCATCCCACCCACTCCACATTCCATTGTTTATTATTTCATTTCACCTTTTCCCTGTTATTTCATTTAGTTTCCCACTCCATAAATTTAATATTCCATTCCTTACCAACCTATCCACCCCTTTCATGTGATATTTCTTTTCCAGATGAATTAAAAAGAAAATTCATTAAAAATATTATACATAGATGATATCATTTTACATAAACACCTGAGAAATGTTGATTCCCCAAAAAACACCTAAAAAAATTTTCTTGCGTGTAGGCTACTTGGTAAAGATAGATATGAAAAATCAAGCTCAACTTTAGCCAAACTAAATTTTCTTGAAATTTATGAAAAAATTAGATTCTCAATTTTTTAAAGCACTAAGTTACAAATATGTTGACATATCAGTTTTATGAATCATAACTACCAGATAAAGTAGACAAAGATATCAATGTTGAAGTTTCATGTCTGATTCCTAAAAAATTTGATGGGTTGACTAATCTAGATATATGTCCTTTTATTTCATTTATTGAAATCACAACTTCAGCCTCCCAGTTGTTGTAACAAAGAATGGCCCCAAGACCAAGAGAAAAAAAATTATTAAATGTGATATCTTCTATATTTTTGAAGATGCCAATGAGTAAAAAAGTATTTTTGGAATTATTTCTATCATACCATATTCTCATAATTACTCCATTTTTAATTAATTCTGAATGATGAAATTCAACCATTGAGTTTCCCTGATGATGACCATAACAGCTATATTTTCTATTTTTTATATAAAAACTTTTGATTGTGTTGACACTATTTCTCAAGACCTGAAATTCGTAAATTTTTAACACTCAAAATATATTAAAAAAATTTGTTCCACTGACCATTGCATTCCCAAAATAAGAATTCCATAGTTTTAAAGTATTTTCATCTAAAATCTCTTTTTTATGAATTTTGTCATTAGGATCTTTTTTATTGAAATATAAATCTCTTATACCCTCATGGCTACCAAAATTAGCCCGTTCCATAAATGAATCAAAGCAACAGATTTCTCCAAACATTGTCATCATTGTTTTATCCATTTGACCTAAATTTTATTTTATAAGTTAGGTATAAAAAATACATTCAAGTGAAATTTTAAAATTTTAAAACAAACCAATTTCATTATTATGTTTTATGGAACCTATGAATCCATAAATTCTTTCCTGTGCCCAAGCTGCTGTAGATGATGGTGGTCCAAAACATGTAATAACTTCTGGATAGTTCTGGGAAAGATGGACATTTGGTTTCATATTGATTGATATGTAATTTTCTTTCAAATGAGCTTCATATTCATTTAAAAGCTGTGATAAGTTACTAAGATTTTTTCCATCAATTTTAAACAAAGTGAGAATATTGATAATCTTTATTAGACACTCCAAAATTTCTTTAAGTTTCTTCTCTCTCCTTCCAGTTGATGGTAATGACCAATGAGGTGTGAGCGATTGGACATAAAATACTTTATATAGTATGGGCCATTCAGAGGCTTTTAAGGTAAAACCCGGCTGACCAAAGCATTCAGGTACCCTTGATATCCATATTGGAAGATCAGTTTGATCAATATTTCTCTGAACAATAATAAGTTCCTCAAGATTCATTGATAAACTTTCACATTTACTTTCGTCAATATCTCTAGCATGATTATGTGCTAATTGTTGTCGAGTACTTTTTTGTCAAATCGTATCATCAGAATCTGATTTGTAAACACTTTCCTTATTTTCTAACTCTTCAGCAGATTGGAAGCAAGATAATGGACTTGATTTATTTGAATATACTTCTTCTTCCTTTTCCTTATCTTTCAAGGACCACTCATCATCAGATTCTTCTGAGGATGAGTGCCCTGTTTTTTGAAATTTTCTTATATTTCTATCTTCCTCAACATTTTTTGGCTTAAGAGTTTTTGACATTGAGCTTGGTTTTGATTTATTATCATAAGTTAGAATGGCTGTATTTGGTGTTTTAGTTGGGTTACTCCTAGTTTTTTGAATTATTTTCGAAGAGGAAGACTATGAACCAAGGGAGGAAACAGATGAATATTGTATATTTTTTGAGGGAATAGAAGAGGATCATAGATTATAAGGTGTAATGGAGGATGATTTTGAATTATCAGAAGAAATGGAGGGTGCTGAATTATTTTTTGAAACAGAAGATGATTTTAGATTATAGGAAGAAATGGAAGATCAAGAGGAGGAAGAGGATTGTTTTGAATTATCATCAGAGAAATATAAACTATCCTTTCTTTTCTTTTGAGACTCTTGATTATAAGATGAGGCTTTTTTTTCTTTTTTCATGACAGGGTGGATAATTGTTTTCCTACTGTTTTGACTTTAAGATAATTATTACTAAAGTCTTTCGCCATTCCCAGAGGCAAGCAATGCATCATTTCAATACTTATGAAATCTATAGGCTTCCAATATGGAAGCTCTAAAATTTTTGAGTAGAGAACACCATCTGTCTTAAATATTGAAAACCGTTTGTGAGTATTTGAAGTTATTCTCCACTTTTCAGCTGCCAAGAAATGTTTTTTATTTGAACGAGCTTCAATAGATGTAGATTTATATTCCTTCTCTAATTGTTTTTGTGTGATAAAACATAAAGAGCAAGGAAGATTTGATGAATGGGAGGAGAATCCAGCTATCTTTCTTACTGCTGGTAAATCAGCAATAAGAGGAAAAATTGCTACCTTGATCAATCGTCCTTCACAGTGTTGGTGTGTTTTTGAGAATAAAAAGCCTTTCCATAATTGCTTCAGCTCTTGAATTAGCGGCTCAAGTATGTTGTTGCAATGATCTAAGCTTGGCTCATGAGGGCCAGGTGTTATTCCAGCAAGAAATATATGCTCTTTTTTATATTGTATATAAGGATCAACGTTGTGACAAACCAGAATCATTGCTCCAAAAGATAAAATACCATGTCCCTTCTTGTTTCCAAAAGGGTTAAACCAGTCGATATAAAAACTAAAAACAAGATTTCCACTACTACCGGTGAAATTATTCTCATCATCATCAGTCATTTCTTTCCAAATCGATCCATCCCAAACATCAGTGTATGTGTCCTCATCCTTCTGAAAATGTCAAAGTGGGGCATCAAGATCATCCTCAAAATTTGGCGATTAAAAGAGCCATGAAAGCCAGTCAATGAATGAATGTCGACTAAATGTCTTCTTTGCCTTGAAGATATTTTTTTTTTCATCAAGAAGCAAGGTGTTGCATTGAGGTGTCCCATTTCTTTAAGCTTCAAAACTGTTTAAAAGTAGTTCTTCACACTTTGAATGCAGGAAGCTGTATTTAAAAGCATTTTTAAAGGGCTTATGGAAGCAGGTAGGGCAACACAGAGCAGTTTTGATGGGAGGTATGAGATTAAGTATATTTAGAACTCTTGGAATTGATTTTGGAATAAGCAACACATAAAAAATGGGGGGTATTGCTAGCAATACCCCTTTCTTGAACTCCGTTGAGCCACAAATCTATGCCTGAATTATGCACACATCATCACCATATAGGAAATTTTTTGGCCTTACATTTAGTCAGAGATTTGTCACAAATTGAGCTCAAGATGAACCTACATAGATCACCGTTTGATCTTGCAAAATCCTAATTTGATCATGAGTTGAACTCCCTTTGATCTCACTTTAATCTAATATAAGCTTTTGCATATCCAATATGTCAACTATTCACTTTCAAAAAGATTCTTAATGAATTTCACATGGAATATCAGAACCAAAACCAGTAATTTTGAGTAAATGGCTCCTCAACATGATTAATCTACAATAAAATACCATCAAAATTCAATCTGATTACTGAAAACTTTTGGTAAAATGACTAATAGATATTTAAATTTGAAAATAATATTCCTTTTCTCAATTTCAAATTCAATATATAAATCCTTGTTTCAAATGTGAATTTTGTAGATTCCTCGCCTTGCTATATTATGAGTAATATTTGAGGTATTGTAAACCTTTGTAAATATGGTGTTGTGCTTCTAGAAATTATCTCTGTTTGAATTCAACTTTATTGAAGCTTAATTCCAGAATGATACATATTTTATAACAATTTTGAGAAAAAAGTCACTATTAATGAAGTTAGCCTTTTATCTGTCCTTTAAAAAACCTCACCTAATCCTACTTAAGTCCAAATTGACCCACAAAAACATTATTCAAGATATTTTTTAGCCCAGGATGATTCAAGATTGGAGCAAAATATTATTTTACATATCAAATATGCCAATTGATTAAATTTCTTCAAGCTTACTTAAAATTCACATTAAAATTAACTTTCACTGGAAATATTTAACACAAATCATGAAAATATAGTATGTAAAATAAAAATAAATCTAATATAATATGCTTACAACAATTTTTTTTCTGGATTTATTGAAACAAAAAATTGTTCACTTGTGAAAATAGAAAAAATACTATCCATTCTGAATTTAGAATTCATTTTTAAAAATTTAATACACCCTCACTTTCAAGTTTATCATGTATTTCAAAAATTATATTTTTAATAATTTTGTGAATAGTACACCTTAGATATAAACTTGGGGGTATCAAAAACTAAAACATCAGCAAATTGAAATGTTTTTTATTGTTATGAATTGAAATAATAATTGAAAAACACCATTAGAGAAAGTTTGATTTTGAATAATAGGCATACTTTCTCATGTAATTTTCAATAAAAATAATTTTTATTCTTACATAAGTTGAAGTGGATACATTTGAGCTCAAAAAGAATTAAAATTGACAAAATAAGACTTCTATAATTCATATTCAAAAATGAAATCACTCTTCATTATCTACCTGTAAACTATTTTAAATTAAATAATTTCAAAGTCAGTATATACTGATGTTATTTTTTCTTCTAAAAGATTTATTATATAGATTAATAGTTTTAAACAGTTGACATAGATTTTATCTTTATATAAGCAATCTTTAATGCATAAATTGATAGAACTATCTTTTATGTAAAAAGTGATGAAGGAAAAAAATATTATTAAATTTTTGATGCACTATCAATAAAATTGAAGATAGAGCATATCAAAAGTTTAAACTTAATTTCAATTTTGATATCATCATTTTATTTTATTTTTCTTGAGTAGAAAACAGATTTTAAATCTCAATATAATTTTAAATCCCATTAGTTTGTAGATTTCAACATTTGAAACTATGAAATAAATATTTATGAAAGAATTTCACAATATTTGCCCTTCTAAAAACTCATAAATCCAACTTCAAATCTTCTAAACTTCACAAGTAACCACAATGAATTCTGAAAAATCTCTATATTTAAACAATTAAAGGTTAAAAAATTATGTTTTTATTCTTTATTTCAATTTTTGATAAATAATATATATATATATATATATATATATATATATATATATATAATTGCTTAAAAAGTCTAAGAGGGAACTTGATAGTGGTTTTGGCATTAGATATATAGATTCAAGTTTCAAAAAGTTTGTTTGGAATAAATTGCAAAGACAAAAAGGATATATTTTGATGAAAGAATACTGATTTAGGTTCTCTTAAAATTTTATTAATCAATTTTATGGAATATAAATCCATGGTTATCATTCTTCATGATATTATCATAGAATTTCTTCCTTTTTTAATATAATGATTTTCTATTGTGTGGTATGTAGGTTAAGATAAGTTTAAAAGATTTATTGAAGATATAAATACCAGACACAGTATAATCTGTAGATTTATAACTATAACTTACTTTTCTGATGTTTTACATCCTTGATAAGTAGCTCATGCATTACACAAGTAAATAATTATAGTCCCTGGAAATAAGTCCTTGTGAATTTCAAATTTTTGGTTATTCTCAAAATCATTACTCAAATAAACTAAAAATTTCTTCAAATATTGATTTAAAGAAGGAGTTTCAAAATCTTTTTTTGTAGTTATAATATTTTGAGTTAATTTTCATATTATCAAGTATAATGAACATTTGTAAATCTTAACTTGAAAACTAGTGATCATAGCAAAGTAATACTGGAAGAATCAGATATAAAGGGTGGAATAAAGTCATAGCACAGCAGGAAGTGATACAAAATTGTTGACTTTTGGCTCACAAAATTCAACATATTTTTGACATATTTTTCCACCTTTAGATAATTTTTAGTAGATTTTAACATTATTATAACAAGCAAACTTAACAATGTTTTTTATTTTTTTAACAAAATTAAATATTGTCAGATCATTTTTTTAAGAAATATGACTTATTTTTATGCTTTATCTACAATATTTAGTAGTTTTTTTTGCAGAAATTACTTGTTTTGATATTCTATTTTTGAATTTTTTAAGAGAGTACATTGCATTAAAGTTTTGTATAAATTTTTCATTAAAGAATCATATTTTAAATCTAGAGATTTGGTTTTGAAATAATATATATTTTCATGTTAATTGACTCATTATTTTTGGATTGATAAATTATGTTAAAATTGGGATTGCTTATTTCTAGTGAGTGTACATCATAGTTGGTTTTCAAATCAAAGATTAATAAATGGTGAAATTTTGTAAAATTATAAATATCTTTTTAACCTTTTTTATTTAAATAATTTTTAATGTTATGTAATCATTCTATAAGTAGAACACAGTTAAAATCTGATAATGGTACATTGCTTTCAATTTCTAATACTAAAATTCTATTCTACTTGAAACAATGTGAACTAAAGCTTGGTATCTCATAAGAAACTCACAATTTTCAAAAATCATATTTCAAACGTTTTAAACATGATACACATTAAAATATATTTTTAGAATAATTTCTCAATTAGTTTCAAATACTAGAAAATAATGACCTTAATTTATTTTAATACTTAAACCATTCTGATGAGTGAATTTCACAATCCTCTAAGTAGCATATGGTTACCATTTATACACATTTGCATGATTTCTCCTTTTGTTTAATTTTAGGTGAATCTAAATAGGAAAATCACATGTTGAATATTATCTATAGATAAACTTCTTATATTAGAAGCTAATATTTCATACAAGAAATTTGTTATTGAGTTTGGGAAAGATTAATAAGTGTTGGGAATTATAATTGAGCCATTTATTCAAGTAAATAAAAAAGGATGACCTTCTAAATACTTCATATAAATATATATATCTATATAATAAAAATTAATTATATAGTAGCATTTAACCATGGTTTTATACTAATGTCATATAAAAAAAGGGATTGAACTAAAAATTTCAGTAAAGAAAATAAAAATAAGATAAGTTAATATTCTTGTTTATATTTTCATATTTTTGAAATGGCTTACTTAAGGGAGAAAATTATTTGGTTTTAGAGTACAAGAATTTTTAGATAACAATCTTCACAATGTAGTTTGACCCTCTCAAAAAGAAAATTCTAAAAATTTTACTATCAAATTTTATATATTTGTTAAGTAATAGAAAATAGAGTAGTGTCTTTGACAATGAAGCTTTAGAAAATGAAATAAATGATTTAACTTTATAATATAATTTTTGAAACAATAAATGATGTATTCAAAAAAAATTTATATATCTTACAATCAAGATAACAGTATTAATTAAGCAAGTCTAACAACTTTGGAAAGAAAACAAGAAAAAACTATTTAGTAAAATGCATAATTTATTTTTAGAATTTAAGTAAACTTTATAGCTCTACCTGTAAACTAGCCTTAAAGTGGGTTTAGATTTAACATGTGGAAATTCATACATAGTACCCTTCCATCATTAGAGCAGAATAAATTTTATGTAGTTTTATTTTATTAATTTATAATAGTATTTTTATTTTTGGCTTTTTCATTAGTAAAAATATATATTTTTTAACTTTTTTGTTTTTCATAACTTAAGTTCAAAGCTGCCCATCACTACTTCAAGATGAAATTCAGATAATGTAATAAATGAATGATATATTATAATGAATTTTACTAGAGTCTTTTCAAAAATGGTGATTGAGAATACTTATTATAATTTTTTTAAATTTTTATTATTATTCTATCTCTTGAAAGGAGATGGCCATATCTCAATTTAATTAGTTTTTCCTAAGAAAAATTTATTCTTGATCTAAATAAAATTGCATCACTATAAACTAGATGTTGTTATACAATTTTACCAATTTTTTTATCTTAACTTAATTGAAAGTATGTATAAATTAAAGTGTTTCCACATAGTCTTACTATTATCCCAACATAATTTTCACATTTAGATTTCATTATAACTGTAAAATATTTTTTTCAATAATTTTAATAATACCTTAATATTTAATAATTTAGTTACATAGTAGATTTTTTATCCTTTTTTTTATATGAGGCTTATTATATAAACACCACTTTTAGATTTTTTCCATTATGAAGTCTGATAATTTAAATTTCCATTTAACTACCCAAATTATATCAAAAAAAATTCAAATGTATATTTTTTTAATGTACTCTTTTTGATAAACTTATCATTTCTTATAGGTTGTTCTTCAACTATTTATTGTAATTAATTACCCACTCATTTATGGTCTGTTATTGTTGTTAATTAAATACAGACAAAGTAAGGATACTCTCATATTATATTGGAGTTTTAAATTAAAAATTAAATACTAGTGGCTGGTATTAAATATGAAGTTGTTATAAATAAAAAAATCAATAATTAATGATTAAATGACATTATATATTACAAATTTTATTGAATGTATATAAAAATAACACTCACGAAATATATATAAGATATACATATAACCATTGTATATCAAAAATGAAGTACTTATCAACATGGTCTTTTTTAATGATTTTCAAATTTACTGAAAGAGTTATTAATATTATCAATTCAAATTTTATATCAAATACATCAATATTATTATTTCAATTTTAATTATTTTACAAGAAATTTGAGTTACAAAGTAATTAAATTCAGTATTTAATGAATGTTTTTGAAAAATATTTACAAAAATAGAAATAAAGCCTCACAAAAAAAATATAATTTTTTTTTCTTACAATTTGCACCATATTTCTACCCTTAAAATATTGGTATTCTTCTAACAAAAATATTTTTTAAATAAATTTAAAATTTTTTTCATTATCCAATTACAAAATGTCAAATTAATAATTATTTTTACCTTACTAAAAAATTTAGTTGAAAATTTAATTTTGTATTTCCAAAAAATCAACTTAAAAGTCAAAAATTAAAAAAAAAAATTATAAATATAATTATGAGAAAGAGGTTAATTAAATTTAACTATTCATATAAATAAATTTCATAAATTTCATGGTGTTTGAATTTTAAATTTAATGTATTAAAAATAATTATTAAATAACCAAGCCAAATGAAATCGACTTGGGTTTTTGGTACCACTAGCACTTATTTTTTTTCTTATACTCACATTTTAATTTTTTTTAAATTTTTTTTAAATTTTTTTTTCTATTTTTCTCATTTTTTTTTATGATTTTTAATGTTTTTAAGACTGAAGTTGCTTTCAAACAACTTCAGTCTAACTTGTCTCCCACTTTCCCACCATTTCGCACCTGGTAGGGAAAGTCGCTTCCATTTTAGAGACCAAAGTCCCTTGCAGGGACTTTGGTTTCTCTGTGTGCATTGCACAGCCAGAAAATAACTGGCTGTGAAATGCACTGCATGCAGCTGACTTGATATCAGCTGCATGAGATATGGAAGCAATTGTGCAACACACGTTACTTGCAGCAGCAATGGGTGTTGCACACAGCTTTTGTCAGCCTGTATATCTCCAGGACTGAGTAAAAAGTAATTATAAGTTATGTTAAACACATGAACTATACATGGGAATAATAAATAAGAGTACACAAATAGTATACATAAGTAAAATTATGATAATACACAAAAAATGCCATTATAACACCTTATATACACGCATATATCCACCTTTTATAGGTCTTATGTACTTAATATTAAGTTGGAATATGTTAGGGTAATCTTAAGAACCTTAAGTATAAGGCTACATAATTTTTAAGTACACTTAAAGCTGTTATATTCATTGTTTTATGCAAAAAACAAGAAATGCGCTTTATTTTACTTAAAAGTTGACTATATGCGCTATAAAATTGAGAATATCAAAATTGCGCTTTGACAGATCAATTGGGCTCATTTAAAACTATTGATTTGGATATTTAAATGCATAAAAATAACACTTTTCAAATTTGGTGTTTTTTATGCCAGAAATGGCTTCTGTGTACTGGCCACATACTGCCTGCTTTTTTCCCGTGTGAATAGCTTCATTTTTAGCAAAGTTAGCTTTTTCACACTATAATTACCCCACATTCTAGGCCCAATGTGGGGAAACACACTAAAATAGGCGACAGGCGCTTATTTAGTGTCCTAGCTTAATTAATAATGCATTGACCTTGTTTATATGCACTAATTTCATTAATAACCTCGCTCTTGGCACTTTATTTCATCACCACGCTTAAATTCGCCTAATTTTAGTCAAGGATTTACCCGTGCAAGCGCCTGCCAAGAACTGCATGTAGTTACCCCACATCTCACGCTCTTTTTTAAGTTTTTGGGTGGTTTCTCAGTCAGTTTTGGTTATTTTTGAATGGGAATTTCACGTAGTATAATGTCAGGATTAGCCCCATTATTTCTACAGTCAATCCCCCTTATTATTAAGCTATTATTAACCTTAAAAAGTCTCCTTTAGTCTTTAATATTATTGTTTTATACGCATATACTCTCTTTTTGTCTTTTTCTTTAATTTTGATGGATCTCCCTTATTATTATAGGATTTAGGCGGTTGTTACTCTTCTAATTATGTCATGGGTTACTGGGAATGTTAATGGGCATGTCTATTAGTTGTTTAGAGGCGTCATTAACTGTGTATTGGGTGGTACATCAAGGGAATCATTGGGGAACTCAGTGTGTATAAAAGGAGGAGGTTTTTGGGTTGTATTTCTTCATTCCTTAACATTACAATTTAACCAATATAACCAAACCAATTACAATACATATCAATTAGTAATTTTATAAGACTTTTGAATAGTATCTGAATTTATATAATCTATTTTTCTACTAACTATAAAGATTGTAAGCCATATATAAGAATAGTGAGAATTATATTACTGAGACCTTTATATTTGATTATATTTTACAACTTAGTGGATTAGTACTACAGTATTCATACAGGACCATTTAAATCTTCTAGAAAACTGACCATTCAAGCTAGTTCACGTCTTTGTACTTGACCTTAGCCTGACAGCTTTGGCCACCTCCCAGCTTAGTAAATTGGCTGGGAGGGTGGAAAATGTTACAGCAAGCAATCAAAGTTGCTTTTAGCGACCTTGATTGCCTGAAAGAGACACTTCCAGCCAGGGGAAACCTGGCTGGAAGTACTAAATTGCAATGTAAGGGACCCAAGCCAATTTCAAAGGCTTGGGTCATAAATTAAGCTTTCCAAAAAGCAGCCAGTATAAACCTGGCTGCATTAAAAAGTAAATTATCTAATTAAAATACATAAATAAATAAAAATTTGTTCAAAAATATGGACAACGCTCTGCAGCAGGTTATAAACGGCCTTCCATTGATACACATAGAAACAAAATCAAATGTTGCTTTCAGCAACATTGGCCATGTTTTGATATTTTGAGCCAAGTAATATCAGGAAAAAGGCCAAGGCATAAAAATTTCACAATTAAAAATCTATCAATTTAATATTGTGGGGAGGTTCATATTTTAGAAATAGGTGGTGCACATTATAGTTCCTTTTAAAAAAATTCGAAAATGAATTAATTTTGACGCAATGTAAATTTAAATGTGATGTGTGTATGTTTTTTATCTACGTGAAACATGGTAGCTAGAATTATGTGGCGTCAATTTTTTTTAGATGTAAAATTCAGCGTTCCACAAACGTTCATCTGTACAACATGCAGCCAAGTAAATTCTAGCTGGAATTAGTATATGCATAGGAAAAATGATCATGCTGTGTACAGTGCCTTGGCAACATTATTCTTGGAATTTAGATGAAGTTTATTGTCAGCCTAAATATCCTTAGGACTGAGTATTTCTTATGCTTAAAATAAGATAACCTTAAGTAGATTAAGCTTATATCTTAAAAATAAGGTTAAAATAATAATATATATTATTTTATTATATATATATATAATTATTATTCTATTATATAATTTATAATAGTTTAAATAGCTTATCCATGGCCTAATAATACTTATTAAGGTGTTAATGGAGTCATAATATACTTATCTTAAGTGATATGAAGTAATTATTGACATACATATGCTTATATGTATACATAAATCTCATATTCAGTGAAATATGCAGTATATTATGTATATTTAGGTATATAAGTGGGTTTTAGCCCCTTAATAGCCTATAACCTTTGTTTTTCTGCTTATTTTAGGTCATATGGACGAAATCAGTGGACTCACAACGCCTACAGAAGCATAGACACCTATATCAGGCGCATACACCCAGTTTGGACAACTAAAATTACTTCCTTGGATGGTTATTCACGGATTTATGGGTTGGAAAGATGTTTTTGGGTTAATGTGGATGCTTGGGGATGTTATTGGGGGCTTGGACATTTTATTTGTTTCCTTTATATGCTTTTAGTTTCATTAAATCTCTTTTTGATCATTTATTTTACCTGTTTCTTTATGGTATCCGCTTTTATCTGGGTTTTCTATTTATGGTATGACTCTGTGTTATTATTAATAGTGATGGAGGGTCCTTACTGGAGGTCTGGGTGTTGAAACTGCTTGAAGTGGACGCCATGGGGAGGTGATGAGCCCTCACAGTGCTGTAATTGCCGGGGATAGCAGTGACATCATCTGGATTGAAGGTCTGTGCACTCCAGTGGATTTGGGTATAAGTAAGAAGGGATTTTGACGGTTTATTATCATCATTCAATTACTACACTTCAAACAAACACTACAATACAATTATTAGTATTCAGAAATATATTATAAAGCCCTTATAAATTGATATTATCTTTATAAAAGCTATAACTATATTTTATTCTTCTATTTTCCACCACTAGCACGCATTTAAATCCAAGTATTGTGAGTTTTATTTGAGTATAACTATTCTATTAGTCTTCCCCTGAGGTTTAATCACTAAATCATTTATTAATAAGTAGTAGGACCATAAAATAACACTATTATATCATACTTACATACTAGGCTATACTGACATTTATCATGTGACTGGGAGAGCTGCATTTTTTTTGAAAAAGAGATCAGTGAAAATTCATGATATCTACATCTGTTTGCCACCCAATTTATTTTTACTTTCTCTTTCTCACTTACCTTTTTCAAAAATTATCAATCATATTTTTGATTTATCATTTTGAATTATTGGTACTATTTTCTTGACCTTATCTGACTACCAGTAAGCAAATTTTTCTTTCTATTGCGTTTCATATCATTTTGGTTTGTTACTCTTTTTTACACTTTTGACAAGTTAATCTAATGATTCTAATTCTGAATTTATTTTTAAGGTATCTTGTACTGTACCCTTTTGATTCATTATAAAAAATTCTTTTTCAGTTAACTTAAAGTTTTTTTATTTGATTGTCAATTTACTTTTCTTTATTACTTATCAAAAATGTTCAATTTATTTATCTAAAAATTTATTTTTTAAAACAGTAATTATAAAATAAACTTTATAATTAATTTTGATCAATCAGCTACAAATGGAAGAAGATTTTATAGACATGTAAGTTCATGTTTTGCTTATCATTTTTCTATATTTATTTAATACTTTCTCAACCATTATATTATTAATATGAAAAGTAAAACATCATCTTGTACTTGCTGAAAGCATACAGGATAATGTTTTGCTTTTCATAATAATAATTAGATTGTTTGTACTTTAACTTTAATTTATTGATTTTTAAGTTGTTTCAAAGTCTTGTACTTGCTGAAAGCATGCAGGACAATGCTACAATTTAAAAATTAATAATTTATTGAAGTATAACTTTCTAAGTCAATATATTGGTCAGAGCAAGAGTTTTCATTTTATATGTGTGGATATGATAATTCTGTAAATTTTTTAATATTAATAGTGTATTGGAGTTATACTTTCATTATATTATTAATATTAAGTGTAGAGCCAAATCTCGTACTTGCTGAATGCATACAGGATAAAGCTATACTCTTTATATGTATAATTTAATAAAGTATACCTTTAAAACACTTTCTTAATATTTGAAATAAAGAAAAAGTATATAAATTTACTAATACGTAGATATGCTAACTTTTGTATTTTTAATATTTAAGATATGATAAAGTTAAACGTATCATTGACTGATAATTGAAATTCTGTTACTATTTTCTAATTTTTTATTATTTTCTATTTTAAATCAAAATTGAATTCTATTAGGATTGAACCATCAATGAGTAACAATTTCAAAAAAAAAACGGCCAGGGAAGAACTCTAACAATAGGTGGGAAAAAGACATTGCTACCAGAATGAAACTTGAAAATGCTCTTGGAATGGATACAAAAGGAAGAAGACACATTTCTACCCACACTCTTATGCAAATAATATGGCAGATTGCAATAATTATTACAATTTTTTTCCTAGTTGTAATATTTATAAACCAAAAGGTGTCTTAATACCTAATGTTCTTGTGCAGACTTTTGAAATTCATGATCTCAAAGAACTAGATATGTTAGAAGTTACGGTGCAATGCATTAAGGATCTTTCTTACTAAAAACATGAAATTAAAAATAATGGTTATCATCAAAGAGCTGGTGGTTTTGGAAAAATGTTTGATGGTGGCTTTATTTTAGATAGGAAGAAATCTTTATATATTTGTAAGTATCACTTTTTTTAATTTAAATACTGAATTTTTGAATGCTTTTACTTGCAGATGAATACACTGATAAGATTGTACGCACGGATGAATATAAAAAACAAATGAAGAGGATTGCAATGTACTTTAAATATTTTTTTAAAAAAATATCATATGTAAAGTACAACAAGGCAACTAATCTTTGTGAAAAACTTGGTATTCCTGGATTTTTAAAAGTTTATAGTGAAGAAGAGGGTGTACCGTTTGCTAGTAATTTAACTTGAACATCTGGAGCAAATGGTAATGGGTTCTCCAATGAGGTTCATTGTGATAAGGATGCAAGTGAGTATACTTTAGAAATATTTTTTCCTAGAGATACAGAAAACAATACCATTCATATGAAGTACAATAAGACCCAACCACGACAAACAGGTGGAGAACTTATGTTTCCCGAAATTTGAAGTAAAATTATTTTTGAAGCAACTAATGGAATAACAGTGAAGTTATGGCCTGCCAATCAAATGAGACATTTTACCTCAAGATGTCACGAAATTCATGGCTTCAAAAGGATAGGTTCTTCTATTCAAATAAGCACTAGATAATTTCATGCTATAGAAAATCTTAATGTTTTTGATATTGATATTTCAGAGTACTTGGAAATCAAAGAAGAAAAAGATAGGTATAAATATTTGATTAGTGCTTTGAGAGTTTTTTTGAAAAGAGATGACTTAATAGAGGAAGAAATAAATTCAGAAAAGTATTATTTATCTAATGTTAAGACAAATATAAAATTTTTTGATAATTAAATATTAAAAATTTATATCATATTTATACAACTTAATGTGAAATTAAACATGATAAATACTGGGAGTAGCTGTTACATTTTCAGTTGTGATGATTAAAGTATTATCTATTATTTTATTTGTGAAATAGAATAATTTTTTTTCATAATAGTATAAGAAAATTTGATTTACTTTTTAGGAAATATATAAGTTGTGAAATCTTTAAATGTCATTTTTATTAAATTGGTAGCAAAGGTTATAAAATACAAAAACTATAATTAAGAATTTGAAATATATTAGCCATAAAAATGTGCCTTTAATGCTACCAAATTAATTGTTTATTATTTTAGGTCAAACAAGCTTATTAGTAAAAAAGTTAATAATAAAGAGTTGATGAAATAATTTTGAATCAAAAATAGATTAAATTGTATTTTTTTAAGAATACACACATTTAATTATTTAAGTTGTTCTACTTCTGATTAAAAATGTTACAATCAATGAAAAAATTTGTAATAATTAATAGATTATTTAATATTAAAGGTAAAGTAACAAAACTAGAGCAGTTAGTAAATTTTTATATAAACAATAAAATATTTAAGAATTTAATACAAGTATTTGAAATCATATAAGTAGATTTTAAAATCTTTGTTATTGCTGGACTCACAATAATTTTTTTTAATAATTAATTTAGAAAATCATGTCAAAGGTTTCTTAATAAATTTCAAAGATGGTCACATGTTTGACGTATTTTAAGGAAAATATTTTGAATTATACAAGATAAATCATATACACAGAACTTTATCTATTTACATGTTGGAATATTGATTTATTGAAAGGCTATGTTTAGCAAAAAAAGGTGATACTGGCTGAATGGAGCTCCAGTGATTAAAAAAATCTGCAGAAATATCCCTAGCGATTCCCGGAGTACTTGGGGTATCAAATTTTAAAGGAAATGGATCACACTTGCCTATAAAAGGTTTTATTAATGTTAAAATATAGTTATTTAAATTTTTCCAAATTATTTCTTCCATAAAATGATTATTTTTTTCATGTAAATTAAGAAACTTAATTTCTGATATTACCTCCAATCAATCAGCTGCTGAAGCCAATCTATGATCTTGAGAGCTCAGAAATAAACCACGGACACCATCAATTATATAGAATGTGAAAGATTGATATTAGTGGTGGGAGTATTCAGAATTTATCTTGTTTAGTGCAGCCTTTTGTTTCTGTCTCATTATAGTCAGTTCAGTATTTTCGTTTTTCTGACTTGATTGTTGAGATTCGCTAGTCTTGCCACTTGATATTGTTGAAGCACAATATTTTGATTTAAGAATGATAATTGACATAATTATATCAATGATAATATTTCTGATTTGAAGAAGAGTTGACATTGATATATCACGGGTTTGAAGTGCAGTGGGACCAACTTCTAAGCCATCAGGAATCAGACTCTTCAGATTTGAAAGGGTGAGCTAGAAGCTGAAGACCACATTCAACTGGAAAATCTGAGTTAATGTTTTGATGTGATGGAAGCTGGCTGAATTCATGTGCGGTCAGATAAAGTGAAGATGATATAAGAGATACCCATGAAGAACGGCAGTGGTCACTTGGGATCATTAATCTCATGAGCATTTGGATAAGATTAGATTCAGGGTGATCCGTTTCTTTGTTGAGGAAAACATTTCAGTTTTCAAATCATCAGAATCACATAAATCTTCGATCTTTTTGAAATCAATATTATTGAGTACCCATAGTTGTGAGCTATCAATCTATAAAAAAATATTTGCTACAAAAGGAAAAAAAAATAAGTAAAAGAACAAAGTCAAGACTAAAAATTAAGGTAACTTACATAACTCAGTAAGTTTTGAAAGCCAATCTTCTCCACAAGATTTTTCCCAATGAAAAGTAAACATTGGAATATGTAACATGGGTTCTTGGGAACAAGTAGAAGAGTGTAATCCGAGGAGAGTAACAATTTCCAACCACGACCTGAGGACCTTTGCCGTGCTGATTTTACCTTTATAAAAATTATAAATTTTACAGAATTCCTCCTGAAAATCAGAGTCTTTTAGAACTGAGGGTGAATAAGTTAGAGGTTTTTTTTGATATCTTGATTGGAGTTGATTTCATTGGTAGAGAAGCTTTCAAAGTGGAGAAAGTAGGTAATTTAGGAGGTGATGGGTATTGCTTCTTAGAAATGAAGGAATTCGGTGATGAGTGGTTAAAATCATCATCTTTAACAAACATATCATCATGTCTTGAAGAATATTTTAAAGTTTGCTTGTTTTGATGAGCAAGCATAGCTTCATAATCTGACAGTTCATCATTGCTATTTTCATCATCTTCATCAGGGAAAGGGCGTTTATCAATGGAACAATCTACAGTAGGTGAGTTTCTGGTACAAAATATCAAAAGAAAGATAAAAAGTACAGTATGTAAGCAATAAAAGAGTTATATGATAGAATTTTAAAGATAAAAGAGTAACAATAAAAAAAAGGAAACAAGAATATACTCATTATCAAAGCCTTTGCTTTTTTTTTTTGAGATTTATTATTTGATACATCATAAAATTCATTAGCAGAAGCCGTTTAATAATTCGAACAAAAGAGGATCTTTGGGATAATTTCTTTTTCTTGGAGTGTATAACAGGTGTTTCAAGATTTTCCTTAGAAGTTGAAGCATGAGTTGAAGCCGATGGTTCATCTGTCTCATCATCATACCTAATGACAATGATTACATCAGGAGGAATCATACTCTCCTTGTAAGCTACAAATATATACAAAGAAAAAAATATTAATAATCTTATCTACTAATTTAAAAGGAGACAAAAAAAGTGAAGAACATACATTTTTCAAGGCTTTTCACATATTGAAGTAAGTCATTACAAGGGTTAGATAAATATGAAGAAGAAGGATTATTGTTAAAGATCTTGACAAGTTCTTCTGTTTTATCTCTAGCCAATTCAAGTAAATTGTGATACTGAACTCTCGTTATTTCCTGCCTCTCATTGCTAAGTACAGGAGGGTTAGGTGCCATGCCATGTGGCAGACATGGTGCAAGCTCAAAAGCTTCAAAGCAAGTATCAATCAGAGAGTGGGATGAAACACATTCGGGCGCAGGAAAATCAATTTTTTGAAAAAAAAAGATATAGAACATAAGTGAAATATATAAATTAAGAGAGAGGAACATGATATACATACAAAGTGGAGGTGTAGTATTTTGAATACTAGACATATTGATTAATGAATATTAAAAAAAAGTATTTGATATCAAAAAATTATGATGTAATATGATGAATAATTATAAGAAACTCTTTTCTAGAAAATTGAAGTTTATAATTTAATAGGATAAAAAATTGAATAAGATTAAAGTTAAAGTGAGGATGAGAGAAACAGAAAGCATAAAGAGGGGGATTTTATATTATTTGAGCTTTTTTTAACATGTATTATTCATAGTGGGGTAAACTGAGTAACAAGCTAAATCACAATCTGTTTATATTGAAGCGAAATTTGATGTAGCTAACAGAAAATACTAGGAATTCTTTGGGGACTTTTAGTGTGAAAAACAAAGAATAACAAAATGTATATCCCATATGCAAATTGCCATAAGTAAATACAAAATTTTTTAAATTAGAATTTACTCTTAAACAATGGAGATACACTTAATTAGTATATTATATGAAAAAAAGGATAATGCTTTATAAATATTTGTTAAATTTACTTTCAGATGACAATTTGAGATTCAAAAATATACTGATATGCCTCATAAAACAAGAAATGAATTATAAGTGACAGGAGGAGTGTCAGGCTAGGGTGTGGGCACTGTGACCGAACCATTGATAAACTTGGATACAACTAAGGGAAAAAAAATTGAATAGTTTTATTTAAAAATATATCTTAGTCTGCACAAGATATTGCATTGTTGTCCCTAACTATACCAATATTGTTACTTTTCAAAAGTTATAGGACTACTAAGTTGATAAAATATTATTATGAATCACCCAATGAAATACCTTAAGCAACATTCAAAACTATTAAAATATTAAAATTTAATTTGAGATTTGGATTAGCTAATTTTTCCCAACTTACCACAGTTTTGATTAATATAATCAAACTTGAAAAAAATTGTTGAGATAACCTAGAAATGGGTGCAAGAAAATGATGAAACATATGACTTGAAACTTAACTCATACACTATTGATAAACTTCATGGATCCTGATTAATTTATATTGAAATTAATTTTGAGACTGGTATATTAAATTTCAGCTATGACCAAGTACTGTAAGTGCCATGGTTTGTATTCAATATATTGGCATTAAATTAATTTTGATAGGAATTAACAAGTATCATATGGCACCATGCATGAAACCCTGACAGAAACCACCAAATTTATGAGGCAATGAACCTCATAATTTTGATCGAAATAAATGTAGACCCCTGCATATTGAATACAAGCCATTTCACATGGACTACACAGACATAGATAAATTTCAACATGCATGGCTTAAAATTAATTTCGATCAAAATTAACCAAGGCATTAAAACATCAATTTTTATATGGTGTACTTGATGAAACTAGTTAATCTAACTGCTTAGCTTACCTATACTTATTGGAATTTTATGCATAGTCCATGTCCATATTAATTTTGATCGGAATTAAGGTTGACTAATACATAATGAATACATGCTATGCCACTTACACTTGCCAGGCATAGCTACCATTAAATATGCCAGTATCAAAAATTAATTTCGATCGAAATTAATGAGCATGATAATCATGAATTTCTGGAGTCAACAGCTTATTTTTATGCATTGTGCCTTTCCAACATTAATTTCAATCGAAATTACTTTTGATACTGGCATATTTCATGTATCTATGCCTGGAAAGTGTAAGTGGCATAGTGTGTATTCATTATGTATTGCTCAACATTAATTTCAATTGAATTTAATATTGACATTTGAATATTGAAACCAAGACAGGAAACAACCCAAAAGGTTCTTCATAAAACTGCCCATTAATTTCGATTGAAATTAAGGCTGACCATATACATATTGAATGGTAGTTATATCTGGTCTGAGTAAGCAGAGATTACTTATATTCAATATGTATTGGTCAACATTAATTTTGATTAAAATTAATGAGCATTTTGATCATGAACTTTTTTAATCTGTTAGTTGTTTCAATGCATAATGGCATGCCACCATTAATTTTGATCAAAATTGTGTTGAAATGATATAATGCTTTTTTGCATGACATGGAAAGGACAGCAAGTATTTTAAGTATTGAAATTTACTATACATGTTGAGGGTAAATATAAAATTTACATATCCATATTAATTTCTATAAAAATTAATGTTGACCAATACATAATAAATAGTAAATATGCCTGGTAAGTGTAAGTGGCATAGCTTTTTTTCAATCTGCACTTGGCAACATTAATTTTGATCGAAATTAAGGTTCATGATTATCATCAATTTATGCAGTCAGTTGCTTACTGTTATGAATGGTAACATGTCAACATTAATTTTAATAAAAATTGAATTTGACATGCCACCAAGCATTTTTCTTTAAGATGAAAAGTAGGGCCCTCTATTCTTAAATAAACACATTACAATGCATATTGAGCATGTATATATCATTTACACATTAATATTAATTTCAATCAAAATTAATGTTGAACAATACACATTGAACACAAGCTTTACAACTTACACACACCAGATATAACTACCATTCAATATGTATATTGTCAACTCTAATTTTGATTGAAATTAATGAGAAGTTTTATGAAGAATTTTTTGGGTTGTTTGCTGGTTTGGGTTCAATATGAAAATGTCAATATTAAATTCTATTGAAATTAATGTTGACCAATACATAATGAATACACACTATGCCATTTACACTTTCCAGGAATAGACACCATGCAATATGCTAATATCAAAATAAATTTCTATCAAAATTAATGTTGGAAGGGCACCATGCATTAAAATATGCAGTTGACTCCTGTAATTCATGATTAACATACTCATTCATTTTGATCAAAAAAAATTTTGATACTGGCATATTTAATGGTAGCTATGCCTGGCAAGTGTAAGTGGCATAGCGTGTATTCACTATGTATTGGTCAACATTAAATTAGATTGAAATTAATATGGATACATACATGTGACATAAAGAGGTATGGACCATAAATTTGTTGAAAATACATTTTTATATCTCATACATTATTTTTTTTTCTTAAAAAAAATGTTACTCTCTCTCAATATCACCTTATAACATTTACCAAGCTGCTTTGAAAAAACTAACAGAATAAATAAAATTTAATATAAGATAGCTATATTACACAGAAGATCACTGTTATACCTAAGTTATGATGATGCTTCCCGAATCTTTAACAGATCAATATCAGCTCCAACCACAAGTGACTCACGTTCATTCACAGATAATACTTGCAAAAATGTTTCTGAATAGCAATTCTTGGGGTGGTATTTGGGAACATTGAATACACCATTTTGTGCAACTGTCCTTTCTGATGACCATGAATATGTTTTTAATGCTGATTTTCTTTGAGCTGGTGTATGGGCTACGTCCTTTGTCATCTGATCAATTTTTTTAAACAAATCATTGAGTTCAGGATTTTTCCATCCATAAATAGCTCGGATAGGTGCAGTTGGGGTTGGTGCTGGGCCTTCCTCGATATCAGAGAAGCACCTAGTATCTTGAAAAAGCACAAAAAAACCTGGCACATCACTGCAGAGATTTCTTGCTAACTTGTAGTGTGCACTAGAAATCTGAATTACAACTAAATCAGCTTCATAATAACAAAAAGTAAAGTAAAATAAAAAACTTACCTTGGTCCAATAACGTTTTACTTGTGCCCTTGCCCTCTTTTCAATCTTTTCTCTTGCTACCCTTTCCTCTTCTTGCCCAAATAACCTTATCATCTCCTTCCCCTTATTAACTACCCATTTTTCAATAACACATTGAGTGAACTGAAGCTTTTACTGATCGATTTTATTCAAGGTGGTGAGCCATCTGGTACAGTGGTTGCATACTATGCTTCCCATGACTTGATTCCAAGTTGATTCCGAAAAATCATGGCAAGTCCAATCAAAGGCAAATTTCCGAAAACCATTTTCTTGCAAATCACGCTCTAAGTTTCTTTTGACAGAAAGTGGGATTGGTGCTCCTCCTTTTAGTCCTCGAGGCTCAGGTGCTGGAAAAAATTTGGGTAGTCGAATTTTGGATCGCAAGAAGGCTATAGAATCGGTTATCAGAAATTGTCGATAAGCTGCAGAATTGGCACGGTTAGAAGATTGGACGTGGGTTAGGACAGTTTGAATTGGTTCCAAGCTTTCCAATTTTCAATCTCCAAAGGTGTTGGGCTCACAGGATATTTTGTTATTTGTGTTGGTCCCCTAAGAAAATACTTCAGAAAGAGGTAAATATTTCTATTTAGACTGTCCGAGCTCCTGGGAACATCATTCCTTCTAACTAAGCCTCTTACAGCCCTTAACCCCCATTCTCATTCATGAGACTCTGCTGAATTGAGTCTGTGGTAATCACTGATACCCATAATGATTGAGGGATTCACTAAAAATTCAAATAAGTTAATTAAATTGGTTATTTTTCAATAAAAGAATACACTACAAATTTGAATTACCAGCTCCACTTGTGCTTGCTCCTTGGTTAGGCTGAGCAGATGATGATTGGTTTCCAAAAAATTCCCTCAATACTTCACTAGCCCAATCTCTTCCTAGCTGATCTGCATGCTGATCAACACTTTCAGGAGCAGAAGGATGATTGGGATTAAAATTTCTTGGTTCTGCATGAGACTCTTGGCCTGGATTGGGATTAGGTGGTGGGTTAGTATTATGGGGTAAAGATTGAGATGCATCTGGAGGTGGATTAGCAGTGGGTGGTGGTGGAGTATTTCCAGTATTAGTATGTTGAGGTGGAAAAAAATCGGAATAAGTTTGGTCAACAGACATCCCTTCATAATTATCATTCATAATGAACTGTAATAAAAGAAAAGAAAAGAAAAATAATCAGTCTTTAAAATTTATACATATCAAAGTTAAAGTAAAAAAAGATACTATGTTTATAGTCTTGTTAACGTGTATGTTATCTTGGTGAAAAATAAAGTGAATAATATATAGCTATCAGCTAAAGTGGGAAGGTCAAACTATTTATAGTAGACGAATGAGCAAGAATATTATTCATTAAGTAACAATTTTATCATATTTCTCATTATCATGATTTTCTTTCTTTCATTATTACATTTAAGATAAAAATGACTCATTGAAAGCATGGTTTCTCTCGCAATAAAAGCAACCAAAATAATTTTTCACTGATTTATGATAAGGTAAGTTGGATGCATTGCATTTTTTAATCAAGCATTGAATTATTTCTTTCACCATTTACAAACATCACCAATCCCACAAATTTCCTGAATCCCAAATTAACACAAAGATGTTAGTCAACAGAAAATAAATTTGACTAATTTTTTCACTCACTACTGTCTGCATTCCAATGGCAGTGAAAACCTTGTCTTTGATTCCAAACATTACTTTTTTGTGCTCAACAGTAGCTGCATGTCCAATTATTGCATCTTTCTTAATCACAATTCGAGTTGCTTTGGCTACTCTTAATAACCGACAATGCACTTGTGTGAAAAGCTCATAGGGATCCTTTGATGTTTCTTCTGGACGGAGCTCTTTGAAAGGACTTACTATTAAATATATTTGATCAATCTCTTCCTTTGATCTGAAAAGATCATCAATTTGCCCAAACTGGCTATCTTTTCCATAGTTCAATTCAATTTTTGAATTAGCAATGTGTGGATGGTAACTAGTAAACCTCTTTCCATGTATCAATATGCTTGCTACATTTTCAACTACCTAATCCCCACTTTTCTCCGATGGTGTCAAAGCCCATCTTGAAGTTTCTTTTCCCATTCGTGCGCTTACCCATTTAGTAAATAATGCAATACTTAGATGGATCCATTTGTTTTGTTTATCGAGATCAATATGGATTTTTTTAGTCTCACATTAATCATTATCTTCAGCTTCACCAAGATCTAATACCCTAGACTTTCGATACCAATAATGAGCATTGTTAGCGGCATCTCTCCTGTTGTAAATATTAATAAATTAGCACAGCTGAATTTTTAAATCATTGCTTACAAACATTACATACGTGGATGGTGATTGTCTGGAATTTCAGATAATATATGATTCACCCGCTCTCCAGACCAAGTAGCTGTACCTGATGGTGGACCAAGACGCTTTATCATTTCAGGATAATGTTGAGTGATATGCAGATTTGGCTTTGCATTAATATTCTTCCAACCCTCTTCCAGGCACTCACAATACTCTAACAGAAATTGATCTAGATCTTTAAGCTCATTAGTCTGTATATTTTTTAATGTCAAAAAATTGGTGATTGAGCATAATGTTACAAGTGACTTGAGAAGATAATATTCTCTTGGTTTTACAGCTGAGGAAGATGAAGACTCAGATTCTTTAAATTTTTCAAACCAAAGAGGTATAAGTGACAAAGGGAAGTAGAGAGTATACAGCATGTGCCATTCTGCTGCCTTGAGGGATCCTGCCTTTTTAGACCCTACTGATTTTGGAACTTGTGTTAGCCAGGAAGGTCTTCTTACTTGATCAATCATCTTCCATACAACCTGTAGCTCTGCTGCCCTGATTTGTGGATTACTACTACCTTCATTTTCTTTCTCCTTACCTTTTATTTTATTTTCTTCATCTCTAGCTGTCTCATTTGATGAGTGAGATACTTCACTCTGTGATATGCTAATTCTCCTTTTCCTTAAGTTATACAATGAATTCCTACTGTCACTGCTGTCAGACTGTATTGAGGCCAAATTGCTATATGGAGGAATAAATTTGGAGCTGGATGACCTACTCTGGCTTCTTGATTGATTTTTTCCCAATCCTTCATTATCTAGTCCATGATGACTTGATGACTGTCTTGAACTTGTAAGCCTTTGCCACTTGTGCTGTCTTGTGTGTCCTTTATCATCATCATCATTATTCGTGGTGCTTAAGCTACTTCTACATTTTTTCGAATGTTTATGCAGTGAAGTATCAGAAAAAAAATTGTCTTCTTCTTCTCTTACATGCCAATTTTTAAACTTTTCCAGCTTTCTTTCTAGATCTTTTGCTGAATTTTGGATTTGAAAATAGCTTAGACTGTGATCTTTTAGGTTGCCAAGCATATGTGAATGCATAACATCAATTGAGCAATATTCAGTTGGATACCAATATTCAAGGTTATTCAGCTTACTCCATTGTACCCCATGATTCTGAACAATTGATACACGCTCCCAATGTGACTTAGAATTTTTCCACTTTGTTGCCCAGCACATATCATCCTCATGATTCCGTAATGAAAAATTTCCCACATTCTTTTCACTAATTTCATCTTTAGAGATATTACAGAAAGAGCAGAACATTCTTTCAGAGTGACTCAAAAAGCCAGCCAATTTTTGTATTGCAGGAATGTCACCTATAAAAGAGAACAATGCAACTATTAATTTCTGGCCTTGTGGATAAAGATGCGTTTTTTCAATCAATATACCATCCCATAGAGTTTGTAGATCATTAAACAGTGGTTTTAGAAGGTGATTAAACTGTTCACTTGTGGGTTCTGTTGGTCCAGGTATAATAGCATACAAAAAAAGATTTTCCATTTTGTATCTATCTTCTTGAGGTAGGTTCATACACACCATCATAATATTTCCTACAGACTTCTGATGACCTCCAATCCTATTGCCACCGGGCCTAAACAAGTAAGCATATAAAGTAAACATTAAGTTGCCTGAAGTTATTGTATATTCATCATTATTTCTATCCAGAGCTTTAGTGGTAATGGGAAAGTTTTTTAAAATTGAACCATTGCAAACATCCTTCATCAAATCACACTCTACATGTTCTCCACAGGGGTTTTATTCTAAATCAGAAGCTCAAAATTGAACAGTTTGATCTTTTCCTTAAGCCAGTCAATAAAATAATGGTGATGAAATGTTTTAAAAGATAAGTATTTTACATATTCTTGATTTTCCTCCATCAAATACAGCCTTTCATCACATTTAACTGCAATTTGTCCTGCTCCAAACATTTTTAAATAGCGCTTTGATGATGAAAGAAACAGTTGATTGCAACATAGTATAGATGGTTGAGATTTAGAGTTATACTCATAAAGAGCAAAGCATTTAGGACAGCATGTTTTAGTGAAAAATGATTGATTGAGCTTTAATCGACTAAAAACTATATCTCTCGAGTGTGGGATCAGGCGGACAATGCTATCAAAATTCAGTATTCCACTATCACCTAGAAGTTTGAGCTTCTTAATTTCTTCATCAAAAAATTGAGTACAAACTTCTTTGCTCAAATGATGAATCAGAGAAAGCTTTGCTGCCTGCCACATAATTATTTTGGCTATACCGTTCCCCAAGATTTGAGTTTCTAGAGACTGTTGAAGAAACTTCTGCCCCCAATAGCAGCTGCCCCTATGTAATAAATCATTGAAACATCATAAAGACTTTTATTCTCACATTGAACTATAGATATACAGCTTACTGTTTCTGTGGAGCTGGCCTTTCCAATGTTAAGTGGATTTTTGGAAGAAATAACCATCTGGGCCTTCCTATTTCTTTCCCCTTGATGTTTTGCGTAAGAATTAAAGCTTTTGAAAGCCATACCAACTTCAAAGGACCCAGAAGAAGTTTGATACTTTCTATTGACACATCCAAGATCTTGACATTGACATACATGAAAAAATGAAGGCATTGTAAATGTGATAATTGTAGGAATAAGTTAGCTATTGGAAGTTACCGATTGAAGGTATTCCTTTTTTTGAAAGGCACTAGCTAATATAAGCTACATTTTTTATCAAAAGAATATGATAGAATATGTGTTGAAATTATTTAATTTTAAATGTTTAATTTTTAATCAGATAAATTATATATTAATTAAAAGTTATGCAGTCCACTTTTTTTGTATTCTGTATACTCTCTGCATTTGTACAACAATGCATGCATGTTTATCAAAATATTTTCTATCATAGAAAAAATTCTATTGTAAGCACAAGCATCTTAATTATTTTTCTATCAAATGCCTTCCTAGTTATATCTAACTACCCTATAATTATTTTATTTTGATAAAAATTCTTAGTTATGGACTATGAGAAGATTAATCCATATTTTTAACATAATTATTTTAAAAATTACCCCAAAAATCTAAGTTAAACCCAAAAATAAGGTTAATATTTTTTAAAAACAATCAAAAACATATTTCTTTCACTTTGAAAATTGGTCTGTACTAGGTATAATTTTCCATAAAGAAAAAATCAAAAATAATCAAATAATAGATGCTAAAAAAGTGTAAACCTTAAAGCATTACAAAAAATCTGAAACCTTGTATAAATTTTTATAAATTAATGTGATGAAGTGACACTCTAGTCTATTTATTCAGGTTGAAAAAAAATTACTCAATGGAATATGTATTACTATCATATTGGACCAAAAATAATTTTTTGGTAATCAAAAAATGAACATAGCCTCACATTTATCAAATTATTTTTGTGGAAGAATTTTTTGAAAAGAAAAAAAAATATGTTTCTCAAATGAGTCTGCTTTTATCACATAATCATTCTCTAAATTTTATACTATTCCTTTTGAGTTCAAATTGCATATAAAAATATAATTTATGCATATTATAATGCCATAAAGTTGAAATATTTTTTATTCTTAATTTTTGTGATATTTCTCCTTAAATCAACTTTGATCATAAAGTTTTGGAGCTCAACAATTTATCCTTCCTCTTTGTTTAATTTAATTGAACACTTTCTTAATCAAATTATTTATGAACCCTAGTAGCTCTTACTTTCCTCATGGAAACCTGCCCACAAACACACGAACACTTAATAGAATTTTTAATGAGACTTTACCTCCATTCTATTCTCACTTTTGTAGATCTATACACAATTTTTGTTGTTCACTTTTGGATATTTCACCAGAATCAAATGGATGGAAACAAAACCCTACTGAAGAAAAATTAGACAGATTTTCATCATTTGACATGAATTCATGCAACATCGCCTTTGAACTACCTCATCCAGAATCAAATTCAGCAGTTTCAGAAAAGTTTCCACCATTTTCCCGTGAATCTTTTATTGACCACCTTTGCATGTGCAGTTTCCCAGGGTCAAATTTTGCATGGAACCTAGATTGGTTTGACAAATGGAACCAGGTCTTGGCAAATATTCTCATTAAACACTGGGACAATGCCTTAAAAACCAATAATTTGATTGCATATCCAATTGACTCAACTCAAATTAGCTTCTCAAATCAAATGGGAGTTCTTCACCATTGGTTTTTAGGTCATGCCAATAAATTAAGACTTGTGAAGGATTCTCATAGCTCTTAAGAAATAATCAAAATGAGAAAGCATAAATATAGAATAAAAAAAAAGTATGAAAATCCCTTTTTTTTCAACCGTTTTTATTTATGACCTTTATTTCAAATAACAAAGATTCTTAGAATTCAGATAACCGAACTAAACTTCTTAAACAACTTCCACATTGTGAAACTTATCACAACCTTTTCACAAACATCAAGTTTGGTTCAGACACTGAAATTGATAATGATGGATCGTTAAGACGTATCTTAATGCAATGGAGGTCTGAAGATTTTTCTAAAGTTGCACAACATCTTGACCAACAACACTTTGATATTTGAGATACTTCAACCTACTCTGGAAGTCTTCTAAAGGACTTGGCCTTGTACAAAGAAATCAGTTTGGTTTCAACATAATCCCCTAACCTTAATCCTTCTCATGTCCCCCGGGGTTTGCCAAATGACTGTTATTCTCCCTTATATCTTGCATCTCTAAATCCTCAACAACTCAGACTTTTAAATCCTCAAAATCCCATAAATCCCTGCTCTCCATGAAATTCTTTCTTCCTCTAATGTGAGTGATTGACAAACTCCCTTAATAATAGGTTTGCACACTCATACTCCTCTTTTCCACTGTTTGGGACACTTAGCCTTGAATACAAAAACATAATTTTAATGATTACTATTATCATTAAAATTTATAGAAATGAAATTTGGCTTACATTGTTAGCTCCATTTTTTTCCTTTGAATCTTATACATGCTGAATTCTATATTTCCTTGTACAAAATAATTCAAAACATTTACTTCATTTTGCTGCCCCATTCTATACAGCCGATCAACAGCCTGCTGCTCAACTGCTGCATTCCAATTTGGCTCCTATTTCAACATTGAACATATAAAAAATTTAATATTTTTGTTCTTAATATGAAATAAATGACATTGAGCTCACCATTATATATACATTTTGAGCACACCTGAGATCTATACCCACCCCTGAAGCCTAAATTGTTCCAACCAAAACTTGGCAATTTTTATTAAAAAGGAATTCATGCATATTTTTGTCTTGCTTTGTCCTGCTGAGTTCACCCATAAGCTGGGTATACCTAATATTGTGGTCATCTAAAGCCATTTTTATTCTATTTTGAAATATTAGAAAATTGTTTTTAATAAGCCAACACAATTTTGTAAAAAAATTAATTATAGAATCACATACATCTGCAAAAGGTCTGCAAAGTTGGAGAATATAACAGCTTTTGGAAAATTTATACCCCTTTCACCAGACAAAAAGTTTTTTAAGTGGCCTATAAGATGACAAATCATTGTGGAATTCTGCCAGGTGAAATCAAAAGTTGGATTTCATCCAGATTTTTGTAGATTGGATGGTTGCAGAATTTTCTTAAAATCATCAGCTCTCTTAGAAACTCAGATGAGTCCCATGGGATGTCAGTGCTTCTGGTGGGCCCATATCGCTCAGTGATTCCTTCTTGAAGCACATCAAGTTTAGACCTCCATGGATCTGCTAATTGAACCAATATCCCCCTTTGAACCTTTTTTGGAAGAGACAAAATTGCATCGTTTGTACTATGTAGGCTTATGACTTTCATTAAGAGATTGATTGATTTAATAGAATTAGCCTTTCCTTTTTGAAAACCTAGAAAAAGGAAATTCTTCCATAACCAGTCTTCTTGCCACTTTTCAATTCTAAGAAAAAATATGAGACTTTGAAGGTCAGTGGGCCTGTTCTGAAGTGGAGTTCCAGTCAAGCATAGTCGGTGTTGGGATTCCAAGTCAAATATTGTTTGAGACCTCTGCGAGTAAGGATTTTTAATGTAACTAAAAGAATATTTATGAAAATTGATTATAAAAATTAAGTTTTAAGTTTTAGATATATAAATGGGCACTAACTGAGCTTCATCTAAAACAACTCTATATCAAAAAAGATTTTGAGTCACTGGTATCTTTTTTTGGCTTTGATTACTTGACATCGTTAGGCTAGCTGTTTCATAGGTTGTTAAAACAATAGCAGTTTCCTGTAGCTCATTGACGTTATTATTTTGACAATCCTTCCCATAAAGAGCCTTGAAAGGATGCGCATTATCTTCAAAGTGCATACTTATTTCATTGATCCAATTTGATAGTGTTACCAGGTGGCATATAATCAGTGTGGCTGAACTCCAATTAATACCTTCTTGATTTTCCGATACCTGGACTTGTCTTGCTTCACTTTGAGTTGCACTTATAAGAGAAAGAGTTGAAAGCATCTTTCCCAAACCCATATCATCAGCAAGTATTGACCCGTTTCCTTCAGGCGTTAATTGATTGTTAGGAAACTGATCTTTATAGTCATTGAATCCAGTTCTAAGCCAATGGTTGTCCTGGTGCCTCCACATGATATCCAACTTTTCTTTAACATTCGTTCATTGTCAATCATAAAATTTATTGCTTGAAGTTGATGTGTTTTGAGAACTGTTTTGATTCCTTGGATAAGTTGATCAGCTTTCCAATCTTGAGTACTCTGAGATATTTGGAAAGAGCCTTCAAAAATTACATGTGGGATATTAAAAAAGATAGTGGAGTCATAGTTCAGGATCAGACATAAATCGATTTGAGCAGAAGAAAATGCTTCTTTAACAAGACTGATTAGTGTACTTGAAGAAAAGAGGCATCCCCAAAGTTGATACTGATTACCAAAAACTGGAACCAAGTAAGCATGAAAATGGAAAGGCTTCATAGGATTTAAGGAAATTCTTTGCTTTAAATGGTGAGATCCAGACCCAATGTCACCAAATAGTGGTCCAATGTGCTGACTGTGCACTTGAGAAAGATTACCGACAAGGTTTGGTTCTCTTTCTTCAAATAGTCCAAAAATATGAACATTCAAATGGCCTCGCTGTAAAATTGTTGTGGTACCCGCCTCGCAGGAAGCGTGATTTTAGACCAGTCAGCGCGCGTAGTCCAGGAAGAACAAAGGGGAGTTAGCACAGCAGGAAATGTTAAAATATAATATGTATTTGCGTATTTCAAGGAACAAAGGAAATGGAAGCACAGAAAAAGATTGAGGGTCTGTGCACTTGGATTTTGTAGCAAAATGTGCCGCACAATGGGGAATTGTGTGTTATTGATTTAGGACCATAAAGTGTTAAACAATATGGATTTGGGCTTTCCAAAAGGTATGTGTTACGCATTAAGAAGAAAGTCATGGATTAAGGATGAATCAAGTGAATGGTATGCTGTACCAGTGCCAGTTAGGAAACTTACTGAGACAAGTAATGTAGAAGGCTAACTAGTAAAGCAAGCTGTCAGAACTAAGAACCTAGTATTAAAGCAAAGAGAGTGGGGACTCAATCGTAAAACTACCCAAGAGTTAAGGCAACTAGACTCAGCATTAGGATAAGTCAAACCTGGAACTAGCGCTGAAACAAAACTTGTGGTACCTGCCTCTCAGGAAGCGTGATTTTAGACAAATCAGCGCGCGTAGTCCAGGAAGAACAAAGGGGAGTTAGCGCAGCAGGAAATGTTAAAATATAATATGTATTTACGTGTTTCAAGGAACAAAGGAAATGAAAGCACAGAAAAAGATTGAGGGTCTGTGCGCTCGGATTTTTTAGCGGGATGTGCTGCACAATGGGGAATTGTGTGTTATTGATTTAGGACCCTAAAGTGCTAAACAATATGGATTTGGGCTTTCCAAAAAGTATGTGTTAGGCATTAAGAAGAAAGTCATGGATTAAGGACAACTCAAATGCATGGTATTCTGTACCCCGGCCAGTTAGGAAACTTACTGAGACAAGTAACAAAGAAGGCTAACTAGTAAAGTGAGCTGTCAGAGCTACAAACCTAGTATTAAAGCAAAGAGAGTGGGGACTCAATCGTAAAACTACCCAAGAGTTAAGGCAACTAGACGCAGCGTTAGGATAAGTCAAACCTGGAACTAGCGCTGAAACAAAACAAGGAATAGTTAAAAGCGCATATGTGGAGAATCAGTGAAACAAGTTAATACTAGTGTTAGTAATTATAGGGTCTGATTTAGGTGCTGTAGTTGTTGCAAGAAGTGTAAGTAGCATACTAATAAATTAGTTATTGTTTTACTAATGTGGCGCTAGAGTCAGCGCTGGAGATCCATTAGGGAACTGTGTCTTGAGTTCTGGAAGAATATAAAAGGAGGACTATTAGGTAGGGACAAAGGGGAGAAATGGTCGATCTATCTATTTAGTTAATAAAATAAGAAAAATTGCATTAGTTGTCATTTTAAAAAGAAGATCATAGAAAAATCAATATAGAGATATACCCGTAGCTATAGTCATAGTACCCAGTATAAGATATTAGATCTTTTGTGATTAATTGTTTGAGAGAATATTAAAAGGTATTTTCTGAGTCTTTAGAGTTTGTGCGTCTGTGTGTGTATTTCATATAGTATAGTTAAAGAGCGCAACATAGAGAGAATATATAGATTCAGTGGGATTAACTATTATTAGAGATATTTTATTACTATAATAAGGCAAATTCAAAGAGAGCGCTTCAAGAGGGAGTAGCTGTGGATAATAGCGCTTGTTAAGAATAGAAATATCCAGATAGTAGTGCTTGTTTCCTTATCTTTAAATCATCTAAACTTATAAACTTTCTAGTCAAATATTAGTGTTACACATTATTACACTGTCTTTAAAAATAAGACTGGCAGGCGCTTCTTTTTATAAATTAAAAAGGAGAACCCACCCATCTCGCATTGTGTCTACTTCTTAGTACTTTAGAACAGTCTACATCGTGGGGGTTGGTGAGTTTTGAAATCTTGAAATTACATTCATATAAATTTGATCGATTGTTATTGAGAACTGTCCAACACATCTGAGACTTGACATATTAATTAAGAATAGTATCTGAAGATAGTGGTTGTTAAAAGATGAATTGAAGCAAAAAATGAATAATCAGGTTTGAATAAAACGACAAAATAACTTTTTAGCATATGCTATGCTAAGCTCATAATTCTTTCACATGTATTATTATTATCTTTTTAAAAAATATTGGAATTAAATCAATGATAACTGAAATGAATAATATGGTTTAAAAATAAATCTTGAGCCTATAGAGAAAATTTTGGTTTGTGGAGTATGAAAAATTTTCTCAATAAAAATGTGCTTTATTGTTACATTATAATCACAAAATAGAATAATTTCACTCTTATTACACTTATTTATGTTTCTGTCTAATAGTAAAATGCTTTAGATGTCAGTTCAAAATCCAAATTGAAACTACTACCTAGAACGATGTCTTGATACTAACATACTTTTTGTAAGTCTTTGGACAGACACTTATGGTGATCTCAATAATATTAAAATTGATTTGAATTGTATGTTTTATCAAATATCTATGTGGTCTAGTGTAATAATTGAGATACTACACTTTAACCTTCTCTTACCAACTTGGCAAGAAAATATATGTAGATATTCTTAGAACAAATATCAAATTTTTCTTTCCACAAGATGGGAAAGTGAATATTATGATATGTTAAGTTATATTTTCAAGCTTTGCTCAATCTGTGCTCAGCTCAAAATCAAAGTAATCACCCAGCTCCAAGAAACCTGTGATTGAGTTTGGTTGAACCTAGGTCTAACTGATTACCAAATCTTTGTCCAATTAATTTAAATATGGTTTCACAATGAGCTCCCAACAGCCTTCTAACAGCTTTCCAACCACTTCCCAACAATTTTAAATGAGGGGTATTGCTAGAAATACCCCCCCAAATTTTCTGTGGTGAATTGTGTTGGTATCAGCATTAGGTAATAAGTTGTGAGGTTGAGAGGATTTTTTACAAAGCTGATACATCTCAACCTTTAATTTTATAGTAATTTTTTCAATTGAAATTTTTAATATAAAGTAGCTATGATCAATATCAACTAATGATAGTGTCATATCAGATGAGTAATGGTTAATTTTTGGTGGCTCAAAATCTTGAGTATCAACAAATAGAAAATTGGAATTATTTTCTGAAGAATTTTGTGCTGCAGAGTTTGAAGGAGTGAGTCAATTATCATTAGAATAATTTGTGACGTTTTCCAAAGCCTGTGAGTCATGATCCTATAATTTTCAGATTAATAAATTTTAACTTTAACATGGTAGAAAATAATTTCATCATATTACATACCATTACATCTGAAGATTGCTGTTCCAAAGATGAATAAATAATTTCAACATTCACTTTTGACATGCCTTGATTAGTAGCTCTTTTCCTAAGTTCTACTTGTATCATATGCTTCTCCAGTCCAGATCTTTTAAAAGGTTTTCCTCTTTCCTCTTTAACATCTGCATCAATGTAGCAATTATCAAAACAGTTGAACTCGGTGAATTTACAAACAAAACGCTGATTAGTAGCCATGGTTGTTGAGAGAGAGCCAAAAATTTGAAGTGATATAAATGTTTCTTAAAAGACGTGTTGGCTGAATTGAAGCTGAAAACAAAACCAAAGGATAAAGATTCTAGAAAATTGTAGATTCAATATGCCCTCTTCATTTAAATTCAAAATTAGAATATATATTGAACAAGAATATGGAATCCAATTCTGTTTCCAAAACCCAGAATTTTACATGCTTCTTAATTTTTTTTTGAATATTTTATCCAAAAATTGTCCTCATAATATAGGCATATTCCATGCAATTATTTTTCTTAAAACAGTTTATTTGATATAAAATGGAGAAAATATTATCATTAAAATTTGTAAATAAGTCATTATTTTTCATCTAAAATATTTATACCCATGTAAAATAAAGTGGTTTTGTGACATCAATATGATTTTTATAGGCATCTAATTAATTATCTTGATGAAGAAAAACAATATTAAACATTCATCCCTTCTTTAATTTTTGGGTTTTAAATTAAAGTAATTTAATTCCTGATAAGTAGCATGATTATCATTTAATAAAAGCAAATTATTCTTCATATAAATTATAGTATCTTCTCACCAAGTACAATTTAGCATTCTAAAGTAGTGATAGTGTAGAAATAATGTTTTTTGTTATATAAGTCACTTTTTTTGAAAGGCCTTTAAAGGACCATTGTTTTATTTTTAGACTCATTTTTCTATTTTAAAATTGGCTAGATAAAAAAGAAATAATTCTGAATTGAAGGATGATGTGCATTTTTTAAATAAAACTCTGATACAGATGATTTGAATTAAAAACATGGAATTAAATATCAAAAAATTGTATTTTTGTACCAATATGTAAATTTTTTTAATTCCAACATGGCTAAAATTGCTATAATAAGTGTTATAACAATGGAATTAAGCAAGTTGAACTATTTGAAAGCCCATGGATCTGCTGAGGGGTCAGAAAATCAATATTATAACAATTAATGGGAAGATTTGAGGGAACATAAAAATCAGTAATCACTTGATCACAGTCTTTACGTGTGTAGAGAATATTTTTATGAATTAAATGTGTTTTTTATGGCCCTCATATTTTTCAAATATAGCTCATCAACTTGATGATAGAAATTCGTTAATTGAGAACTTCACCAGGGAAGCTTAAGCCTATGAACCTCCCCAGTTTCAGTATCTTCAGTATTGGATATACATGAGGGGTCATTGAAAAGGGGATCGTTGTCAAGATCATTAGAAAGAAGCTTGAAAAAATGTTTTTCTGCGTAAATTGCATATCTTTTGTAATAAAATTATTTTTCAAAGATTAATTTTTTAATATATAAATGAATCAGAGAGATTAATTAATGACATTCCTTTGATACTGAAGTCATTTATTTCTACTTCTAGCCTCATCACTATGATATTCACCATTTTGTACTTTTACACTTAATATCCAGCATCTGATAATAAGAGGAATCTGCTTCTCTTTGTTCTTTGGTGGAATATAAGAGTAGTGAGAAAATGCGTTGTTTTGAGACAAATATAAAAAATGATTTTTAAGTTGCTCAATGACAAGATTATTCTGATGTGAGTCTGGGTTACTGAAATCAAGTGAAATATGTGGGAAACCCATTTCAAGAGCCTCCTGGAGACATATATGTATGAATTTTGTTGAAATTTTTGATTTTTGTCCATTTCCTTGAATTCTTCCAGCTGGATTCTCAAATTTGTAATCAGAAACCAGTTTAAAAGGCTTTGAGACTGTTTTAGGTAGCTTCAGAATTTTGTCATCAAGATAAGGTGGTGGATAATTTTCTCCTGTTGAGTTGCTCTTTTCTAAAACTAACTTCACAAAGTCAATTACCAACTGACAAAAAAGACTCTTTGGTGATGATACACCAATACGATTCAAGTGTTTATTGAATGCCTTTAGAGAGGAGAAGCCTTGTCTAGGTATGTGTGAGAAAAAAATTGTATCTTAAACAAAAAGAATCACCAATACAATTTAATTAAATGTTAAAAAATATGATAAAAAATAACTTTACCTGACATATTTTATTTCTATTATTATAATGAAAGCTTTGTGTGCGACAAATTTTTTAGAAGGATTCTGATTATGGTCTGAATGGAAAAGGAAAAGTTAGCAAGAAGATTTCCAATAGTTGGTTTAATACTCCAACTTTTTTTTCTCAATAAAAAGCAGATTGATTTTTTTTTGATAATGGCAAAATAAATTTGAATAATTAAAGTTAAGAATACACACAGGGAAATTATAGACATACCAATAAAATAATCGAGCAAGATTTTATCCCTTTGAAATTTTTCACAAGAAAAAACATAAAGGAAATATGGAACAAGCCTTATTTTCAAAGAGAACTCAATTTGACCTTTGACATAGCTATATTGACAAACGTACTCTCACTAAAGACAAAAACTTAAAGATTTCTAGTTTCTCTTGAAAAAATGTTTCACCAAACTGCAAAAAATACCATTTTTTGTAGAATTCACAGAATTTTAATATGCTTATCAGTGATTTTAATCTGAATCATTGAATCAAATATATTTTTTGTGTATTTTAATGTCAAATTTTCCCTAAATATTATCTCATTATTTTAAATTTGAGCAGAATAAAACCTTGTAAAACATGATTTCCCACTTTATACTAGTTATAAAAGTACCTTAATTAATTTCAAACTCTTTTCACTAGAAATTCTACGGGATAAGCAAATAAAATTTAAAATTTAAAGGAGTGATAAACATGTTGAAAATTTACTGAGTTAATTTGAAAAATATTTAAAGAGATAATGTGTAGTGAAATATTTTTCCAATACCAAAAACAAGAAATCACAAAAACTAATTCATTTTTTTTTTTTGGAAAAAAAGAACTTAAAATAAAATTAATGATTATTAGTTCTTCTGAATATGTGTTTGATAATTTAAATTTGATCAGGCCTCACGTATTTTTTTGAGCTATCATTTGTTATTTTTTATATTTTATAAAGTTTAAATGTAGAAAAATGGACTAAATCATGTGTCAAAGTTTTTATAACATATAGACATTTGCAAGTATTCTGTATAAATAATAGTAATAATAGATTATAGAAAAAAATTTATTTCTGCTTCTACGTAATCACCACTGACAATACCAGCCTTTTTTCCAATAACACTTGCCAAATATTTCACCCCAATACTATTTTTCTCACCTATAGCATCAAGTTTTATTTCACCCAAGCTCCTAAGATAAGTTTCACAGTAAAAGTCTTTTGGTAGTCCACGAGGTGCAAGCAAAATGTTTGGAGAAACCAATAATGAACTTTCACCATTATTCTCTGCTGGTAAAGGTTCTACTGGTTTAATTTTACGCAAAAGTTTGAGTCCAGAATTTTTCACTGTACTTTCTTGCTTTGCTTTAGCTTGAATTCTTCACAAATATAGGCTTTCAAGATTATTGAGACACTGGGTTAGCATTTCACTTCTCCAGTCTGTTGGAACTCAATATCTGTCTCCTTTGTAATCAACCTCTGTATCTGAATGCATAGTGACATCATTAAAAAGACTTGAATATATGGGCCTAAGAACAGAAGTGGCAGTTTCCTCTTGCATATCTCGCAGCTGAAGAATTCATTTTAGTAAGAAGATGTATTCTAAAGATAATAATAAAACTTACATCACGGCGAAACTTTGTTATTTTGCGCTGATTCTTTCTTTCTTCATTTATTTTTTGTACATCATCAGATTTTTTTCTGGTAGAAAGTTTTCTATTTCTGCTATAGGTTTTCATTTTGTTTGTGAGCCAGCGCTTCATCATCTTCTTCACAGTTCCAGCCGTTACCTCAGAGCTCAATATAGCAAAGAATCTCAAACCTTTTGATTGGAAGCAATTGAACCAACACGAAACCATTACATCTATAAATCTTTCATTCCATTCACTACCAATAGGAGAAAGCCAGTCAAACTGAGCACAAGGGAAACCAGCAGAGGAGAGATTGGCCTCGGTTATTCTTTTCTATTTGCTGTTGATGGATTTTCCAAGAGGAAGGATTACTGATGGTGATGGTTGAATAGATGTTGATTTGAATTTTTCTTTTATCCTATCCTTTCACCACACAATATGGGGGGCGGACTTGCTAGCAAGTCCGCAACCTTGGACCCAAACTCACCATAGATTGAACACACATTGAGCAATTGATAAAGGAACCATACAATCAGGGATGAACACCACTCAGCAGAACAGTTTTAGGTGGGTGTTCAAGTAGAGTTCAGTATGGGTTCAGTCTGAGTTCAGTCTGAGTTCCATCTGAGTTCCATCTGAGTTCAGGTTGAGGACTTGCTAGCAAGTCCACCCCCTATATTGCGTAGTGTTTGTTAATCTTACCAAAGCTTCTTTTTGAGCCACACTGATCTTACCAGATTTCACATCATCTCAATACTTTTTCTCAACTTCCTCTAGCATTTTTTCACAATTTTTAGTGAGATTAAACCATAAATCCTTTAATTCTTCTGATGGAGGCTCTGGAAACTCCTCCCTTTCAGTTTCAATCCCAAGTATTATTCGAAGATATGAAATGATGGATCTTCCAAGTGGGGATGATGATTTTAGAATTTGTATTGAGGCAGCATCCCTAGCAAGCTTGGCCTTTTTCCAAGCATTTCATCATTTCTTTTCCTGTCTTTGTCGTCTTAATTGCTTAAGTGTTGCAGATGATGATGGATCAAGCTCTCCAAAATCATCTTAAGATATTTATTAAAAAAATTTGTTAAAATAAAAATTTGAATATGGATCTCACCTTCTGAATCACCATCAGAGCTTGTATTATTACTATCATGTAAGTGTTTGTTGAATATATCATTTTCATCTGCAAGTTCAAGAAAGTGGGTAGCAGAATATTAATCATAGTAGCTATTTGAAATTTTCTTTTAAAGAAAATACAGAACATCAGAGTTGACCTGTCTATCCTGACAATCAGAATTTACCTGTCTATTTTGACCATCAGGATTGACCTGTCTATCCTGACCATCAGGATTGACCTGTCTATCCTGACCATCAGAATTGACCTGTCTATCCTGACCATCAGAATTGACCTGTTAATCACAATCCATTGCTTCTTGCATTTTTCTAATAAAAAAAGAATAAAATAAGTTCCAAATATAGATAATATATGTTTCTCTGAATTTTGAAATTACTGGAAAAATCCTTAAGTTTAGCCTTGCAAAATTCAAAGCTAGAGGAAAAAACAATATAGAACCTACAGTAATATTTTTTTTTATTTTTCAAGAAATTGTAGTTCTGTACTTTTTCTGGAGGAAGGGTTAGGCAGGAAAAATCAATTGAGACAAATGCAGGGAGATCTTTCCACGGGCAGGAATACAAAAATACCATCTTTCTTTGTTATAAAATAATTTCCTTTGTCTTTTCCCCTATAGTCTGCAGCCCTTTTGTATAGTTTCTGTGCTTGATGATACCCTGGTAAAGTTACATCACCAGAAATGGTTCCACCATCTGTAATAACAAGGCCTCCTCAGCCCTTGGGTGAAAAAAGCATGTAAATGGAAAGCTGCACAGCCGTAAACATTTTTTTAGTACCTGATAGCTTTGATCCCAGTTGATTGAAAAATGTTGAAATTTCTGGTCTAATTCTTCTCAATTATTCTGCACTATGCAAATTCACACACGTTATTTTTTCTAAACATGTGCGCAAAGAAAATCATCAAATGTTTCAGTTTTTTATTCAAAGTAAAATTTAACTTCAAATAGTTATTCCCCAAAAATAAACCACATCCAAACCATCATGACTCCCTTCAAATTTCAGATCAAGTCAAGAAATGGGGCCATTTGGTTGGAGGTGAAAGATTAATGGGATTTCTCCAAAAAGTAAAGACAAATTGATTTGCTGGTGAGTGAGATTTAATTTATACATGATACTAAATTTTAAATGATAGTTTGAAGCATAAACTACCCAGGGGAAATGGATCAAAGAAATATTTAAAAATCATGTAGTGAAAAGTAACCCATTGTGATCCTGGAAGAAAATTTTGTAGATATTATAAATGGGGAAGATAAAGTGGAGCCCAGGAGAACTCAAAAACCCTCAATCACTGTTAAATTACAACTTTTGAACCATTGATATAATTCATTTTGTAGATAATGTTGAAAAATAGTACTGAATCACACTACAAAAATAAATTTCCACTTCTGGATGCCTTAAAGGGGAAATACAATATTTTTATTCCAAAACATGAGGGGAAACATTGAATTACCAAAAATCATGACCATTCCCCTTTTCAAAAACTCAAAACCAGTATCTATGTGCTATTTAATCAATAAGTGTGTGGAGTAATATTATTATTTAAATTAAATTTTAAAAATTATATTAATAGAGAGCCAACCCAGTTGGAATTATGTTTATCTATCACACTTAATAAATAATAGGGGGAAGTTAACTTTTTAAATCCAAAACAATTTATAATTTAATTACACAAAGCACATCCCTGTAAACTATAAGATTTTTTTCCCCATCCCCTTCACCTCAAACATCCTTTTCCTTTCTTCCTCTTTTTGATACTTTACCAGGGAAGAATATGCCTTTTGATAATAATCCATAAAATCCAAATTTGTTGGATATTGAACAAAACATCCACTTAAATGATTAATGAGACAGATATGCTTGGCCAATGGATCCATTTCTATAAATCATGGAACATCTGAAACTATTAATTTAAGATTTTTAAGGCTAGAGCATAATCGCCTGGAAACCTGAATAGAAGATCCCAACCTGGTGAAAGTGCCATACTCAGTACAGAAGCTGGTATAATGTTGCAGAGTATTTGCTGGCCATAATCCAACCCATACACCATTACATACATCCATATCCAGTATCCAACCAATTTCTGGCATCAAAAATTCTACAACCTCCTGTCTGGGCAAGCTTGAGTCTTCTGAGAGGTGACCAGATTTGGTTGTGGGGATACAGACCCCAAAGGAAAGGTCACTGGAATCCCTGTCTATATGAGCCTCATTACTGAAACCAGAATTGGTCCATGTTATATTGCCACCAAAAGCCTTCTGATCCCCATGATTTGGGAGCCCCAAATCACAGCAAAAGCTTAAAGCCCACTGGTAATATTTTGAGAAGAGTTTTTGAAAAAATTAGGCATAGAGTTTGTAGATAAATAAAAATGCTTCTTTCATTTGGGCAGGAGAGAAATTTTTATTTTTATAAAAATCTGAATAATTGAGTTAGTAAATTGCTGAAGTAAAAGATGCTGTGACATACCAATATCAAAAATGAAATCAAAGGCAAATCTTTTATCAGCTGAAAACATTTTTACACAAACTCCACCATTTTTGTGTGATTTACTTATTGTGATTGGGTGTTCCAGCATCTTTAAATAATTACAACACTCTCTAATATCCTCTAATTTACCTATATCAGCAAGTTCCTCCAGAGAGTAGGATTGAAAAACAACAGGTAGTATAGGTTGGTCCATTATTGTGATAAAAGAAGTACCAGGCCTGAAAACGTTGTAAACACCATTTCTGAGTTTTTTTTCCATGGTAACAGTATTAATAATAGCTGGATCATTGAAGGGTCCACTTCTAAAGGTAGCACCACCAATAAAGTCCTCCTCATAATAAAATACTTTTTTTGAAGAGCAACCAATATCCACCCCTACCTCCCCGCCCATCTTTGCTTTTCTGGCATATCTATTGTTCTTACCTCTATTTGTCTTTTTATGTGCCATCAAGGGAAATTATATGGGAAAAAAGATAATAAATAGTCAGGAAAATATTATTAAATAATTTGGTAGTGAAACAAATTAACTAGCACAGGTGGCTTTTGCCCTCAATCTGGGTTAAATTTTTTAATTGTTAAATCAACCCACTATGAAAAATGGAGGAAGCCCATAGTCATTAACTTGTGGGGTGCGTAGGGTGTAATTGGACACAGGTGTAGAGATTATCTGGTAAAAAAGATAATAAAATGTAGGGAAATTATTGTTAAAAAAGAATTTAGTGGCCAAAAAAGTTAACTAGCACAGATGGGATGTGCCTCTGAGCTGGGTTAATTATTATAATTGTCAAATCAACCTACTGTGAAAATTGGAGCAGGCCTGGAGCCGTTAGCGTGTGGGTTGTGTAGGGTTTAATTGGGCACAGGAATGATGGCACGTTATTTTGAGTTTGGATAACAGAATGCAAAATTAATAAGGTTAATAAATCAGGCAGGTAATAAATATAATTTACCGAATCAATAGCCTGTAGAGGTATTAGAAGGGTTGCTTTATAGACAAATAGTGCAAAGTAACTCACCAGAGAAAAAATAATAACCTTAAATTTTGACATTCAGGGCACACCCGTAACTTGCTCCTCTCTCACTGATCAACCATGCACGGCCATCACACGCTCATTCCTCCTCAATTAACCATGACTCAATCCAATTTTGCTCCTTCCCCGCCAACATCAGCCATTTCATTTTAGCACTTTCCCATACCTGCTAAATGGTAAGTTTTTTTTAATCTTTATATTATCATTTTTGATTTCCTGATCCTTTTTTTTATTGTATCACTTTCCCTTGCTCTATATTTGACTCACCATTGCCCGCTCATTCCTCCTCAACCAACCTTGACTCAATCCAATTTCGCTCCTGCCCGGTATGGTAAGGTAAACTCTTACAGTCACCTTGCTGTAAGCAGAATCTGGAGGAGATATGTGGATTTAGCTGAAAATCCTGTCCTTCCAATAAAAATAACAAAATGGGAATTCTAAATCACTAAGCTAACCAGTCTACTTGGATCTGATTGATAAAAGTAATGAAACTCTAAAATAATTAACGCTTATTGAGACTTAAATAAAAGTGGCTGTTGAGAAAAGAAATACTGATAACAACAATTAAGGTGTACCAGTGAATGATCTGAAAAGATTGACTTTTATGTTTTATAATAATTTGAGTTTTTATGAGACAGCAATAATCAAGTCAAAGAGATGAAGACCTTTCTAAAGATACCCTGTATGAAGTGTGATTTAAATTTTTGAGTAGTATTTCTAAAATGTTATATATAAAATATAAAGTTATAAGGGTATTACAATTTATTTTAATTTGTTGAGTAATAAAAAATGAGACCGTGGTGGTTAAAGATTAAGCTGTATGTTGTATCCCCCTCCTCAATTTCGATTCTGAGAGAATCTTAAGTATTCCTAGTCACGTTCCTAAGTTTTCCCCTCCTGAGCTCACCCCGAGTCAATCCGGAGCCCGTACGGAGCTTGTACGGAGTCCGAACGGAGTCCAAGCGGAGTCCGTACGGAGTCCAAACAGAGTCCATCCGGACTCAATTAGAACCTTCAAAACTATAATAAAAAATCTAGAAAAATTACACATGATAGAGCCACTTCCCCTTTACAATCCCAACAAATTTTCGTAGCCTGCGCAGCTCTAATCACCCTGTGAAAATTCATCAAAGTTAAGTATTTTTCTAAAAAAGTAAGTATTTCTATAAAACTTTAAAATTCATTTAAAAAATATAAGAAAAATAGTAAAAATTCTGGGAAAATTTCCCAAGGTTCTTGAGTGACTCGACTTGATACTTAAAAATTATTCAGACCGTAAAAATAAGTTTTCTCCTATAATAAATTGTTTTCGCATAGGCATTTTCTCTTGACCAATTTCTTCATATTTAAAACTCAAATAAATTAAATAAAACCCTTTTATATATATAAAAAATAATAATGCCAATCTTGCACACCGTAATAACTCCATTTACGTACTTAGGTGCCATACTAAACTTTAGGCTACCACATCCTCCCTCCAATTGAGAATGTCCCCATTCTTATAACTTTGCATAAGTGGTTGAGCAATTCCAAAAGAATTATCTTTTCTAATAAAATAATTTGATAAATTTGTTTTAGCTGGTCTTCTTTTAATTCTTTATAATAAAAACATTGTTTCTTCTTCTCTGGCTTGATATAACATAAAATAAAATAAAATAAATCTTGTGATGATTCCACTACTGAGAGCAAGGTTTGAATCCCTTCAGACTCCCATATACCAGTCTTCCTTCTTGTCACAGCATTGAGAGAGTGGATCTTCCTAATGAGCCGAATACTCCTGATTCCAATCTCATAGGGCCCCCCACTGAGCCGAATTCTATGATTCCAATCTCGCCATAAGGTCCTCCAAGCTTCACATCAAAAATGGCCTAACAATGAGGCACTAAAAAAAATCATTCCCTAAAATCCAACTACCATCCTAACTTCTGATTCCTTCATCACAATTTTCAAACTTTGCTATACAGCAAACCCATAAAATACTTTTTCCAGGCTTCCAATAATAATATTAACTTTAGACCATGTTAAAGCGCCACAAATTTCACCTAATTAACCATTATGCTTTTCTTAGCATCATCACCACCTAAAATTTTAACCTCCTAAAGCTTATCAGCACCCAATTCCTGAAATAATTGAATAACCAGTTTAGAGTCTTAGTGGACAGTGATAAATTAAAAGATTGAATTGATTTATCCAAACAAGATTGACATTCCAGTTTAAAGTCTTGGTGGACCAAACATATAATCGATTGCCAGTTTATGGTCTTGGTGGACCAAAGATTGTTTAGGTGCATAAATAACTTGATATATTCCTAAATAAGGCCTAGGCTTGACCAAAGATTGAATAAATTGATAATCCAGTTTAATTTCATAGTGGACCAAACATTTGATCGACAAGAAATCCAGTTTAAGGCCATAGTGGACCCAAAAACTTGATAATAGTCCAGTTTAGGGTCTTGGTGGACCTAACATTTGATAACACTCCACTTTAAGGTCTTGGTGGACCTAACATTCGATTGATAAAATTAAAAATAAAAAAAATCTGTCTCCCAAAAATATCCATAAAATCTTGAACATTCTTGAAATTCAGTTTAAATTCTTGAAGGAGCAATAGCTCCAATATAAAATCTTTAATTAAAGTCTTGAAAATTAGCCAGTTTAAAGTCTTGGAGGACTAACAGATCCAAAATTTGTATAAAACCTTAAGGAAAGTCTTGAACAGTAGCCAGTTTAAAGTCTTGGAGGACTAAACATATGTCAAGATAAAGAAAAATTATCCTTAATGAAAGTCTTGATAAATAGCCAGTTTAAAGTCTTGGAGGACTAACAGATCCAAAATTTTTATAAAAAAAAACCTTAAGGAAAGTCTTTAACAGTAGCCAGTTTAAAGTCTTGGAGGACTAACAGATCCAAAATACGTGTAAAAAAACTTAAAGAATGTCTTGAACAGTACCCAGTTTAAAGTCTTGGAGGACTAACAGATATCTTGAAGTAAAATCCCATAGGTTTTGAGCTCCCCTAGACCCTGTTTACTGTCTAAACTAAATGAATAAAACTAAAAAGAATGAAGACTGAAAAATAAAACTAAGAAATATAATAATAATTTTGATTTAATTGATTATTATTATTTTATTTTATTTATTTTATTTTTTATTATTATTTTTTTTTAATTTTATTATAATTATTTTTAAATTTTTTATTTTTTATTTATTTTTATTATTTTTTTATTATTTTTTTTTATTTTTTATTTTTTTGTTTATTTTTAATTTTAATTTTAATTTTTTTTTTTAATTTAAAATAAAAGATTTTAGTAAAGATAGTTTTGAAATAAAAGTTAAAATTTAATTTTTAAAGAAAGATAAACGAATGTGAAAAGAAAGATAAAAAAAGTAATAATAATAAAAAATTTCAAAATAAAATTTTTAAAAGACGCCCTTTGGCCATTTGATGAGCCGTATCCTCGACATCATACCCACATCCAAGTGCAACTTGATGTGGTTACACAATTTTGAGAAATTGAAAAGAAAGAAAATAAATGAAAGTTTTTAGAAGATAATTTTTATAATGATGATCACTGGGTGGGCTCCCTCCAATTTATAAAAATGATTAGAGACCACCAGTGAGAATCACCTTTACAATAATTCATAAAATATATTAAAGAAAAGAAAACACAATATAACATAAAAAATCAAAAACAAAATAAAATAAAAAGAATCTTGAATCCGGCGTTGAGAGCGGTGTCTCTTGATTTGTTCCAGTTTATAGTCTTAGTGGACTTCCTATAATTAAAAGACAAAGCCAGGATTCAACTAGAAACAGGGAAAATTTTGGAAACAAACATTATGGGGTAATTGTGTATAGAGCAGCCAGCCCATCAATTACCCCCACACTTGCCAATATTAAATTAAGAAGGTTCCCCTGTGAACACTTCTTCCAATAAATTTTAAAATTTTTCCAACACTATCTTCACCCATATTTTAAGAATTTTAAGTTTTCGAAAATTTCAAAGAAGGTCTTCTTGCATTTTGTTAAGTTTCATCATAGTTTCGTCGCCCATATGCAGTGTAACGACAGTAAAGTATTTTGATAAAAAGAAGATAGTTTATCCTCATTGCGGAGGTTGATAAGATTTTTATAAACATCATAGTTTATCCTCTTGCGGAGGAATCCAAAAATTTCGTCGATATCATATTTTATCCTCATTGCGGAGGAATCCATAAAATTTGATAACTTTCATAGTTTATCCTCATTGCAGAGGAATCCATAAAATTTCGTAGATATCATAGTTTATCCTCGTTGCGGAGGTAGACTTCGGCACTCCTGGTGCCTCTAGGATAGAACCGTTTCACTTGATGGGCCTCTACCATCTTCTTCAATACTACTCCATCCAACTCTTCTAACACATATGAACTGCTGGAAATTTGCTCCTCGATTTTATACGGTCCATTCCACCTATCTGCAAACATCTTTCCCCATTGACTCTCTAGACTTCTATTATACACCAGAACCATATCACCTGGGTTCAAAGGTTTCATTAATCAATGTGCCAAACGCTCATCCCAATATCTAACTGATTGATTTCTGATCTTCATCATCCGCGAATATGCCTTTTCTAATTATATTCTTCTTTCTTTTCTAGCTGCATCATTCTTGCACACAATAATTCTTCAGTAGTTTTGACCTTGTCCCAGTCAACTCCAACATATGATTCAGCTTCTAAATCAACCAGTAAAACTGCTTTCTGTCCAAAAACAAGTTCATAAGGTGAAAATCTGGTCGTCCTTTTGGCAGTGATTCAATCAGCAAATAAAACTAAAGGTAAATAGTGCCTCCACTTTTCAGCACTTGTCCCACACATTTTAACTAAAGCATCCTTGATAACTTGATGCCCTCTTTCAACCATGCCTTCAGCTTCAGGATAATATGGGGTTGCTACCCTAACCTTTGATCCAACTTTCAATACGTCCTCTTTAAACTCTGTCCCAAATTCAGGACCTCAATCTACCGTCACCAACTTCATCACCCCATACCTATATACCCAATTATTCAACAAACATTCTGCCACATTTTTGGCAGTTAAATTAATAAGAGGGGCTGCCTCTACCCAACCAGATAAATCATCTCTGGCCACAATTAAATATTTATACCGTCCCTCTTTTATATGAACGGCATCTAAACTAACTCTCCCAAAGAGCGTATATTCACCGGTCGCACTTCCAGGTTCTTTTGGCCTTAAATAACTTCGTCTTTGACATTCTTCGCATGACTGAACCCACTGTTTAACAGCCATCTTCATGCCAGGCCACCAGAATCGATCAGAAATTCTTCTAAACGTTTCTCCAACGCCTCTATGCCCAAGTTCTTCATGCAGTGATTTCAAAACTAATTCTTGCCCCTTCTGTTGAGTTATAACTACTTGAGTATTTGGATACCTTCTCCTCATAAAAAGTCGACCAGATAGGTAAAACGTAGATGACTTCCTCTTGATAGCCACCCATTCATCGTCTTCACAATCTTCTGGCCTCTCTAAAGTCAACAAATATTTGACTAACAAAAAATAAAATCCAGTCTGACCCCAGACTTCATCTTGAAAATCGATTAATATAACATCAATAGGGACTTCTCTATCACCAATATCACCTGCACATGAATGAGCCATTAATTGTTGATCCCTAAATAAATCTTTAATCGAGCTATGTTGACATTTTTCTTCTGAACCTTTGGATCCTTTGTAAACTGTATTTGAAAATACCTCTTTCTCTTTATCCACCTTTTTATTTAAATTCTATAATTCTCCAACATATACACCATTCCTTAACTTACTACTATCCCACACTACCAATCCATCTTCCTCTACATACACCACATCTTCTTCTACCTCCTTTCTACCGAATTTATCTACACCTTTTCCAACACCTTTATTAACATAAAAACTATTTTCCAGTTTATCCTCTTGGTGGAGGTCATCTTCACCATAATCTAAACACAATAGTACTGCCAGTTTAACCTCATGGGTGAGGTATGGAAAGTCTTCAGCTCCTTTAGTTCTGGCTTTGATAATAGGTATATCTTCATCGAACTCTTCTGAGTCTGAATCTTCTTCAGTGGGTGGTCTCCTTGATAAACCATCTGGCATAGTAAATGTCTTGCCAGGCTTATGAACTAAATCAAACGAAAAATGTTGAATAAAAGCTACCCATCTCGTCATGGGTGCGTTTGGTAAACTTGGGGAATTAATCATCTGGATTAACGATTTCGCATCCACTTGCAACTCAAAATGTTGCCCCCACAAAATATGCTGAAGTTTCTTCAGTATTTTTGCCACACCTCATAATTCCAATTTTGGTTGAGAATATCTTGATTCGACCTCAGTAAATACTACAGATTCATACCTAACTGGCCTGATGTAACCAGCTTTTTCCATCTGAGACAAAACCGCCCCAGCTGCAACCTGACTTGAATCAACTGCTAAATAAATTCTGCCAGCATCTTTTCCATAATCCAACTTGTGCAGGACTAAATCCTTCCTTACAACCTCCTTCAACTTCACAAACGCCTTCTCACACTCTTCATCCCACTCCCAGTATGAATCCTTTCTTGTTAACCGTCTTAATGGAGCTTCCAATGAAGAAAAGTCCTTAATAAACATTCTAACATATACGCAAACGCCTAAAAACCCTCTAACTTCGGTCGTATTCTTGGGTCTTGGCCAGGACTGAATTTTGTTAACTTTCTTCTTGGACATAATCCTACCCTCTCTACATACCACATCGCCTAATATTTCTAAGGCTGGCACACAACAGGAAAATTTTGAACCTGAAATAGTTAAACCAGCCTCTTCAATTCGAAACAAGATTCTTTCTAATGTAATTCCAAACTCCCAAATGAATTTGCGTATCCTGGGATTCTCTTCCAACGCCTGGTTATCATAGTCGGTTGTTGGTCCCTTAATTCCTCAATCATCTATAAAGATTCCAGCATATTGTGGAATTTCGTCTTGAAGGATCCAAGCCATCTGAGCTTTATAAACTGCAACCAAATTTGTTGCTCCTTTAGGTAATCTTGTTAACTGTAAACGTCCAAGTGGCGTATCGAATGTAGTGAGAGGCCTTGAGTCCGGATGTAACTCTCTCTCATCATATCCACCCATAATATCTCCCAAACCATAACACACTCTCCCTGCAAACGCTTCAACAAACTCCTCAGCACTAGGCGGTATCCCAGCATCCTTTATTGTAACCCTATTTAATTCCCTAAGATCATGAACAACTCTAAGCTTGCCATTTGGTTTCTTGATACAAAATACCGGACTAGAATAACTTGACGTTGATTGCTCATACAGTCCAGTGTGTATCCGTTCTCTGAAAACTTCAATATAGGCTTCTTTAATGCAGCCGGAATAGGAATCGGTTTCTGCTGCCACGTTTCATGACATACCACAGGAATCTTGTAAGGCTCCCATAGGAATGCTTCAACACACCCCTCTCCTCTTCTACAAAAGCAATGGCCTTCTCTCGCTTGACCATCACATCCAACAACAACTTCTTCTCTTCTCCAGACAACCAACCATCAGGTCCAAAATTAACAACACCCAGTCTCTCAAAAGTGATTCTTGACGTCTCAGAAAATTCAGGCAGATTCTTTACCAAGGGACTTTCTTAAGGTTCTCTTGATAACCTTGGTCTTCTCAAGGGTGGATTTAATTCGGCAGGTAGCGGTTCATTAATAGGTCAAACTTTATTTGCTACTTTCTTATATTTGGCTGCTTCCACATCTAAATAAACTTGAGGTAAAACATTTACTTTTGTATCGCCATTAAAAATTTCATCAAATGAATCTTCTTCATTGCCAGAATCGGAATAAGAAAAATTAGAAAAATATTTTATTTAATTTTTAAATTTTACCCTTTTCTCCTTTCCCCCGTCTAATTTATAAACAGATTTTTCAACACCTTTGCTTCCCTTATCCAACAGTAAATCACCCGTAAAGAAAGTTGGCAGTTTAACCTCTTGCTGGAGGTCTGGAATTGAATTTTCACAAAAATTATTTTTTTGAGTTTTAATTATACTGAGATTTTTTATTGGATTTTGATGTGATTTTTGAAGTTAACCCTCTTGCTGGAGGACCGTAATAGAAGGAGATACTTGCAGTTTAACCTCTTTCTGGAGGTCCAGAATTGAATTTTCACAAAAATTATTTTTTTGTGTTTTAATTATACTGAGATTTTTTATTGAATTTTGATAAGATTTTCGCAGTTTAATCTCTTGCTGGAGGTCCATAATAGAAGGAGATACTTGCAGTTTAACCTCTTTCTGGAGGTCCGGAATAACATTTTCACATAAGTTATTTTTTTGTGTTTTAATTATACTGAGATTTTTAATTGGGTTTCAATAAGATTTTCGCAGTTTACCCTCATGCTGGAGGTCCATAATAAAAGGAGATACTTGCAGTTTTAACTCTTGCTGGAGGTTATAAAACATACCCTTCCAATTTTTATCCAACCTAATTTGGCCCATTTTGCCTTTTTCACCATTTTTAAATTTAATAGAAAAATAGGGTAAATCCAATAAACATGTAGAAAAGTCCAAAACGTATTTGCACTCCAAAGTAATATTAACAGAAAATAATTGAGAAAACACTTGGATTTTCTCCAAGTGAGCTGACCTATTGCAATCCGGGATCTTATCCTGAGGAGAGATTACAACATTAGAGTGATCAGCCCCAGCTACTCCAAAAAATGAGGGCATTCATAATAATTTGAATCCTGAATAAATTGAAGACATAACAATAAAAGAAAATTTCAGCCCAGTTTAGGTAGTTTATCCTCATTTTGGAGGAATTAAATTCTTGATATCCGCTGGAGATAATCCATAATTTTGCCCCAAGGGCTTATCCACCGATTCCATAAAACCCAAAAATAAACCCCCATAATTTGTCCTACCATTGGACATATAAAATAAACAACCCTTTTCCAAAATATGAGTGCATCCAATTTATGCACTCTATTATCAAATGCCACTACACTCTACATTAGTGCAGGGAAAACCATATACTCCTTAACAATCTCTCACTGAGATTGTAACAAATCCACCATATCCATATCTTTATTGCAGACAGTCTCTGCTTCTGAAGACAAAACCTGAGGCAAAAAATCCTCTAAATACGATTTCAAATCATTTAACACAAAATTATCCCCATCATCCAAAATTTTGTCATTAATGACAACAATATCTTCATCTTCAAAAATATCTTCTTTCCCAACAGAATTGTTAACAAAAATAATATCTTCAGGCTGGACAAAATCTTCAGGAATGGCTGATTCCAAAAATTCAACAGAAGCTAATTCTTCTAAACCGCCCTTTTCTATCTCTTGAGCAAGAAAAACCTCTTTTCCAGAGTCCAAATCAACAGAATTATGAGTATCCAGATGTTCTAAAATAGCTTTCTTTAGCACCTCCATACCAGGAATCCTAGTTTCTCCATCTGGGAGATCCTTCATTGAATTCGCATTAATAAGCACCATCAAAACATCTTTCTTAACCTTTTCCACCATAGCATCCCAAAAAACATACTTTGATGCATTATCATGAAATAAAATTTCATACTCCAACAAATAATCCAGAACCACCTGAAATTCAACCATAAACTGATGATACTGATGCAGAGATGTTACACCACCTTTTGATTCCCATTTCCTAGCTATATCCTTTAGATCTTCCAATGAATAAACTTTTGGCCACCTTTTTTCCGTTTCTATCTTGAGCTTTCTCCAATCTTGATCTTTATAACCATCCATAGAAATAACCTCCTTCTCCACCTCTCTGTCCAAAATAAAGAACCTAATCTGCTTCACCATATCCAAAGGTAAAGCACCATCAATTGCAGCTGCAGTTTCATACCTATGTAAAAATCCTTCTAAATCATCTCCAGAAAACTTGTGCCCGACCCAAGATACAATCCTTACTGATGCCCTAACAGGTACACCAGCAGCCAACACAGCAGTTCCAATAGTAGAAGACATCCCAAAACATAAAAAAAGCGTTAAAAACCGTTAAAATAACAAGCCTCTTGCAGGCCAATAACAAAAATCCAATTAGAGTTCCAAAGAATAAGCCTCTTGCAGGCTAAGAACGTTCTTGATCCAAGTAAGTCTTTTAAAGAAAGCTAGAGAAATAGAACCCACGTTGGGCGCCAACTATGGTAAGGTAAACTCTTACAGTTGCCTTGCTGTAAGCAGAATCCGGAGGAGATATGTGGATTTAGCTGAAAACCCTGTCCTTCCAATAAAAATAACAAAATCACCACAGAAAATTTGGGGGGGTATTGCTAGCAATACCCCTCATTTAAAATTGTTGGGAAGTGGTTGGAAAGCTGTTGGAAGGCTGTTGGGAGTTCATTGTGAAACCAGATTTAAATTAATTGGACAAAGATTTGGTAATCAGTTAGACCTAGGTTCAACCAAACTCAATCACAGGTTTCTTGGAGCTTGGTGATTACTTTGATTTTGAGCTGAGCACAGATTGAGCAAATCTTGAACATATCACTTAACATATCATAATATTCACTTTCCCATCTTGTGTAAAGCAAAATTTGATATTCGTTCTAAGAATATCTACATATATTTTCTTGCCAAGTTAGTAACAGAAGGTTAAACTGTAGTATCTCAATTATTACACTAGACCACATAGATATTAGATAAAACATACAATTCAAATCAATTTTAATATTATTGAGATCACCATAAGTGTCTGTCCAAAGACTTACAAAAAGTATGTTAGTATCAAGACATCATTCTAGGTAGTAGTTTCAATTTGGATTTTGAACTGACATCTAAAGCATTATACTATTAGACAGAAACATAAATAAGTGTAATAAGAGTGAAATTATTCTATTTTGTGATTATAATGTAACAATAAAGCACATTTTTATTGAGAAAATTTTTCTTCCTCCACAAACCAAAATTTACTCTATAGGCTCAAGATTTATTTTTAAGCCATATTATTTATTTCAGTTATCATTGATTTACTTCCAATATTTATTAAAAAGATAATAATAATACATGTGAAAGAATTATGAGCTTAGCATAGCATATGCTAAAAAGTTATTCTGTCGTTTTATTCAAAACTTATTCTTCATTTTTTGCTTCAATTCATCTTTTAACAACCAATATCTTCAGATACTATTCTTACTTAATATTTCAAGTCTCAGATGTGTTGGACAGTTCTCAATAACAATCGATCAAATTTATATGAATGTAATTTCAAGATTTCAAAACTCACTGACCCCCACGATTTTACAGCGAGGCCATTCGAATGTTCATATTTTTGGACTATTTGAAGAAAGAAAACCAACCCTTGTCGGTAATCTTTCTCAAGTGCAGAGTCAGCACATTGGACCACTATTGGGTGACATTGGCTCTGGATCTCACCATTTAAACCAAAGAAGTGCCTTGAATCCTATGAAGCCTTTCTATTTTCATGCTTACTTGGTTCCAGTTTTTGGTAATCAGTATCAACTTTGGGGATGCCTCTTTTCTTCAAGTACATTAATCAGTCTTGCTAAAGAAGCATTTTCTTCTGCACAAATCAATTTATGTCCAATCCTGAACTATGACTCCACTATCTTTTTTAATATCCCGCATGTAATTTTTGAAGGCTCTTTCCAAATATCTCAGAGTACTCAAGATTGGAAAGCTGATCAACTTATCCGAGGAATCAAAACAGTTCTCAAAACACATCAACTTCAAGCAATAAATTTTATGATTGACAATGAACGAATGTTAAAGGAAAAGTTGGATATCATGTGGAGGCACCAGGACAACCATTGGCTTAGAACTGGATTCAATGACTATAAAGATCAGTTTCCTAACAATCAATTAACGCCTGAAGGAAACGGGTCAATACTTGCTGATGATATGGGTTTGGGAAAGACACTTTCAACTCTTTCTCTTATAAGTGCAACTCAAGGTGAAGCAAGACAATTCCAGGTATCAGAAAATCAAGAAGGTATTAATCGGAGTTCAGCCACACTGATTATATGCCCCCTGGCAACACTATCGAATTGGATCAATGAAATAAGTGTGCACTTTGAAGATAATGCGCTTCCTTTCAAGGTTCTTTATGGGAAGGATTGTCTAAATACTAATGTCAATGAGCTACAGGACACTGCTATTGTTTTAAAGACCTATGAAATAGCTATCCCAACGATGTCAAAAAATCAAAGCCAAAAAAAGATACCGGTGACTCAAATGCTCTTTTGGTATAGAGTTGTTTTAGATGATGCTCAGTTAGTGCCCATTTCTATATCTAAAACATAAAACTTAATTTTTATAATCAATTTTCGCAGAGGGCTCAACCAATATTTGACTTGGAATCCCAACACCGACTATGCTTGACTGGAACTCCACTTCAGAACAGGCCCACTGACCTTCAAAGTCTCATATTTTTTCTTAGAATCGAAAAGTGGCAAGAAGACTGGTTATGGAAGAATTTCCTTTTTCCAGGTTTGCAAAAAGGAAAGGCTAATTCTATTAAATCAATCAATCACTTAATGAAAGTCATAAGCCTACGTAGAACAAAGGATGCAATTTTGTCTCTTCCAAAAAAGATTAAAAGGGGGATATCGGTTCAATTAGCAGATCCATGGAGGTCTAAACTTAATGTGCTTCAAGAAGGATTCACTGAGCGATATGGGCCCACCAGAAGCACTGACTTCCCTTGGGACTCATCTGAGTTTCTAAGAGAGCTGATGATTTTAAGAAAATTCTGCAACCATCCAATCTACGAAAATCTGGATGAGACTCCAGCTTTTGATTTCACCTGGCAGCATTCCGCAAAGATTTGTCATCTTATAGGCCACTTAAAAAACTTTTTGTCTGGTGAAAGGGATATAAATTTTCCAAAAGCTGTTATATTCTCCAACTTTGCAGACTTTTTGCAGATGTAAGTGATTCTATAATGAATTGTTTTACAAAATTGTGTTGGCTTATTAAAAACAATTTTCTAATATTTCAAAATAGAATAAAAATGGCTTTAGATGACCACAATATTAGGTATACCCAGCTTACGGGTGAACTCAGCAGAACAAAGCGAGACAAAAATATGCATGAATTCAATTTTAATAAAAATTGCCAAGTTTTGGTTGGAACGATTCAGGCTGCAGGAGTGGGTATAGATCTCAGGTGTGCTCAAAATGTATATATAATGGTGAGCTCAATGTCTTTTATTTCATATTAAGAACAAAAATATTAAATTTTTTATATGTTCAATGTTGAAATAGGAGCCAAATTGGAATCCAGCAGTTGAGCAACAGGCTGTTGATCGGCTGTATAGAATGGGGCAGCAAAATGAAGTAAATGTTTTGAATTATTTTGTACAAGGAAGTATAGAATTCAGCATGTATAAGATTCAAAGGAAAAAAATGGAGCTAACAATGTAAGCCAAATTTCATTTCTATAAATTTTAATGATAATAGTAATCATTAAAATTATGTTTTTGTTTTCAAGGCTAAGTGTCCCAAACAGTGGAAATGAGGAGTATGAGTGTGCAAACCTATTATTAAGGGAGTTTGTCAATCACTCACATTAGAGGAAGAAAGAATTTCAAGGAGAGCAGGTAAATTTATGGGATTTTGAGGATTTAAAAGTCTGAGTTGTTGAGGATTTAGAGATGCAAGATATAAGGGAGAATAACAGTCATTTGGCAAACCCCGGGGGACATGAGAAGGATTAAGGTTATGGGATAATGTTGAAACCAAACTGATTCTTTTGTACAAGGCCAAGTCCTTTAGCACACTTCCAGAGTAGGTTGAATTATCTCGAATATCAAAGTTTTGTTGGTCAAGATATTGTGCAACTTTAGAAAAATCTTCAGACCTCCATTGCATTAAGATACGTCTTAACGATCCATCATTATCAATTTCAGTGTCTGAACCACACTTGATGTTTGTGAAAAGGTTGTGATAAGTTTCACAATGTGGAAGTTGTTTAAGAAGTTTAGTTCGGTTATCTGAATTCTAAGAATCTTTGTTATTTGAAATAAAGGTCATAAATAAAAACGGTTGAAAAAAAAGGGATTTTCATACTTTTTTTTTATTCTATATTTATGCTTTCTCACTTTGATTATTTCTTGAGAGATATGAGAATCCTTCCCAAGTCTTAATCTATCAGCATGACCTAAAAACCAACGGTGAAGAACTCCTATTTGGTTTGAGAAGCTAATTTGAGTTGAGTCAATTGGATATGCAATCAAATTATTGGTTTTTAAGGCATTGTCCCAGTTTTTAATGAGAATATTTGCCAAGACCTGGTTCCATTTGTCAAACCAATCTAGGTTCCAAGCAAAAGTTGATCCTGGGAAACCACACATGCGAAGGTGCTCAATAAAATATTCACAGAAAATTGGTGGAAACTTTTCCGAAACCGCTGAATTTTATTCTGGATGAGGTAGTTCAAAGGCTATGTTGCAAGAATTCATGTCGAATGATGAAAATCTGTCTTATTGCTCTTCAGTAGGGTTTTGTTTCCATCCATTTGATTCTGGTGACATATCCAAAAGTGAACGACAAAAATTGTGTATAGATCTACAAAAGTGAGAATTCAATGGAGGCAAAGTCTCATTAAAAATTTTATTAAGTGTTCTTGTGTTTGTGGGCAGGTTTCCATGAGGAAAGTAAGAGCTACTAGGGTTCATAAATAATTAGATTAAGAAAGTGTTCAATTAAATTAAACAAAGAGGAAGGATAAATTGTTGAGCTCCAAAACTTTATGATCAAAGTTGATTTAAGGAGAAATATCACATAAATTAAGAATAAGAAATATTTCGAATTTATGGAATTATAATATGCATAAATTATATTTTTATATGCAACTTGAACTCAAAAGGAATTGTATAAAATAAAGAGAATGATTATGTGATAAAAGCAGACTCATTTAAGAAACGGATTTTTTTTTCTTTTCAAAAAATTCTTCCACAAAAATAATTTGTTAAATGTGAGGCTATGTTCATTTTTTGATTACCAAAAAATTATTTTTGGTCCAATATGATAGTAATACATATTCTATTGAGTAATTTTTTTCAACCTGAATAAATAGACTAGAGTGTCACTTCATCACATTTATGTATGAAAAGTTATACAAGGTTTCAGCTTTTATGTAATTATTCAAGGTTTACACTTTTGTAGCATCTATTATTTGAGTATTTTTGATTTTTTCTTTATAGAAAATTCTACCTAGTACAGACCAATTTTCAAATTGAAAGAAATATGTTTGTGATTGTTTTTTACAAAATATTAAACTTATTTTTGGGTTTAACTTTGATTTTTGGGGTAATTTTTTAAAAATTATGTTAAAAATATGGATTACTTTTCTTATAGTCCATAACTAAGAATTTTTATCAAAATCAAATAATTATAGTGTAGTTAGATATATAAACAGAAAACATTTGATAGAAAAATAATTAAGATGCTTGTGCGTACAACAGAATTTTTTCTATGATAGAAAATATTCTGATAAACATGCATGCATTGTTGTACAAATGCAGAGAGTATACAGAATACAAATAAAGTAGACTGCATAACTTTAAATTTATATATAATTAATCCGATTAAAAATTAAACATTTAAACTTAAATAATTTCAACACATATTCCATCATATTCTTTTGATAAAAAATGTAGCTTATATTAGCTAGTGCCTTTCAAAAAAAGGAATACCTTCAATCGGTAACTTCGAATAGCTAACTTATTCCTACAATTATCACATTTACAATGCCTCCATTTTTTCATGTATGTCAATGTCAAGATCTTGGATGTGTCAATAGAAAGTATCAAACTTCTTCTGGCTCCTTTGAAGTTGGTATGTCTTTCAAAAGCTCTAATTCTTATGCAAAACATCAAGAGGAAAGAAATAGGAAGGCCCAGATGGTTATTTCTTCCAACAATCCACTTAACATTGGAAGTTCCCGCTCCACAGAAACAGTAAGCTGTATATCTATAGTTCAATGTTAGAATTAAAGTCTTTATGATGTTTCAATGATTTATTACATAGGGGCAGTTGCTATTGGGGGCAGAAGTATCTTCAACAGTCTATAGAAACTCAAATCTTGGGGAACGGTATAGCCAAATAATTATGTGGCAGGCAGCAAAGCTTTCTCTGATTCATCATTTGAGCAAAGAAGGTTGTACTCAATTTTTGGATGAAGAAATTAAGAAGCTCAAACTTCTAGGTGATAGTGGAATACTGGATTCTGATAGCATTGTCCGCCTGGTCCCAAGCTCGATAGATACAGTTTTTAGTCGATTAAAGCTCAATCAATCATTTTTCACTAAAACATGCTTTCCTAAATGCTTTGCTCTTTATGAGTATAACTCTGAATCTCAACCATCTATACTATGTTGCAATCAACCGTTTCTTTCATCATCAAAGCGCTATTTAAAAATGTTTGGAGCAGGACAAATTGCAGTTAAATGTGATGAAAGGCTGTATTTGATGGAGGAACATCAAGAACATGTAAAATACTTATCTCTTAAAAAATTTCATCACCATTCTTTTATCGACTGGCTTAAGGAAAAGATCAAACTGTTCAAATTTAAGCTTCTGATTGAGAAGAAAAGCCCTGTGGCAGAACGTGTAGAGTGTGATTTGATGAAGGATGTTTGTGATGGTTCAATTTGAAAAAACTTTCCCATAACCACTCCAGCTCTGGATAGCAATGATGATGAATATATGATAACTTCAGGCAACTTAATGTTTACTTTATATGTCGACTGGTTTAGGCCTGGTGGCAATAGGATTGGAGGTCATCAGAAGTCTGTAGGCAATATTATGATGGTGTGTATGAACCTACCTCAAGAAGATAGATACAAAATCGAAAATCTTTTTTTGTATTCTATTATACCCGGACCAACAGAACCCACAAGTGAACAGCTTAATCACCTTCTAAAACCACTGGTTAATGATCTAAAAACTCTATGGGATGGTATATTGATTGAAAAAACGCATCTTTATCCACAAGGCCAGAAATTAAGAGTTGCATTGTTCTCTTTTATAGGTGACATTCCTGCAATACAAAAATTGGCTGGCTTTTTGAGTCACTCTGCAAGAATGTTCTGCTCTTTCTGTAATATCTCTAAAGATGAAATTAGTGAAAAGAATGTGGGAAATTTTTCATTACAGAATCATGAGGATGATATGTGCTGGGCAACAATGTGGAAAAATTCTAAGTCACATTGGGAGCGTGTATCAATTGTTCAGAATCATGGGGTACGATGGAGTAAGCTGAATAACCTTGAATATTGGCGTCCAACTGAATATTGCTCAATTGATGTTATGCATTCACATATGCTTGGCAACCTAAAAGATCACAGTCTAAGCTATTTTCAAATCCAAAATTCAGCAAAAGATCTAGAAAGAAAGCTGGAAAAGGATAAAAATTTGCATGTAAGAGAAGAAGATGATGATTTCTTTTCTGATACTTCACTGCACAAACATTCGAAAAACGTAGAAGTAGCTTAAGCACCACGAATAATGATGATGATGATACAGGACACACGAGACAGCACAAGCGGCAAAGATGTACGAGTTCAAGACAGTCATCAAGTCATCATGGACTAGATAATGAAGGATTGGGAACAAATCGATCAAGAAGCCAGAGTAGGTCATCCAGCTCCAAATTTATTCCTCCATATAGCGATGTGGCCTCAATACAGTCTCACAGCAGTGACAGTAGGAATTCATTGTATAACTTAAGGCAAAGAAGCATTCGCATATCACAGAGTGAAGGATCTCACTCATCAAATGAGACAGCTAGAGATGAAGAAAATAAAAGGAAAGGTAAGGAGAAAGAAAATGAAGGTAGTAGTAATCCACGAATCACAGCAGCAGAGCTACAGGTTGTATGGAAGATGATTGATCAAGTAAGAAGACCTTCCTGGCTAACACGAGTTCCAAAATCAGTAGGATCTAAAAAGGCAGGATCCCTCAAGGCAGCAGAATGGCACATGCTGTATACTCTCTACTACCCTTTGTCACCTATACCCCTTTGGTTTGAAAAATTTAAAGAATATGAATCTTCAGCTTCCTCAGCTGATAAACCAAGAGAATATTATCTTCTCAAGTCACTTGTAACATTATGCTCAATCACCAATTTTTTGACATTAAAAAATATACAGACTAATGAGCTTAAAGATCTAGATCAATTTCTGTTAGAGTATTGTGAGTGCCTGGAAGAGGGTTGGAAGAATATTAATGCAAAGCCAAATCTGCATATCACTCAACATTATCCTGAAATGATAAAGCGTCTTGGTCCACCATCAGGTACAGCTACTTGGTCTGGAGAGCGGGTGAATCATATATTATCTGAAATTCCAAACAATCACCATCCACGTATGTAATGTTTGTAAGCAATGATTTAAAAAATCAGCTGTGCTAATTTATTAATATTTACCACAGGAGATATACCGCTAACAATGCTCAAACATTGGTATTAAAAGTCTAGGGTATTAGATCTTGGTGAAGCTGAAGATAATGATCAATGTGAGACTAAAAAAATCCATATTGATCTCGATAAACAAAACAAATGGATCCATCTAAGTATGGCATTTTTTACTAAATGGGTAAGGGCACAAATGGGAAAAGAAACTTCAAGACGGGCTTTGACACCATCGGAGAAAAGTGGGGATCGGGTAGTTGAAAATGTAGCAAGCATATTGATACATGGAAAGAGGTTTACTAGTTACCATCCACACATTGCTAATTCAAAAATTGAATTGTACTATGGAAAAGATAGCCAGTTTGGGCAAATTGATGATCTTTTCAGATCAAAGGAAGAGATTGATCAAATATATTTAATAGTAAGTCCTTTCAAAGAGCTCCGTCCAGAAGAAACATCAAAGGATCCCTATGAGCTTTTCCCACAAGTGCATTGTCGGTTAGTAAGAGTAGCCAAAGCAACTCAAATTGTGATTAAGAAAGATGCAATAATTGGACATGCAGCTACTGTCGAGCACAAAAAAGGAATGTTTGGAATCAAAGACGAGGTTGTCACTGCCATTGGACTGCAGACAGTAGTGAGTGAAAAAATTAATCAAATTTATTTTCTGTTGACTAACATCTTTGTGTTAATTTGGGATTGGGGAAATTTGTAGGATTGGTGATATTTGTAAATGGTGAAAGAAATAATTCAATGCTCGATTAAAAAATGTAATGCATCCAACTTACCTTATCATAAATCAGTGAACAATTACTTTGGTTGCTTTTATTGAGAAAGAACCCATGCTTTCAATGAGTCATTTTTATCTTAAATGTAAGAATGAAAGAAATAAAATCATGATAATGAGAAATATGATAAAATTTTTACTTAATGAATGATCTTCTTGCTCATTCATCTACTATAAATAGTTTGACCTTCCAACTTTAGCTGATAGCTATATATTATTCACTTTATTTTTCGACAAGAGAACATACACGTTTACAAGACTATATACATAGTATCTTTTTTTACTTTAGCTTTGATAGGTATAAATTTTAACAACTGATTATTTTTATTTTATTTTATTTTATTACAGTTCATTATGGATGATAATTTTGAAGGGATGTCTGTTGAACCAACCGATTCTGATTGTTTTCCGCCTCAACATACTAATACTGGAAATACTCCTCCACCACCCTCTTCTGATCCACCTCCAGATGCATCTCAATCTGTACCACCTAATCCCAATCCAGGCCAAGAGTCTCATTCAGAACCGAGAAATTTTAATCCCAATCATCCTTCTGCTTCTGAAAGTGCTAATCAGCAAGCTGATCAGCTAGGAAGAGATTGGGCTAGTGAAGTATTGAGGGAATTTTTCGGAGACCAATCATCATCTGCTCAGCCTAACCAAGGAGCAAGCACAAGTGGAGCAGGTAAGTCAAATTTGTAGTGTATTCTTTTATTGAAAAATAACCAATTTAATTAACTTATTTGAATTGTTAGTGAATCCCTCAATCATTATGGGTATCAGTGATTACCACAGACTCAATTCAGCAGAGTCTCATGAGCAAAATGGGGGTTAAGGGCTGTAAGAGGCTTAGTTAGAAGGAATGATGTTCCCAGGAGCTCGGACAGTCTAAATAGAAATATTTACCACTTTCTGAAGTATTGTCTTGGGGGACCAACACAAATATCAAAATATCCTGCGAGCCCAACACCTTTGGAGATTGAAAATTTGAAAGATTGGAGCCAATTCAAACTAAAAACCATTCAAACTGTCCTAACCCAAGTCAAATCTTCTAACCGTGCCAATTCTGCAGCTGATCGACAATTTCTGATAACCAATTCTATAGCCTTCTTGCGATCCAAAATTCGACTACCCTAATTTTTTCTAGCACCTGAGCCTCGAGGACTAAAAGGAGGAGCACTGATCCCACTTTCTGTCAAAAGAAACTTAGAGCGTGAATTGCAAGAAAAAGGTTTTCGGAAATTCGCGTTTGATTGGACTTGCCGTGATTTTTCAGAATCAACTTGGAATCAAGTCATGGGAAGCATAGTATGCGACCACTGTACCAGATGGCTCACCACCTTGAATACAATCGATCAGTCAAAGCTTCAGTTCACTCAATGTGTTATTGAGAAATGGGTAGTTAATAAGGGGAAGGAGATGATAAGGTTGTTTGGGCAAGAAGAGGAAAGGGTAGCAAGAGAAAAGATTGAAAAGAGGGCAAGGGCACAAGTAAAACGTTATCGGACCAAGGTAAGTTTTTTATTTTAATTTGCTTTTTGTTATTATGAAGCTGATTTAGTTGGAATTTAGATTGCTAGTGCACGCTACAAGTTAGCAAGAGATCTCTGCAGTGATGTGACAGGTATTGTTGTGCTTTTTCATGATACTAGGTGCATCTCTGATATCGAGGAAGGCCCAGCACCAGCCCCAACTGCACCTATCCGAGCTATTCCTGGATGGCGAAATCCTGAACTCAATGATTTGTTTAAAAAAATGGATAAGATGACAAAGGACTTAGCCCATACACCAGCTCAAAAAAAATCAGCATTAAAAACATATTCACGGTCATCAGAAAGGACAGTTGCACAAAATGGTATATTCAATGTTCCCAAATACCTCCCCAAGAATTGCTATTCAGCAACATTTTTGCAAGGATTATCTGTGAATGAACGTGAGTCACTTGGGATTGGAGCTGATATTGATCTGGTAAAGATTTGGGAATCAATTAATAGAGCATCAACATCATCATAACTTAGGTATAACGGTGATCTTCTGTGTAATATATCTATCTTATATTGAATTTTATGTATTATGTTTTTTTTTCAAAGCAGCTTGGTAAATGTTATAAAGTGATATTGAGAGAGAGTAACATTTTATTTAAGAAAAACAAATAATGTATGAGATATAAAAATGTATTTTCAACAAATTGATGGTCCATACCTCTTTATGTCACATTTATGTATCCATATTAATTTCAATCGAATTTAATGTTGACCAATACATAGTGAATACACGCTATGCCACTTATACTTGCCAGGCATTGCTACCATTAAATATGCCAGTATCAAAAATTAATTTCGATCGAAATTAATGAGCATGATAATCATGAATTTCTGGAGTCAACTGCTTATTTTTATGCATGGTGCCTTGCCAACATTAATTTCGATCGAAATTACTTTTGATACTGGCATATTGCATGATGTCTATTCCTGGAAAGTGTAAGTGGCATAGTGTGTATTCATTACGTATTGGTCAACATTAATTTCAATAGAATTTAATATTGACATTTTCATATTGAACCCAAACCAGCAAACGACCCAAAAAATTCTTCATAAAACTGCTCATTAATTTCAATCAAAATTAGTGAGCACCATATACATATTGAAAGGTAGTTATATCTTGTGTGTGTAAGTTGTAAAGCTTGTGTTCAATGTTTATTGGTCAACATTAATTTTGATTGAAATTAATATTAATGTGTAAATGATATTTACATGCTCAATATGCATTGTAATGTGTTTACTTAAGAATAGAGTGCCCTACTTTTCATCTTACATAAAAATGCTTGGTGGCATGTCAAATTCAATTTTTATTAAAATTAATGTTGACATGTTACCATGGTAACAGTAAGCAACTGACTGAATTAATTGATGATAATCATGAACCTTAATTTCAATCGAAATTAATGTTGCCAAGTGCAGATTGAAAAAAAGCTATGCCACTTACACTAGCCAGGCATATCTACTATTTATTATGTATTGGTCAACATTAATTTTTATAGAAATTAATATGGATATGTAAATTTTATATTTACCCTCAACATGTATAGTAAATTTCAATACTTAAAAATACTTGCCGTCCTTTACATGTCATGCAAAAAAGCATTATATCATTTCAACATTAATTTTGATCAAAATTAATGTTGGCATGCCATTATGCATTGAAACAACTAACTGACTGAAAAAGTTCATGATCAAAATGCTCATTAATTTTGATCAAAATTAATGTTGACCAATACATATTGAATATAAGTAATCTCTGCTTACTCAGACCAGATATAACTACCATTCAATATGTATATGGTCAGCCTTAATTTCGATCGAAATTAATGGGAAGTTTTATGAAGAATCTTCTGGGTTGTTTTCTGGCTTGGGTTCAATATGCAAATGTCAACATTAAATTCGATCAAAATTAATGTTGACCAATACATAATGAATACACACTATGCCACTTACACTTTCCAGGCATATATACATGCAATATGCCAGTATCAAAAGTAATTTCGATCGAAATTAATGTTGGCAAGGCACCATGCATAAAAATAAGCAGTTGACTCCAGAAATTCATGATTATCATGCTCATTAATTTCGATCGAAATTAATTTTTGATACTGGCATATTTAATGGTAGCTATGCCTGGCAAGTGTAAGTGGCATAGCATGTATTCATTATGTATTAGTCAACATTAATTTCGATTGAAATTAATATGGACATGGACTATGCATAAAATTCCTATAAGTATAGGTAAGCTAAGCAGTTAGATAAACTGGTTTGATAAAGTACACCATATAAAAATTGATGTTTTAATGCCTTGGTTAATTTCGATCAAAATTAATTTTAAGCCATGCATGTTGAATTTTATCTATGTCTGTGTAGTCCATGTGAAATGGCTTGTATTCAATATGAAGGGGTCTATATTAATTTCGATTGAAATTATGAGGTTCATTGCCTCATAAATTTGATGGTTTCTGTCAGTGTTTCATGCATGGTGCTATATGATACTTGTTGATTCCTATCAAAATTAATTTCAACACCAATATATTGAATACAAACCATGGCACTTACAGTACTTAATCATAGCTAAAATTCAATATGCTAGTCTCAAAATTAATTTCGATAGAAATTAATCAGGATCCATGAAGTTTATCAATAGTGTATGAGTTAAGTTTCAAGTCATATGTTTCATCATTTTCTTGCACCCATTTCTAGGTTATCTCAACAATTTTTTTCAAGTTTTATTATATTAATCAAAACTGTGGTAAGTGGTGAAAAATTAGCTAATCCAAATCTCAAATTGAATATTAATATTTTAATAATTTTGAATGTTGCTTAAGGTATTTCATTGGGTGATTCATAATAATATTTTATCAACTTAGTAGTCCTATAACTTTTGAAAAGTAACAATATTGGTATAGTTAGGGACAACAATGCAATATCTTGTGCATAATAAGATATATTGCAAAATAAAACTATTCAATTTTTTTTTCCCTTAGTTGTATCCAAGTTTATCAAAGGTTTGGTCACGGTTCCCACACCCTAGCCTGACACTCCTCCTGTCACTTAAAAAACAAATTCTTATCTTAAATTCTAATGTTACCAATTTTATATTTATAATTCATTTCTTGTTTGATGAGGCATATCAGTATATATGTGAATCTCGCATTGTCATCTGAAAGTAAATTTAACAAATATTCATAAAGGATTATCCTTTTTTTTCATATATTATACTAATTAAGTGTATCTCCATTGTTTAGGAGTAAATTCTAATTTAAAAAATTTTGTATTTACCGTGGCAATTTGCATATGGGATATACATTTGTTATTATTTGTTTTTCACACTAAAAGTCCCCAAAGAATTACTAGTATTTTCTGTTAGCTACATCAAATTTCGCTTCAATATAAACAGATTGTGATTTAGCATGTTACTCAGTTTACCCCACTATGAATAATACATGTTAAAAAAAGCTCAAATAATATAAAATCCCCCTCTTTATGTTTTCTGTTTCTTTCATCCTCACTTTAATTTTAATCTTATTCAATTTTTTATCCTATTAAATTATCAACTTCAATTTTCTAGAATAGAGTTTCTTATAATTATTCATCATATTACATCATAATTTTTTGATATCAAATACTTTTTTTTAATATTCATTAATCAATATGTCTAGTATACAAAATCCTACACCTCCACTTTGTATGTATATCATGTTCCTCTCTCTTAATTTATATATTTCACTTATGTTCTATATCTTTTTTTTTCAAAAATTTGATTTTCCAGCACCCAAATGTGTTTCATCCCACTCTCTGATTGATACTCGCTTTGAAGCTTTTGAGCTTGCACCATGTCTGCCACATGGCATGGCACCTAACCCTCCTGTACTTAGCAATGAGAGGCAGGAAATAACAAGAGTTCAGTATCGCAATTTACTTGAATTGGCTAGAGATAAAACAGAAGAGCTTGTCAAGATCCTTAACAATAATCCTTCTCCTTCATATTTATCTAACCCTTGTAATGACTTACTCCAATATGTGAAAAGCCTTGAAAAATGTATGTTCATAACCTTTTTTGTCTCCTTTTAAATTAGTAGATAAGATTATTAATATTTTTTTTTCTTCATATATATTTGTAGCTTATGAGGAGGGTATGATTCCTCCTGATGAAGTCATTGTCATTAGGGATGATGATGAGACAGATGAACCATCAGCTTCAACTCATGCTTCAACTTCTAAGGAAAATCTTGAAACACCTGTTATCTGCTCCAAGAAAAAGAGATTATCCCAAGGCTCCTCTTTTGTTCGACGTATTAAACCGGCTTCTGCTAATGAATTTTCTGATGTATCAAATAATAAATCTCAAAAAAAAAGCAAAGGTTTTGATAATGAGTATATTCTTGTTTCCTTTTTTTTTTTATTGTTATTCTTTTATCTTTAAAATTCTATCATATATCTCTTTTATTGCTTACATATTGTACTTTTTATCTTTCTTTTGATATTTTGTACCAGAAACTCACCTGCAGTAGATTTTTCCATCCATAAAAGCCCACTCCCTGATGAGGATGATGAAAAGAGCAATGAAAATAGCGATGATCAACTGTCAGAATATGAAGCTATGCTTGTTCATCAAAAAAAGCAAAGTTTAAAATCTTCTTCAAGACATGTTGATATGTTTGATAAAGATGATGATTCAAACAGCTCATCACCAAATTCCTTCATTTCTAAGAAGCAATACCCATCACCTCCTAAATTACCTACTTTGACCTCTTTGATAGCTTCTCTACCAATGAAATCAACTCCAATCAAGATATCAAAAAAAACCTCTAACTTATTCACCCTCAGTTCTAAAAGAATCTGATTTGCAGGAGGAATTCTGTAAAATTCATAATTTTTATAAAGGTAGAATCAGCACGGCAAAGGTCCTCAGGTCGTGGTTGGAAATTGTTACTCTCCTCGAATTACGCTCTTCTACTTCTTCCCAAGAACCCATGTCAAATATTCCAATGTTTACTTTTCATTGGGAAAAATCTTGTGGAGAAGATTGGCTTTCAAAACTTACTGAGTTATGTAAGTTACCATAATTTTTAGTCTTGACTTTTGTTCTTTTACTTATTTTTTTTTTCCTTTTGTAGCAAATATTTTTTTAGAGATTGATAGCTCACAGCTATGGGTACTCGATAATATTGATTTCAAAAAAAAGGAAGATTTATGTGATCCTGATGGTTTAAATACTGAAATTCTTTCCTCAACAAAGAAAACGGATCACCCTGAATCCAATCTTATCCGAATGCTCATGAGATTAATGATCCCAAGTGACCACTGCCGTTCTTCATGGGTATCTCTTATATCATCTTCACTTTATCTGACCGCACATGAATTCAGCCAGCTTCCATAACATCAAAACATTAACTCAGATTGTCCAATTGAACGTTGTCTTCAGCTTCTAGCTCACCTTTCAAATCTGATGAGTCCGATTTCTGATGGCTTAGAAGTTGGTCCCACTGCACTTCAAACCCGTGATATATCAATGTCAACTCTTCTTCAAATCAGCAATATTATCATTGATATAATTATGTCAATTATCATTCTTAAATCAAAATATTGTGCTGCAACAATATCAAGTGGCAAGACTAGTGAAGCTCAACAATCAAGTGAGAAAAACGAAAATACTGAACTGACTATAATGAGAGAGAAACAAAAGGCTGCACTAAACAAAATAAATTCTGAATACTCCCACCACCAATATCAATCTTTCACATTCTATATAATTGATGGTGTCCGTGGTTTATTTCTGAGCTCTCAAGATCATAGATTGGCATCAGCAGCTGATTGATTGGAGGTAATATCAGAAGTTAAGTTTCTTATTTTACATGAAAAAAAAATCATTTGATGGAAGAAATAATTTGGAAAAATTTAAATAACTATATTTTAACATTAATAAAACCTTTTATAGGCAAGTGTGATCCATTTCCTTTAAAATTTAATACCCCAAGTCCTCCTGGAATTGCTAGGGCTATTTCTGCAGATTTTCTTAATCACTTGAGCTCCATTCAGCCAGTATCACCTTTTTTTGCTAAACATAGCCTTTCAATAAATTAATATTCCAACATGTAAATAGATAAAGTTCTGTCTATATGATATATCTTGTATAATTCAAGTTATTTTCCTTCAAATACGTCAAAAATGTGACCATCTTTGAAATTTATTAAGTAACCTTTGACATGATTTTCTAAATTAATTATTAAAAAAAATTATTGTAAGTCCAGCAATAACAAAGATTTTAAAATCTACTTATATGATTTCAAATACTTGTATTAAATTCTTAAATATTTTATTGTTTATATAAAAATATGATAACTGCTCTAGTTTTGTTACTTTACCTTTAATATTATATAATCTATTAATTATTACAAATATTTTCGTTGATTGTAACATTTTTAATCAGAAGTAGAACAATTTAAATAATTAAATGAGTACATTCTTAAAAAAATACAATTTAATCTATTATTGATTCAAAATTCTTTCTTCAACTCTTTATTATTAACTTTTTTATTAATAAGCCTGTTTGACCTAAAATACTATACAGTTAATTTGGTAGCATTAAAAGCACATTTTTATGGCTAATATATTTCAAATTCTTTATTATAGTTTTTTTATTTTAGAACCTTTGCTACCAATTTAATAAAAATGACATTTAAAGATTTCACAACTTATATATTTCCTCAAAAGTAAATCAAATTTTCTTATAATATTATGAAAAAAAATTATTTTATTTCACAAATAAAAAAAATAGATAATACTATAATTATCAAAACTGAAAATGTTACAGCTACTCCCAGTATTTATCATGTTTAAATTTGCATTAAGTTGTGTATATATAATATAAATTTTTAATATTTATATATCTAGATTTTTTAGATTTGTCTTAACATTAGATAAATAATACTTTGCTGATTCTATTTCTTCCTCTATTAAGTCATCTCTTTTCAAAAAAACTCTCAAAGCACTAATCAAATATTCTAACCTAAATTTTTCTTTTTTAATTTCTAAGTATTCTGAAATATCAATATAAAAAACATTAAGCTTTTCTATAGCATGAAAAAGTCTAGTGCTGATTTGAATAGAAGAACCTATCCTAGTGAATCCAGGAATTTCATGAAATCTTGAGGTAAAATGCCTTAGTTGATTGGCAGGCCATAATGTCACTGTTATTCCATTCCTTGCTTCAAAGTTGATTTTACTTCGAATTTCGGGAAACATAAGCTCTCCACCTATTTGTCGTGGTTGGGTCTTATCATACTTCATATGAATGGTGTTTTTTTCTGTATCTTTAGGAAAAAATATTCCTAAAGTATACTCACTTGCATCCTTATCGAGATGAACCTCATTAGAGAACCCATTACCATTCCCTCCAGATGTCCAAGTTAAATTACTAGCAAACGGTACACCCTCTTCTTCACTAGAAACTTTTGAAAATCCAGGAATACCAAGTTTTGCCCAAAGATTAGTTGCCTCATTGTACTTTACATATGATATTTTTTTAAAAAAATATTCAAAGTACATTGCAATCCTCTTCATTCGTTTTTTATATTCATCCGTTTTTACAATATCATCAGTGTATTCATCTGCAAGGAAAAGCATTCAAAAATTCAGTATTTAAATTAAAAAAAGTGATACTTACAAATATGTAAAGATTTCTTTCTATCTAAAATAAAGCCACCACCAAACATTTTTCGAAAACCACCAGCTCTTTGATGATAACCATTATTTTTAATTTCATGTTCGCAGTAAGAAAGATCCTTAATGCATTGCACCGTAGCTTCTAACATATCTAGTTCTTTGAGCTCATGAATTTCAAAAGTCTGCACAAGAACATTAGGTATTAAGACACCTTTTGGTTTATAAATACTACATCCAGGAAAAAAATTGTAATAATTATTGCAATCTGTCATATTATTTGCATAAGATTGTGCATAGAAATGTGGCTTCTTCCCGTTTGTATCCATTCCAAGAGCGTTTACAAGTTTTATTCCAGTAGCAATGTCTTTCGCCCACCTATTGTTAGAGTTTTTCCCTGGCCGCTTTTTTTTCAAATCATTACTCATTGATGGTTCAATCCTAAGAGAATTCAATTTTGATGTAAAATAGAAAAAAATCAAAAATTAGAAAATATTAACCTAATTTCAATTATCAGTCAATGATAGCTTTAACTTTATCATATCTTCAATATTAGAAATACAAAAGTTAGCATATCTACATATTAGTAAATTTATATACTTTTTCTTTATTTCAAATATTAAGAAAGCATTTCAAAGGTATACTTTATTAAATTATACATATAAAGAGTATAGCTTTATCCTGTATGCATTCAGCAAGTACGAGATTTGGCTCTACACTTAATATTAATAATATAATGAAAGTATAACTCCAATACACTAATAATATTTAAAAATTTACGGAATTATGATATCCACATATATAAAATGAAAAATCTTGCTCTGATCAATATATTGACTTAGAAAGTTATACTTCAATAAATTATTAATTTTTAAATTGTAGCATTGTCCTGTATGCTTTCAGCAAGTACGAGACTTTGAAACAACTTAAAAATCAATAAATTAAAGGTAAAGTACAAACAATCTAATTATTATTATGAAAAGCAAAACATTATCCTGTATGCTTTCAGCAAGTACGAGATGATGTTTTACTTTTCATATTAATAATATAATGGTTGATAAAGTATTAAAGAAATATAGAAAAATGATAAGCAAAACATGAACTTACATGTCTATAAAATCTTCTTCCATTTGTAGCTGATTGATCAAAATTAATTATAAAGTTTATTTTATAATCACTGTTTTAAAAAATAAATGGTTAGATAAATAAATTGAACATTTTTGATAAGGAATAAAGAAAAGTAAATTGACAAACAAATAAAAAAACTTTAAGTTAACTGAAAAAGAATTATTTTATAATGAATTGAAAGGGTACAGTAAAAGATACCATAAAAATAAATTCAGAATTAGAATCATTAGATTAACTTGTCAAAAGTGTAAAAAAGTGTAACAAACCAAAATGATATCAAATGCAATAGCAAGAAAAATTTGCTTACCGGTAATCAGATAAGGTCAAGAAAATAGTACCAATAATTCAAAATGATAAAGCAAAAATATGATTGATAATTTTTGAAAAAGGTAAGTGAGAAAGAGAAAGGAAAAATAAATTGGGTGGCAAACAGATGTATATATCATGAATTTTCACTGATCACATTTTTAAAAAAATGCAGCTCTCCAAGTCATATGATAAACTTCATCTAAATTCCAAGAATGATGTTGCCAAGGCACTGTACACAGCATGATCATTTTTTCCTATGCATATACTAATTCCAGCTAGAATTTACTTGGCTGCATGTTGTACAGATGCACATTTGTGGAACACTGAATTTCACATCTAAAAAAAATTGACACCACATAATTCTAGCTACCATGTTTCACGTAGCTAAAAAACATACACTCATCAAATTTTAATTTACATTGCGCCAAAATTAATTCATTTTTGAATTTTTTTAAAGGAAACTATAATGTGCACCACCTATTTCTAAAATATGAACCTCCGCACCATATTAAATTGGGATACTTTTAATTATGCAATTTTTTTGCCGTGACCTTTTTCCTGATCTTACTTGGTTCAAAATATTGAAAAATGGCCAATGTTGATGAAAGAAACATTTGATTTTGTTTCTATGTGTAACAATGGAAGGCTGTTTCTTACTGGCTGAAGAGTGTTGTATATTTTATTTGAACAAATTTTTATTTTTTTATGTATTTTATTTAAAAAATTTACTTTTTATTGCAGCCAGATTTATACTGGCTGCTTTTTAGAAACCTTAATTTATGACCCAAGCCTTTGAAATTGGCTTGGGTCCCTTACATTGCAATTTAGTACTTCCAGCCAGGTTTCCCCTGGCTGGAAGTGTCTCTTTCAAGCAATAGAAGTCGCTAAAAGCGACTTCAATTGCTTGCTGTAATGTTTGCCACCCTCCCAGCTAATTTACTAGGCTGGGAGGTGGCCAAAGCAGCGTGCAACGCGCGTTGCACAATCGCTACCATATTTCATGCAGCTGATATCAAGTCAGCTGCATGAGATATGCGCAGCATGTGCAATGCGCGCTGCATGCAGCAGAAACGCGCGTTGCATGCAGCAGCAATGCAGGCTGCATGTGCTGCATGCAGTGCATTGCACAGCCAGTTTTTTTCTGGCTGTGCGATGCACACAGAGAAACCAAAGTCCCTGCAAAGGACTTTGGTCTCTAAAATGGAAGCGACTTTCCCTACCAGGTGCAATCTGGTGGGAAAGTGAGAGAAACGTTAGACCAAAATTGTTTGAAAGCAACTTCGGTCTTAAAAACATTAAAAATCATAAAAAAAAATGAGAAATGTAGAAAATTTAAAATGTGAGTATAAGAAAAAAAATAAGTGCTAGTGATACCAAAAATCCAAGCCAATTTCATTTGGCTTGGTTATTTAATAATTATTTTTTAATACATTAAATTTAAAATTCAAACACCATAAAATATATGAATTTTTTTTATATGAATATTATAAATTTAATCTACCTCTTTCTCATAATTATATTTATAATTTTGTTTTTTTAATTTTTGACATTTAAGTTTATTTTTTGGAAATACAAAATTAAATTTTCAACTAAATTTTTTAGTAAGGTAAAATAAATTATAAATTTGACATTTTGTAATTGAATAATGAAAAAAATTTTAAATTTATTTAAAAAATATTTTTTTTAGAAGAATACAAATATTTTAAGGGTAGAAATATGGTGCAAATTGTAAGTAAAAAAAATTATATTTTTTTTTGTGAGGGGTTATTTCTATTTTTAAAAATATTTTTCAAAAACATTCATTAAATACTGAATTAAATTACTTTGAAACTCAAATTTTTTGTAAAATAATTAAAAATGGAATAATAATATTGTTGTATTTGATATAAAATTTGAATTGGTAATATTAATGTCTCTTTAAGTAAATTTGAAAATCATTTAAAAAGACCATGTTGATAAGTACTTCATTTTTGATATACAATGGTTATATATATATCTTATATATATTTCTTGAGTGTTAGTTTTATATAAATTCAATAAAATTTGTAATATAAAATGCCATTTAATAATTAATTAATGTTCAACTTAGTTATAACAACTTCATATTTAATACCAGCCACTAGTATTTACTTTTTAATTTAAAACTCCAATATAATATGAGAGTATCCTTATTTTGTCTGTATGTAATGAACAACAATAACAGACCATAAATGAGTGGGTAATTAATTACAATAAATAGTTGAAGAATAACCTATAAGAAATGATAAGTTTATCAAAAAGAGTACATTAAAAAAATATACTTTTGAATTTTTTTTGATATAATTTGGGTAGTTAAATGAAAATTTAAATTATCAGACATCAAAATGGATAAAATCTAAAAGTAGTGTTTATATAATAAGCCTCATATAAAAAAAGGATAAAAAATCTACTATGTAACTAAATTATTAAATATTAAGGTATTATTAAAATTATTGAAAAACTTATTTTACAGTTATAATGAAATCTAAATGTGAAAATAATAGTGGGATACACCACACAATATGGGGGGCGGACTTGCTAGTGAGTCTGCAACCTTGGACCTAAACTCACCACAGATTGAACACACATTGAGCTATTGATAAAGGAACCATAAAATCAGGGATGAACACCACTCAGAAGAACAGTTTTAGTTGGGTGTTCAAGTAGAGTTCACTATGGGTTCAGTATGAGTTCAGTCTGAGTTCCATCTGAGTTCCATCTGAGTTCAGGTTGAGGACTTGCTAGCAAGTCCACCCCCTATATTGCATAGTGATAATAGTAAGACTATGTGGAAACACTTTAATTTATACATACTTTCAACTATGTTCAGATAAAAAAATTGTTAAAATTGTATAATAACATCTAGTTAATAGTGATGCAATTTTATTTAGATCAAGAAAAAATTTTTCTGAGGAAAAACTAATTAAATTGAGATATGGCCATCTCCTTTCAAGAGATAGAATAATAATAAAAATTTAAAAAATTATAATAAGTATTCTTAATCACCATTTTTGAAAAGTCTCTAGTAAAATTCATTATAATATATCATTCATTGATTACATTATATGGAGTTTCATCTTGAAGTAGTGATGTGCAGCTTTGAACTTATGTTATGAAAAACAAAAAAGTTAAAAAATATATAGTTATACTAATGAAAAAGCCAAAAATAAAAATACTATTATAAATTAAAAAAATAAAACTACATAAATTTTATTCTGCTCTAATGATGGAAGGGTACTATGTATGAATTTCCACATGTTAAATCCAAACCTGCTTTAAGGCTAGTTTACAGGTAGAGCTATTAAGTTTCCTTAAATTCTAAAAATAACTTATGCATTTTACTAATTATTTTTTTCTTGTTTTCTTTCCAAAGTTGTTAGAGTTGCTTAATTAATACTGTTATCTTGATTGTAAGATATATAATTTTTTTTGAATACATGATTTATTGTTTCAAAAATTATATTATAAATTTAAATCATTTATTTCATTTTCTAAAGCTTCATTGTCAAAGACACAACTCCATTTTCTATTACTTAACAAATATATAAAATGTGATAGTAAAATTTGAGGAATTTTCTTTTTGAGAGGGTCAAACTATATTGTGAAGATTTTTATCTAGAAATTCTTGTACTCTAAAGCCAAATAATTTTCTCCCTTAAGTAAGCCATTTCAAAAATATGAGAATATAAACAAGAATATTAACTTATCTTATTTTTATTTTCTTTACTGAAAGTTTTAGTTCAATCCCTTTTTTTATATGATATTAGTATAAAAACATGGTTAAATGCTACTTAATAATTAATTTTTATTATATATATATATATATATATATATATATATATATATATATATATATGAAATATTTAGAAGGTCATCCTTTTTTATTTACTTGAATAAATGGCTCAATTATAATACCCAACACTTATTAATGTTTCCCAAACTCAATAACAAATTTCTCATATGAAATATTAGCTTCTAATATAAGAAGTTTATCTATAGATGATATTCAACATGTGATTTTACTTTTTAGATTAAGCTAAAATTAAACAAAAGGAGAAATCATGCATATGTGTATAAATGGTAACCATATGTTACTTAGAGGATTGTGAAATTCACTCATCAGAATGGTTTAAGTATTAAAATAAATTGAGGTCATTATTTTCTAGTATTTGAAACTAATTAGGAAATTATTCTAAAAATATATTTTAATGTGTATCATGTTTAAAAAGTTGGAAATATGATTTTTGAAAATTGTGAGTTTCTTATGAGATACCAAGCTTTAGTTTACATTGTTTCAAGTAGAATAGAATTTTAGTATTAGAAATTGAAAGCAATGTACCATTATCAGATTTTAACTGTGTTCTACTTATAGAATGATTACATAACATTAAACATTATTTAAATCAAAAAGGTTTAAAAGATATTTAGAATTTTACCAAATTTCACCATTTATTAATCTTTGATTTGAAAACAAACTATGATGTACACTCACTAGAAATAAGCAATCCCAATTTTAACATAATTTATCAATCAAAAAATAATGAGTCAATTAACATGAAAATATATATTATTTCAAAACCAATTCTCTAGATTTAAAATATGATGCTTTAATGAAAAATTATTACAAAACTTTAATGCAATGAAGTCACTTAAAAATTCAAAAATAGAATATCAAAACAAGTAATTTCTGCAAAAAAAACTACTAACTATTGTAGATAAAGCATAAAAATAAGTCATATTTTTAAAAAAAATGATCTAAAAATATTTATTTTTGTTAAAAAAATCAAAACATTGTAAAGTTTGCTTGTTATAATAATGTTAAAATCCACTAAAAATTATCTAAAGGTGGTAAAATATGTTAAAAATAAGTTGAATTTTATGAGATAAAAACCAAAAATTTTGTATCATTTCCTGTTGTGCTATGACTTTATTCCACCCTTTTTATCTGATTCTTCCAGTATTACTTTGCTATGATCACTAGTTTTCAAGTTAAAATTTACAAATGTTCATTATACTTGATAATATGAAAAATAACTCAAACTTTTATAACTACAAAATAAGATTTTGTAACTCCTTCTTTCAATCAATATTTGAAGAAATTATTAGTTTATTTGAGTAATGATTTTAAGAATAACAAAAAATTTGAAATTCACAAGGAATTATTTCCAGAGACTATAATTATTTACTTGTGTAATGCATGAGCTACTTATCAATGATGTAAAACATCAGAAAAGTAAGTTATAGTTATAAATCTACAGATTATACTGTTTCTGGTATATATATCTTCAATAAATCTTTTAAACTTATCTTAGCCTACATACCACACAATAGAAAATCATTATATTAAAAAAGGAAAAAATTCTATGATAATATCATAAAGAATGATAACCATGGATTAATATTCCATAAAAATGGTTAATAATATTTTAAGAGAACCTAAATCAGTATTCTTTCATCAAAATATATCCTTTTTGTCTTTGTAATTTATTCCAAACAAATTTTTTGAAAGTTGAATCTATATATCTAATGCCAAAAACACTATTAAGTTCCCTCTTAGACTTTTTAAGAAATTATATATATATATATATGTATATATATATATTATTTATCAAAAATTTAAATAAAGAATAAAAACATAATTTTATTTACCTTTAATTATTTAAATATAGAGTATTTTCAGAATGAATTGTGGTTACTTGTGAAGGTTAGAAGATTTGAAGTTGGATTTATGAGTTTTTAGAAGGGCAAATATTGTAAAATTCTTTCATAAATATTTATTTCATAGTTTCAAATGTTGAAATCTACAAGCTAATGGGATTTAAAATTATATTGAGATTTAAAATCTTTTTTCTACTCAAGTAAAATAAAATAAAATGATGATATCAAAATTGAAATTAAGTTTAAACTTTTGATATGCTCTATCTTCAATTTTATTGATAGTGCATCAAAAATTTAATAATATTTTTTTCCTTCATCACCTTTTACATAAAAGATAGTTTTATCATTTTATCAATTAAAGATTGCTTATATAAATTTAACATCTATGTCAACTGTTTATGACTATTAATCTATAGAATAAATTTTTTTACAAGAAAAAATAATATCAGTATATACTGACTTTGAAATTATTCAATTTAAAATAGTTTACAGGTAGATAATGAAGGGTGATTTCATTTTTGAATATGAATTATAGAAGTCTTATTTTGTCAATTTTAATTCTTTTTGAGCTCAAATGTATCCACCGCAACTTATGTAAGAATAAAAATTATTTTTATTGAAATTTACATGAGAAAGTATGCCTATTATTCAAAATCAAACTTGCTCTAATGGTGTTTTTCAATCATTATTTCCATTCATAACAATAAAAAACATTTCAATTTGCTGATGTTTTAGTTTTTGATATCCCCAAGTTTATATCTCAGGTGTACTATTCACAAAATTATTAAAAATATAATTTTCGAAATACATGATAAACTTGAAAGTGAGGGGGCATTAAATTTTTAAAAATGAATTCTAAATTCAGGATGGATAGTATTTTTTCTATTTTCACAAATGAACAATTTTTTTTTTCAATTAATCCAAAAAAAAATTTTGTTGTAAGCATATTATATTATATTTATTATGATTTTAAATACTATATTTTCAAGATTTGTGTTTAATATTTCCTGTGAAAGTTAATGTTAATGTGAATTTAAAGTAAGCTTGAAGAAATTTAATCAATAGGCATATTGGATATTTAAAATAATATTTTGCTCCAATATTGAATCATCCTGGGCTAAAAAATATCCCAAATAAGGTTTTTGTGGGTCAATTTGGATTTAAGTAGGATTAAGTGAGGTTTAATAAAGGACAGATAAAAGGCTAAATTCATTACTAGTGACTTTTTTCTCAAAATAGTTATAAAATATGTATCATTCTGGAATCAAGCTTCAATAAAGTTGAATTGAAACAGAGATAATTTCTAGCAGCACAACACCATATTTACAAAGGTATAAAATACCTCAAATATTACTCATAATATAGGAAGGCAAGGAATCTACAAAATTCACATTTCAAACGAGGATTTATATTTTGAATTTGAAATTGAGAAATGGAATATTATTTTCCAATTTAAATATCTATTAGTCATTTTACCAAAAGTTTTCAGTAATCAGATTGAATTTTGATGGTATTTTGTTGTAGATTAATCATTTTGATGAGACATTTACTCAAAATTACTGGTTTTGTTTCTAATATTCCATGTGAAATTCATTAAAAATCTTTTTGAAAGTGAATAGTTGACATATTGGATATGCAAAAGCTTATGTTAGATCAAAGTGAGATCAAAGGGAGTTCAACTGATGATCAAATTAGGATTTTACAAGATCAAACGGTGATCAGTGTAGGTTCATCTTGAGCTCAATTTGTGACAAATCTCTGAATAAATGTAAGGCCAAACAATTTCATACATGGTGATGATGTGTGCATAATTCAAGCATATATTTGTGGCTCAACGGAGTTCAAGCAAGGGGTATTGCTAGCAATACCCCCCCATTTTTTCTGTGGTGAATGTGAATTCTAAATCACTAAGCTAACCAGTCTACTTGGATCTGATTGATAAAAGTAATGAAACTCTAAAATAATTAACGCTTATTGAGATTTAAATAAAAGTGGCTGTTGAGAAAAGAAATACTGATAACAACAATTAAGGTGTACCAGTGAAAGATCTGAAAAGATTGACTTTTATGTTTTTATAATAATTTGAGTTTTTATGAGACAGCAATAATCAAGTCTCAGTGATGAAGACCTTTCTAAAGATACCCTGTATGAAGTGTGATTTAAATTGTTGAGTAGTATTTCTAAAATTTTATATATAAAATATAAAGTTATAAGGGTATTACAATTTATTTTAATTTGTTGAGTAATAAAAAATGAGACCGTGGTGGTTAAATATTAAGCTTTATGTTGTATCTTCCTCCTCAATTTCGATTCTTTGAGAATCTTAAGTATTCCTAGTCACGTGCCTAAGTTTTCCCCTCCTGAGCTCACCCCGAGTCAATCCGGAGCCTGTAAGGAGCTCATACGGAGCCGAAGCAGAGTTCGTCCGGACTCAATTAGAACCTTCAAAACTATAATAAAAAATCTAGAAAAATAACACATAATAGAGCCACTTCTCCTTTACATTCCAAAATAATTTTCGTATTCTGCGCAGCTCTAATCACCCCGTGAAAATTTATCAAAGTTAAGTAACTTCTAAAATTGTAAGTATTTCTATAAAACTTTAAAATTCATTTAAAAAATATAAGAAAAATAGTAAAAATTCTGGGAAAATTTCCCAAGGTTCTTGAGTGACTCGACTTGATACTTAAAATTTCTTCAGACTGTAAAAATAAGTTTTCTCCGTAAAATAAATTGTTTTCGCATAGGCATTTGCTCTTGACCAATTTCTTCATATTTAAAACTCAAATAAATTAAATAAAACCCTTTTATATATTAAAAAAATAATAACGCCAATCTTGCACGCCGTAATAACTCCATTTACGTACTTAGGTGCCACACTAAACTTTAGGCTACCACACCGGCCAACATCAGCCATTTTGTTTTAGCACTTTCCCATACCTGTTCAATGGTAAGTTTTTTTTAATCTTTTTAATATCATGTTTGGTTTTCTGATTTTTTTTTATTTTATCACTCTCCATCGCTCCATTTTTGGCCCTCCTCTTCTCATCTCTCACAGCCTATCACTAGTTTCCACAAAATATTTGGCTCATCTCTCTCCTTGTTTAGACCTTCCCTTTACAGCCATATTAGAAATGGTTTGTGCAAAAACTAAAAATGTGGTTGATCTGATTAGCTTGGCAACCAAAAATCTTCCAATGTGCCTATACATTTACAAAAGGTATTTATGATAACAACCAAAAGTAAATCATTTGATGCAATGCTTGGAGGTGGCATTCAAAGCCAATCAATTAGTGAAGGCAAGTCTCGAATGCTACCATCCAAGTCTACTCCTTTGTCAACCAAGAACATATTCAGACTATTTCACTCCCCTCATATTTCAAATCTAAAGCACTTACTACTTGCTGATTTAGTTTAATGATCCCGTCAATCCAACTAACCTCTCTGCTAACTTGTATCACTATTCCTCCATATCCCCCTGAGTCTGAACCTGACTCAGAAATTTATTTATTTATTTGTAGGATCTCTTGCCCATCAGAGCATGAAGCTACTCGCACAATAGGATAAAAGTAAAATATATAACTATATACATTCATTTGGGTAGCAAAGTCGATTCCGGGAAGAAAAGGAAGAAAGGGAAACAAGAAAGAAATGAGACAAGATGTAGCTAGCTAGAGTTAGGACTTGGGCATCAATCCTGAAGATTCCTCCATTCCTTGACTTGATTCAAATAATGAAGTTCTTGCTTCCGGAGATCAAGGCCAAGGCCAATCTGTGCCTTCCTTCATGGGGAAAGACGTGGGGCTGACATTGGATTATGCACATTAAACTTTTTTTCCGGCTGTACTTAAATAATTTTATAATCACTGATTTTTTTGGAGCTCGTCACATGTGTAATTTTAGTTTTGTTGCGATAGGCTATCAAGAAGACACAGCGAGTGGTAGTGGTTTGAAGAAAAAACCTCCTTCTGCCTCAAGAAAGACATAATTTTTTTTTCATGAGCAGCTAGGTATTGCCAACAACAGTTATTCCATGAAGAGATTTCCCCACAATCTCCAACTCCATCCATAGCTTCCAGGCTGAAATTAATATCAATTTTGCCAATCACTTGTCTAGTATGGTAACTACTTAAACCACCTGTAAACTTGATTTTACCTCTATGGTGTTCCCTTCATGCCCCTAGCTGGGTAAGATTGTAGAACCAAAAATTAAAAAGATGAAAACGCCGACTAATTGCACTTTGCTCAAATAGCAAAGGATTAAAAATACTCATCACCCAAATGGCTAACCTGCAATTTTTAATAAATCCTAGTTCAATGTGAACTGAGTTGAGAATTGCATGAGATTTTGAATCTAGAGTCAATCCTGTGGGGCCCTTGTTCAAACTCAAATAGTTCTCATTGGTAAAGACTCAGAACAAGCACCGCTATCAAAGACTCTAATTTCACAAGCTGAAGCTCTTTTTCAAAACAAAAAACTTTCTCAGATGACTGCGCTGGCAAATAGACACTATGCTGCTCTCCGTCATCTAACAAGTCGTGGGAGGTCTAGGCATTCCAACCAGATTCCTAAAGGCCATCAGATGCCAAACTACTTTCTAATGAATCTCAACTGTCATATATCTATCAACTTGCGGCATTTAATCATCTTACAAATACTACATTTGATTCAGTAGGTGAACTTTGGCTCAAAGCAGCTTGCAACCCACATTTCTTATTCAACTTTTTCCTGATCTTAGAGCTGGCAGGATTGCTAAAAATCCATTCTTTTTTGCTAAGGTTATGTTCCTTTTAAAAGAAAATTTGTTCACAGTTTATGGATAATTCAGGTGTGTTCAAGTTGAATATCCTCTTGATAAGGTCATTGAATAATGAATATTGTTTTACATTTTTTTATATTCCATCTGGCCCTAAATGTGGCAAAACCCAACTTTCTCCCTGAGAGGATATGCGCAATCACAGATAGTTTCAATATAGATGCCAATGCCTCCTTGGACAACATAATTGTAGGCCACTCATAAAATAGCGAGCATTGTAAGTCAATGATTTTGACAGATGAAAACTCTTTGGAGTTGGCTACTAATTCTTTTTATTTATGTAAAGAAATGGAACTTATTGTTCACTTAGCCGCCAAGTTTTCTTATTCTAATATCCTCCGTTTCCACTCCCGCCTGCCCCCATCTTCATTTTCATCTTTTAAACTTTGGACCCTAACTCAGGATCCTCTGTACCTCTTCCAAATCTGATTACTTCGCAACAACAGTTCTTACATGCACACACACACATATATAAATATATATATTGATTTATTCTTACTTTAAGTTATATATACTATCCATCATCCCCATATTATGTCATAACTAATTGTCAGCAAATTTGATTACGTTGGTGTTTGGGTTAGCAGGTAGGTTTTATTGCTCAAATGCCTCGTGAGCATCCTGTTGTGTGGTGCAATCTCCCTTTTTTGATTGCCCTGCAAAATTCACTTATTCTTTCTGATTATGTTTTTTTTAACAGAAACAAGAACAAAACTTACTTGGACCCCGAATGAGTGGAAAGTGGAAAAAGAAGACGACCAACGTAGAACATTTTTCAACTGACTTACCATCCAACCTTCTTCCAGAACTGGCTGGTGAACAAATCAACAGAAGAAACGCCAAAAACACCAGCTAATGGCGCAGTCCATGGACAAGACGTGATAAGCCCCCATCTCCATCTCTCCTTCATACCCTAAAGAAACTAAAGAACCTGGCCATTTGACTCTGACCACTAATTATAGTTTTGGACTATAAGAAAAGTAATCCATATTTTTAACATAATTATTTGAAAAATTAACCCAAAAATCAAAATTAAACCTAAAAATAAGGTTAATACTTTGTAAAAAACAATCACACAAATATTTCTTACACTTTGAAAATCGGTCTGTACTATATAGAATTTTCCATAAAGAACCAATAGAAAATACTCCAATAAAAGATTCTACAAAAGTTTAAACCTTAAAGCATTACAAAAAAGCTGAAACCTTGTATAAATTTTCATACATAAATGTGATGAAGTGACACTCTAGTCTATTTATTCAGGTTGAAAAAAAATTACTCAAAGGAATATGTATTACTATCATATTGGATAAAAAATATTTTTTGGTAATCAAAAAATGAACATAGCCTCACATTTATCAAATTATTTTTGTGGAAAATTTTTTTGAAAAGAAAAAAAAATCCTTTTCTCAAAAAAGTCCGCTTTTATCACATAATCATTCTCTTCATTTGGTGCCATTTATTTTGAGTTCAAATTGCATATAAAAATATAATTTATGCATATTATAATTCCATAATGTTGAAATATTTCTTATTAATAATTTTTGTGATATTCCTCCTTAAATAAAATTTGATCATAAAGTTTTGGAGCCCCACAATTTATCCTTCCTCTTTGTTTAATTTTATTGAAAACTTTCTTAACCTAATTGTTTATGAGCCGTAGTAGCTCTTACTTTCCTCATGGAAACCTGCCCACAAACACAAAAACACTTAATAGAATTTTTAATGAGACTTTGTGTCAGCCAGGCTACTAGACTTACCCAGTAAAATAATTAATTATCTTACTGAGGTGAAGCCACACCTTTTATATCCTTATTAATAATTAATTATTTATTAAATACTTATGTATTAATTACAATTAAATAACTAAGTACACTGAGTAATTAATTAATAAAAATAAGTAATTGTCCCACATATATTTTGTAAGCCAGGCTACTAGACTTACCCAGTGAAATAATTAATTATTTACTGGATGAAGCCACACCTTATCATTTTAATTATTATTTAATTATAATTTAGTTATATTAAAATTAGTTATAATAAATTAACTAATTACAGAATGTTAAAATTAAAAAATTAAATAAATAATTAAAAATTAAAAATATAATTTTGTCCCTTATATTTCTCTCTAACACCTTGCTCATTTGACAGGTTGGAAAAAATAAAATTTTATATTAAAAAATAGATATTAATACAAAATAAGATTTTGATATTCAAATAATAGTAAATATATACAAAAAATTCAATTTTTCTTATTTACAATCGACTTCTACAGTAAATATTAAATAAATTGATGTATTTCTGACATACTCTGTAAATACATCTTTTTGACGCCTTCTTTTTAGAATAACTTTATTATTTGAAATACTCCTTTTAAAATGTTCTTCTCTATCTCTCTCTCTCTCTCTCTCTCTCTCTCTCTCTCTCTCTCTCATACTACTGTTTTTAGAATTTGATTGCCGTGCTTTGTCTCTCCTTTGCCTATAAAAGGCCTCTCTTTTTGTTGTCTTTTGGATCATCCTTTTTACCAACTTACTTATTACTACAACTACAATATAATACTTATTTCTTATATCTTATATCTTTAGTATTTACAAGGACGTAATTCTAATCTATAGTTTATATAAATATTTTAAATCTACCTCTTATCATTGAGTAAAACATCATCTTTGATTGAGAAATACATACTAAATTATTAAGAGTCCAATAAATCCTTCAAATCTTCATACAAACTCCGTACCAAAGCTTCTAGACCAAAAGTGGACCTTGACATATTTTTACTCCCAAAAACCATGCTCAATAATACAGATGAGATGGGAATAAAAATTAGTATTAAAAAAATATATATATAATTTTAAAAGAAAAAAAATACTTTTTCAAATTCCTTTAATTAGATTTTATTGATTCTATATTTCAAATAAAATGTTCTTACACTAAAATGTGACGGACTAAAGGGTTCATAGTTTTATTTCAAAAAAAATTAAAACTTTTATTTACGCACTATTTAGATTTACTCTTATTATTTCACATACTCTCTTTATTTAAGTTTTTCCTCTCATACTGTTGTACTAGGGGGTGGTAATTCCGTGTTTTATTTTATCACATTTTGCCTATAAAAGGCCTTTCCTTTTTGTCTTTTTGATTCATTCCTGACTTACTTATTTATTACATTTACAACAAATCAATTATTTCTATACTTTATAACATTAGTATTTACTTCAACGTATTTCTAATCTATAAAATATATTAAGATTTAACACTACCTCTTATTATTTGAGTAAAACAATCAAATTGATTAAGAAATATGTAACTTAATTTTGAGAGTCCATTAAAAACCCTAAAAATTCTCGTAAAACCTTGAATAAAACTTCTAGACCAAAAGGACCCCTTGACAATCGGGAGAATTTCCGAATCATTGACAGCCCATTGATATCTTGAGGACCGGAGGCCTTGGGACTGTCACGCTCCATGTGACACTCGAGGCAAAAGCAGCTCATTAAATCAATAATATCGAGTCCTAAATCTATACTCGAAGCGCAGAAAGCAATTCTCCATAGCAACTGCGATTTCCCTTTGTGTACTTACTATTTAACTGCGCTAGCATAAACTCTAAATCTAAATTAGTCAATCTCCCAATAGGGTGCCTTAGTCTCCTTTTCAATAAGCGACGCACAGCGCTAGGATCAACGTAATAGTACAGTAGTAGTTTTCATTAAAGTTTTGTTAATTAATTAAAAAGGGGTAAAGTGAGCATGGACGGATATTTAGCGAAGAGGGTCTAAGTGTATGTTAGTAATGGTCAATGGTATGGGAATGGTGCAATGAAAGGGAAGTCAATGCGAGGAGGAATAAAGGATATAAAAGGGTTGGGTATTTGGTTCAATATTACTTAGAATTAAATTATAAAACGTATTTACATTAATAGTGGTAAATCTTTAAAGTTAAATCATTGTTATTGTATCTTTCTTTTATTTTCTCAATATTCATTTCTAAATCCTAAATCATTGATTATTGAGTTTCCAACCCTTTGTGAGATCTTAAGAATTCCTATTAACTTTGAAACTATTTTATAATTCTTCTCGAACGAACCTCGAACCTGTAGCTCTTACTTCGAGTGACCTTCAAATCACTTCCTTGAATCATTCCTCTGTGCTTCGAAGAGGTTTCTAAATCTCTCATCTCACCTTCAGGAACATCCTCGACCTTGTGCATAGGTCGTCCGGTGACAGTATAATTTAATTCTCCGTAGTTCTCATTCTTTGCACTACTACCTCCTTTTAGTTGTTTTTAAAGTCTTAAAATGGCACCTGTTCAATGCACTCCTCCTACGGGCGCTACTACTAGAGCTCGCGCTAGGGGTAGGCCAACAGCCACAAGGTCTGTTTCCTGCACTCACTCTTTGGAAGCACTCGACCTTAGGGAAGGGCAACATTCAGTTCAATCTGTAGAAGACATCCCACAAGATTTTGAGGATTCTAGTGATGAAGAAGAAGGAGAGGATACAATGCACAAGGCACCATCCGCCCCAGCCAATCACCCTCCTGGTCAATCCTCAGAACCTGGACCATCTAACTCTCTGGAAGATTTCATGAGACTTTTCATGAAAACCCTTTCAAATCCAACGTCTTCAGAGGGATCTAAGTTCAAAACTCCTTCTATGAAATCTACTGACAAATTCGACAGAGATCACACCGACAGATTGCGACCCTTTTTGAAAACCTGCAAGCTACTGTTCCATAATGACCCTCGAACCTTTAACAGCAACCGATCAAAGGTTGTTTACGCTTCTTCATTCCTAGCAGGGAAAGTAGAAAGATTGTTCGAACCTTATCTGCTCATGCTTTCTTCGACAGAAACCCACTTACTTATCAATAATTGGGAAAAATTTGAAGACCAACTTTTTACGTTGTTTGGGGACCCTAATGAAACGGACAACGCAGAAATTGAACTTGATTTTCTTCACATGAGTGATAACGGTAAAGCCTCTGAATATATCTCAAACTTCAGAGCACTTCAAACTTGAGTAGGTTGGAATGATGCTGCCCTTAAGTATCATTTCAAGAAAGGACTTCCTTCGAGGATTCTGGATCAATTAAATCTTCATGGTCAGAAGATGACTACTTTAACGGATTTAATGGATCAAACCCTCAAACTTGACGGCGTTTATCAAGGAAGACTTCAACATCGTCGACATGCTAACAAATCTAAAGGCCTAAATTTTAAATCGGGACCTTCTTCACACCCACGACCAAATCAATCCTCCTCGACTCAATCCAAAGCCAATAAGGGGAAGGATAAACCTTGACCAAAAGGCTTGACCCCAGGAGATATCAGCAAAGTACTGGATCCTAAAGGGGAACTTAAAGAAGCTGAGAGGAAGAGACGAGCAGATAATGGGTTATGTATGTATTGTGGGGGTAAGCACAAGTTGGAAGACTGTGTAAAGTTGAAGGAAAGAGAAGGTACTAGTTCGAAGTCAAAAAACTAGTAGATAGTTTACTTGTGTTCAAAACAAACTATCTTATCTCTCCCAGTGCACTGAACCTCCATGTCTTAAGGACTGGAGTTGCCTTAAACTGCTTGAGATTCATTCTTTTTAAGGAGGATATCCCCTTCAGTTGTCTTATAGACTCTGGAGCTTCAATTTCTTTTGTTAGTTTATATTTTTCCGAGAAGCTTCAACTAACAATTACAGTTATTGATCGAACTCCAATCTATTCGGTCGAATCAGAGGAACCCAAATATTGGGTAAGTAAGAAAGTTTTATGGGTTTTCAACTTTCCGAACTTTCCCCCCTTCGAGTGGGAATTATCAGTCTTGGACGCCCCAAGGATGGACGATACCATTCTTGGCCATGACTTTTTAACACATTGGAATCCCGAAATTGACTGGACTAAGGGATTGATCACCCCACGCTCTAAGTATATTTCTGATTCTTCAATGCAGGTCAATAGGGAGTTAAACAACCCGCCTGACAACGTCCTGCTAGAGGACAAATCTCTTCCAGATGACTTGCAAGCATCTGATCTTTCTCTAAATGAGCAATTGGCTAACCCTTCTAGCTCGATGACTTCACTCGAAGAGGATTTAAATTGCCTCAAAGTAATTGAATTCTGCTCTCTCAATACAGGTATCCCCTCGACAGATTCTGTCAAAGATGAAGAGGACAACCAAATCAACGTTGAAGACATTAAATCAACTCTACCGGAAATCTACCACGATTTCCTTGATGTTATCTCAATCTGCAAGGCCGATAAGTTACCACCTCATCAACCCTACGACCATCAAATAGAGTTAATAGGCCCAGTACCTCTGGCAGGTCCCGTCTATTCTTTGTCGAAGGACGAATCTCAAGTTCTTCGAGACTACATTGCAGAGAATGTAGCCAAAGGTTTCATCAGAGCCAGTAAATCTCCAACCGGCTCTCCTGTCCTCTTTGTAAAAAAGAAGGACTGTAGTCTTAGGTTGTGTGTTGACTATAGAAAGCTCAACACAGTCACTAAGAAGAATGCATATCCTGTTCCTCCTATGTCATTACTTCTTACCCTTTTCAATGGTGCTAATTTCTTTTCTAAAATTGATCTTAGAGGTGCTTACAATCTGATTCGCATCGCAATAGGTCATGAACCACTGACTGCAATGCGCACTAGATTTGGTAGTTTTGAATATTTAGTTATGCCTTTTGGATTATGTAACGCACCTTCAACTTTTCAATCTTTTGTTAATGACATCTTCCAAGATGTTGTCAAAAAATTTGTTGTAGTCTATTTAGATGATATTTTAATTTTCTTGAAGACACTGGATGAACATATTCATCATGTTGACAGGTCCTAAATCGTCTTCAAGATCATGGTCTCTACGCCAAGCATAATAAATGCGAATTCCACATCAAATCAATTGATTTTTTGGGTTTTACGTTGTCCACTGACGGTTTAGTCATGGATGACAAAAAAAGTCCAGAAATTCTTGGAATGGCCTGAGCCCAAAAACATCAAATTGCTTTAAGGATTTTTGGGTTTTGCAAACTTCTATAGAAGATTTATTAAAGATTAATCTAAAACTATTTCAAATCTTACTTCTCCTCTTAGAAAAGACATTCCTTTTGTTTTTACTTCTACAGCACCAAAGGAAGTCAAAGCACTAAAAACAGCGTTCACAACAGCCCCAATTCTTTGACATTTTGATCCTTCTACCTCGACAATTGTTGAGACAGATGCAAGCGATTATGCTATTGCAGGGGTCATCTCCCAATTAAATCCTGAAAAAAATTTGTTTCATACTGTTGCTTTTGAGTCACGCAAACTCATAGCCGCAGAATTAAATTATGAAATTCATGACAAAGAGCTTTTAGCTATTATCCATTGTCTTAAAAAATGGTGTTCTTTTCTTCTCAGACTAGATAGTCCTTTTTAAATTTTAACAGATCATAATGCTTTAAAATACTTCATGTCTTCTAAAGTGTTAACCAGGCGTAAAGCCAGGTGGGCTGAATTTTTGTCTGAATTTTCCTTCTCTATTTCCTATTGCCCAGGAAAAAACTGCATTGTCCCAGATATTTTGTCACGCCGGGACAACGTTTACCCACAGCGGGGGGACGCATTTGCTGACAAGAACCCAGCAAATGTGCGATCAATCTTTAACGAATCAATGTTAACAACTCATCAACTTAATTTGATGACAATTCAATCTTTTCAAAATCCACTATCCAACGTCCTCGAGGCTCAGTCAAAGGACAAATATTGTTTAGGGTTAAAAGAAAAAATACTCTCAAAGCAAGGGGCCAAAAGATTTAGTATTGAATCAGGTCTATTAGTCTTCGAAGGTAGAGTAGTCATACCCGACAACAATGAGATAAAATTATGGATTTTCAACAGTCGACATGATTCTCCATTAGCTGGTCATTTTGGGGTTGATAAAACCTACCAGTTAATAGCGAGGGATTTCTTCTGGCCAGGTATGACCAGGGAAATCAAGGCCTATATAAAAGCTTGTTATGAATGTAATAGGAATAAGGCTCCCCGTCACCGGAAGCATGGGTTGCTTCAACCACTTCATATTCCCTCTAAACCTTGGGAATCTTTATCGATGGATTTCATTTCTCAACTTCCTTTTTCTAATGATTTTGATGCTATATTAGTAATAGTAGATAGATTTTCAAAAATGTCTATTTTCATTAAAACCACTACTACTGCTACAGCAGAAGATTTGTCAAAATTGTTTCTAGAATATGTATTTTCCAAACACGGCTTACCAAATGATATTATTTCAGATAGAGGCTCATTGTTTGTATCCACATTCTGGACCCAACTGTGTCGACAACTCAATATCACGAGGAACCTCTCCACAGCCTATCACCCTAAAACCGATGGTCAAACAGAAAGAGTTAACCAAATCCTCGAAAAATATCTTCAAATGTATGTCAGTTACCAACAAGACAATTGGACCACATGGTTACGATTGGCCGAATTTGCTTATAATAACTCGACTCATTCTTCGACACGACAATCTCCCTTCAAAACCATTTATGGACGACATCCTCAATTCAATTCAATCCATGTAGGAACTAATCATCCTGCGGAACATTATCTTTGAACTATATCATGACTCCAAGAAGAACTTAAAACAAATTTGGAATCAGAGATTCGAAGATACAAGGAACAGGCCGACAAACATCGACAATCTGCTCCTTCCTTTAAACCAGGCGACAAAGTATGGCTCGACGCACGAAACATTCAAACAACACGACCATCAAAGAAACTGGCTGAAAAGTTCTTGGGACCATTCAAAATCGACTCTGAAGTCTCTAAAACTGCATTTCGACTCAAGTTACCTCCTAAATGGCAGGCGATTCACCCTGTTTTCCATGTATCTCTCCTGGAACTGGCTCGAGAAATATACCCAGGCAAGAACCAACCCCCTCCAGAACCGGTCGAGGTAGAAGATCATCTAGAGTGGGAAGTAAGTCGTATCCTTGATTCAAGAATGCGCAAGGGGAAACTTCAATACCTCGTGGAATGGGAAGGCTTCCTCAATGACTCAGACAAAACATCCTGGGAACCAGCCATCAATGTTTCTAACGCCCCTGAACTCCTAAAATCTATTCATTTGAAATATCCTTTAAAACCAAAACCTTAAAATTTCTTTTATTTAAATTTTCTTTTCTTTTTCTTTCTTTCTTTTTCTCATAAAATCTAAAACACCTCTTAAATTTCTTAGCCTTGTTTTCTTTTTTTTCTCCTCTTCTTTTCTTTCTTCTCCTTCTATAAAATTTCCTCCAAAACCAAATAAAAAGAAAATCAAAATTAAAATGAAATAAAATAAAATAAAATAAAATAAAATAAAATAAAATAAAATAAAATAAAATAAAATAAAATAAAATAAAATAAAATAAAATAAAATAAAATAAAATAAAATAAAATAAAATAAAATAAAATAAAATAAAATAAAATAAAATAAAATAAAATAAAATAAAATAAAATAAAATAAAATAAAATAAAATAAAATAAAATAAAATAAAATAAAATAAAGTAAAATAAAATAAAATAAAATAAAATAAAATAAAATAAAATAAAATAAAATAAAATAAAATAAAATAAAATAAAAAAAATAAATAGAATAAAAATAAATAATAAAATAAAATAAAATAAAATAAAATAAATAGAATAAACATAAATAATAAAATAAAATAAAAAACTCTTAAATCTCTCTAAATATTTTCTTTCTTTTCTTTTTCAATTCTCTAAATACATTCTTTCCTTAAATTTAAAATTCTCTTTAAAATTCTCTTTAAAATTTTCTTTTCTAAAAATTTTCTTTCCTTCGAACCATCAAATCTTGTACGACATGACCATTTCCTCGAACTTAACTTCAACCTCTAAAATCTCCCTATAAAAATTCTTCAAACAAATGATTCTCCTTTTTAAATTCTCTTTAAAATTCTAAAATCTGTTTTTTATTTTTTCTTTTCTTTCTGCTTCCTCTCTTTTCAACTAAAATTTCCTAAAAAAAAAAATCAATCAACAACTTTTCGCAAAAAAAAAAAAAAAAATTCTTCTTTCATTAAATTCTCAATTCAACAAACTCATCTCAATCACCAACAGTTTCTTTTTCTCTCTCTTTTCTTACATAAATTTTTTTTCTTTTAAAACCTTAAAACTTCCTTCAATTAAAACAACTTTTTTTCTTTCATTATTTAAATTTCTTCTTTCAAATTCTAAAAGCAAAATTTTATTTAAAACTTCTTTTTTTCTTTTTCTCTTTCTCCCAAATCTTATAAAATTAATAATATTCACCTACAATAAAAAAATAAAAATAAAAATAAAAATAAAAATAAAAATAAAAATAAAAATAAAAATAAAAATAAAAATAAAAATAAAAATAAAAATAAAAATAAAAATAAAAATAAAAATAAAAATAAAAATAAAAATAAAAATAAAAATAAAAATAAAAATAAAAATAAAAATAAAAATAAAAATAAAAATAAAAATAAAAATAAAAATAAAAATAAAAATAAAAATAAAAATAAAAATAAAAATAAAAATAAAAATAAAAATAAAAATAAAAAAAAAATAAAAATAAAAATAAAAATAAAAATAAAAATAAAAATAAAAATAAAAATAAAAATAAAAATAAAAATAAAAATAAAAATAAAAATAAAAATAAAAATAAAAATAAAAATAAAAATAAAAATAAAAATAAAAATAAAAATAAAAATAAAAATAAAAATAAAAATAAAAATAAAAATAAAAATAAAAATAAAAATAAAAATAAAAATAAAAATAAAAATAAAAATAAAAATAAAAATAAAAATAAAAATAAAAATAAAAATAAAAATAAAAATAAAATAAAATAAAATAAAACTAAAATACAATTCTACTTGTCTACTTCTTTACATCTCCTTTTCATTTCAAATTTTTCTTTAAATTTTTCTCGAACCAATCTTTTCATCTTCTCCAAAACTACCCTTATCTCCTTCCGGCATTTCTCAAATACCTCCTCCTCTCCTACCGGAACCACCTCTCCAATCTCCAAGAGTTCCTCTGCCACATCGAAGGAAGCAGCATCAATAATTGTGTCGACCTCTCCACACAACTCTTCTGCGAACCTTACTCATCGACCTTGACGAGGTTTCTTCGACCACACCTGGTCCAGTGTGTCTTCAGGTTCTTTGTTTACACCCGTGGCCGGAGGGTTTTCCTCAGTTGGTAACAGCGGCGCAGGCTCCCCAATCGGGTCTTCAAGGGTATTCGATGTCTAAACAAAACTCATCAGTAACCTCATCCTTAAAAAATAACAATTGAAAACTTACCTTGAAGATGGGGTCAGGCTCTAAGAATAACCTTGGCGCCACCTCTACCTCTGCTTCTCTTTCCTCCTTTTCGTCTTTGATGACCACCGGTTTTTTCTTGGGTGCCTGCCCTGGAACAGGGACTTCATCTTCATCTTCCTCCACCAATTCGTCAACCTCTTCCTTGACACCCCGCTTCGAACTCGTGGCCTGGGTTACCCAGGTTGTGATCTCGTTATTGAGCTCCTTATCATTCTCCCCCACCAATTGTTCATCTTCAACCGAGACATCCCAAATGTCTTCGACCACCTCTTTTGTTTTAGGGATTACCCGAAACTTGGTCTTGGTAAACCGTTGTTTGATCTCTGCGTTCTTTGTCAACGCATCACACGCCACTTGTCTCCAACGGCAAAACTCACATTTCTGGCGAGGGCCTCGAGTCGCCTTACTTTCGACACAAAAGTATTCCATGCTTTCACAGGCCATTCAAGTTTGGAAAAATTGTCGCGTAATCATTCCCCCATCCGCTTTAGGGTGTGGAGGCGTAGGTGTGGGAGTAGGGAAGTTCATTATAAAAGGGAAATTAATAAATAAGGAGAAAAATATATATGAAGAAAAGGGAACTAGTGTGAGAAGATGGCTCAAGCTCAACAGAGTTTGCGATTCTTATACCCGGGCATCTGTCACGTGCCACGTGACACTTGAGGTAAAAGCAGCTCATTAAATCAATAATATCAAGTCCTAAATCTATACTCGAAGCGCAGAAAGCAATTCTCCATAGCAACTGCGATTCCCCTTTGTGTACTTACTATTTAACTGCGCTAGCATAAACTCTAAATCTAAATTAGTCAATCTCCCAATAGGGTGCCTTAGTCTCCTTTTCAATAAGCGACGCACAGCTCTAGGATCAACGTAATAGTACAGTAGTAGTTTTCATTAAAGTTTTGTTAATTAATTAAAAAGGGGTAAAGTGAGCATGGACGGATATTTAGAGAAGAGGGTCTAAGTGTATGTTAGTAATGGTCAATGGTATGGGAATGGTGCAATGAAAGGGAAGTCAATGCGAGGAGGAATAAAGGATATAAAAGGGTTGGGTATTTGGTTCAATATTACTTAGAATTAAATTATAAAAAGTATTTACATTAATAGTGGTAAATCTTTAAAGTTAAATCATTGTTATTGTATCTTTCTTTTATTTTCTCAATATTCATTTCTAAATCCTAAATCATTGATTATTGAGTTTCCAACCCTTCGTGAGATCTTAAGAATTCCTATTACCTTTGAAACTATTTTATAATTCTTCTCGAATGAACCTCGAACCTGTAGCTCTTACTTCAAGTGACCTTCAAATCACTTCCTCGAATCATTCCTCTGTGCTTCGAAGAGGTTTCTAAATCTCTCATCTCACTTTCAGGAACATCCTCGACCTTGTGCATAGGTTGTCCGGTGACAGGGACCATCGCCATTGAGGTACCTGTAAGGATGAGAGAATGACAAAACGACAAACGTCATAGATCACGTGAAAAAATATTTCACTGCAAACGGGAATCAAACCGCTGTAGACAATCCTATAGTACTAGCTATAGGCCTTGACCAAGGGAGTTGGAGAAAAACCAGAGAGAAAATCCCCTGTCCCTTTAGAAAAATAGAGTGAGATTTACTTGCTAAAGTAAGTTGGTTCCTGTTTTGCTAAAGCTCCTGTTTAACACACTTGACTGCTTGATGAGCCAAGAAAGTAGTCCCCAGATAGACTACAAGACCAAAGAACTGAAATGTAGAACAATGTCCACACCAGAGACAGCAGAGATACTTGATGTAGGCTGCAAATCCACACCAGAGACAGCAATAATAGTTGCTATAGCTTGCAAGACTATAACAGAGAAAACAGTTGCCAAAGTTAAGTTAAATGAAGAACTTACTTGCAACAAACACAGCCAATTGTGGCCAGAAAACAGTGAAAACTGAGTGAGGAAAAATGAGATCACCTCCAGATGGTTGTATGATGATTAAGGTTGCCCCAAACTGTCTTATTCACTCTGTACACACAGACCACTAACTAAGAGCCCATGCAGACCCATCAATCTGGTGCCTGTACCTGCCAAATTGCATAAAAAACCCTCCTGAAGCGCTCCCCAACCTCCTAAAACAGAGGCGGGAGGGCGGCCCAATGTCGGAGATGCCGCCTGAAGCAGCCCTGCCTCCCTGAAGCCAGAAAACCAATAAAAACCACTAATCTACTTAGAAAAATTAGCTACAACTACTAAAACCTTTAAAACACGGAATTTCACTATAACAACGTTGGGACATGAAATATAGAGAAAAATTAGCTCTATCAAATGGTACTAAGCACTTAACCCTAAGACTTAAGGTTAGCCCTTAAAACTAGAAAAACAAAATTAAACAGCAATCTTTTATAAATGAAAAATGAGGAAATGACCCCTTAAAACTCAGAATATGAAAAATGTCTACAAGACATAAAATATATAGAAAAACCAGGGCTATCCAATGATAGTACCCACATACCCGCAGACCCAATATCCACAGAATAAAACCAGAAAAATACCAAATTCCTTAACAGATGTCAATTAAGACATGCACAAAAAGCGCCAAATCACACAACAAAGACCCCTGCCAATGTTGGAAGACCAAATCTTCCCTTTAATTGAGAATGTCCGCATTCTTTCTTCATCCAACCACCATGTTTAACCTTCTTCACAAATCTGCCTCTTAAATGGGCCCCTTCCAATACTGCATCAACAATAATTTAATCTGCGCCATGACACCACCTGTCCATCCATAAAGAACGTCCTGCGATTTCTGCCACTCCAGAAAGAAGACCTGCCACAGACCTGGTCCACTTTCTTCCACAACAGATTCACCTCCACCTCAACCTGGTTCTTCTTCTGCCAGCACCAAAAGATCTAGGCCATCCATCCTGATACCCAGATTAATCAAAAAGCTCCACCCTTCCCAGAAGAGTGCCACAACCGATAAAAAAACTAGTTCCCCCATCCCTGGTCCATCTGATGGTAAAGAACATTCATTCCTTTCTTCAACTTTAAAACTGATAACTTCTCAGTTCCTTCCTCTTCTGATAGTGATGATAACAATGTAGGATCCATTGCACCACCAACACCAATGCACTTGCCCACTATCAAGGCCAAGTTCTAACAACACACATCACAACAGAAACAACTTCTGCTTCACTACTTCCAATCCACTCCTGCTAGAGATCCACAGGACATTGAGAACATAAGACACCTCATTCACCAGTTCAAGGCTAATTCTGAACACTTCATTTCATCTCTTGATTCCCTCTGTAATTCCACTAGTACTTGAGTTTGATCCAGAAAAGAAAAATTGACCACACCCTCTATAGGATGTAACCACAAACAACCCTCAGTTTTAAGTCTTGGGGGACCATCCTCATTTTATAGTCTTGGGGGACTCAAAAACCCTCAGTTTAAAGTCTTGGGGGACTCAAAAAACCTAAATCATAAACCCAGAACCAGATATCAACCACATTAAGACACAGAGAAAAAACTAACATTCTGGGGTAATTGTGAATAGAGCTGCCAGCCCATCAATTACCCCCAAACTTGCCTTTGCTAAATTCAGAGGCTCCCCCTGTGGATACCCTCCACCAATCTTTCAAAACCAACTCCAACAACAAAAACTTTTTCCTCAGTTTATAGTCTTGTGGGACTTACAACCCTCAGTTTAAAGACTTGGGGGACTAACACAGTGTTCAGTTTAAAGTCTTGATGGACTACTTCTTGATAAAATCTTGAAACCAGCCAGTTTAAAGTCTTGGAGGACTAACAGAAACCAGATTTCAGTTTAAAGTCTTGATGAACTGATCTTGATACCAAGCTTTTTCAGTTTAGAGTCTTGATGGACTGACAGAATTTTGCATAAAATGGACGCAGCCAATTTCATGCAGCACACCTCTACAGCCAACCTGCTGAACTTCCACCTTCACTTCATCATCTACCCATCACTGACAAAAATCTCCTCCTATCCCTTTTCATCATCTTTTCTCAACACATATCATGGCTGGATCTCCTGATGTTAACCCTTCTACTCTCCCTTGCTTCACTGCTCCCAAGGACTATGCCTGCAAACAGTGCATCCACATGTGCAGACATTGCACATTCACTCTTCCAAATACTGAATACAAATTCTACAACAGGCCTTGTGACTCTTGTTATTCCAAAAGGAAAAGATGTGACAGAGACGCCAACTACCCTATTCCTCCGCCTTCTCCTTCTCACAAATACATCTCCAGATCCCCTACCAGATCCCCAGAGCTTGGTCCTTCCTCATCCTCTCTATCTTCTGCTCCTTCCAGAAGATCCAGAAGCTCAGCTTCCCACATTCTTCCCAAAAGACCAGCCCTAGCCTAACAAGAAACTGCTTTTATATCCTCCAAATTGGCTCCAAAAGCTTCAAAATCAACTCCCAGGCTTCTAGACCGCGTCCAGGCAGCCCGCCTGCCTCACCAAACAGTGAAAATCAGGGCCAAAACCTCCAAAAACGGCCAGAAAATAGCCAAATTCATCCAGAAAACAAGAACAACTCAACCCAACTACCTCCTACTGCTCCCAGAGCAATGCAATCCACCCTTCCAAAATCCAAAAGCACCAAAATTTCCCAGATTTCTAAGAGAACTGCCAGAGAACCCCAAGAAGAAACCAGAAAACCACACACTGCTCCACAACAACAACTTCGTCCCCAACTAAGACAAAGAAACTACACCTCTCCTCTGTCAGCCAACTACTCTTCTGAAAGTTCCATCTCTTCAAATTCTCCATCCAGAAGAGAGCAGTCTGCTTCCAAATCCCCCTCTCCTGCTCCATCCTTTAACAACCCTGGTACTCCATCACCAGCACCTCCTCCAGCTGAATCCAACAGAGATAACAACCACAACAACAACCACAATCTCACTGCTCCAACTAGGCCCCAGGAACCTCAGCATCCCAGTTCACCTTCTCAGGATCCTTCAGAGGAAGACCATGAGAATCCATATCTTTCCCTAGTTGATCCACCCACTATGACCATTACAAAATTGTCAGAGATCCAAATCCCAGCTGCTTACAGATTTGATGAGCTTCCAATCTGTAAGTACCAAATTAATTATTCCATTCCTTCAACAAAAATAATTACTGATCCAATTCTTCTTGTCTAGCTGGCACCCCTCCTCCTGAATCTATTATTGGAGTTGGCCAAACTCTTGAAACTTCTTTGACCCTGGATTATGAAGACATGAAGAAACACCTAAGCACCATGTGTTCCAATATGCTAAAAGCCCTTGCCCTCCATGGACCCTTGAATGACTTTGAAAAATTCCTGAGAAAGAGCCTGTTGGACGACCATTGAAAAATGTCTAGGATCATTAAGCACACCCTCCAGCACTCCATTCCTGCCTCTTCTTCTTCCTCCTCTGAGCTTCCCTCTAATCCAATTCCTGACCATTACAATACTTATCATCTCTCCAGCAGGATGCACGTCAAAGAACACAGTGCTTCCCACAATCCCAACAAAAAACAAAAATTTCATCACAATCCAGACCAGCCTCCAGAAGCTTCATCTTCCAGACAATGAGCTCCTGCAAAAATATTAGAAACATAATAATAATATAAAACAATTAATAAAAATAATTTCAGTTTTTTTTTTTTTTTTTTTTTTTTTTTTTTTTTTGTACTTTCTACTAATATACTAAAAATAAAAAAATTAATAAATAAAATGAAATGAAATAACATAAATGAAATAAAATAAAATATAAAAAATAATACAAATGGTATCCCCCAGCCAATTGATGAGCTGATCCCCTGATACCTTACCCACATCCAAGTGCACCTTGATGTGGGTACACAATTAAATCTTTTAAATGATTAACAGAAAACAAAATTTAAAAAATTTAGAAATTCAGAAGATAATAAAAATAATGAAACACAGAAACACATGAAATAAATAATAAATAAAAATAAAATAGCATTGCCCAGCCAATTGATGAGCCTTTCCCCACCAATGCTTGCCCACATCCAGGTGACCCTGATGTGGTAACACCCTATATTTTTGATTTTATAATTTTAAACAACCCCCTTAAAAATTAAAAGAAAAAAAGAGAAAAAAGAAAATAATCTAAAACTACTATCTAGCAAAAACATAACTGCAAAATCAAAGAAAGTCCAGCTCCATAGATGGTCCAATAAGGGAAAGTCCGGTCCATAGAAATGATCACTGGGTGGGCTCCCTCCAATAAGTAAAAATGATGGGAGGCCACCAGTGATCCACCACCAATCTGAAAGAACCAAAGATAAAGAAGCCAGTCCCAAACCAGTTAAAAGTCATAGCGGACTTAAAACCTGAATAATAAACAACAGAACTAGAATTCAACTAGGAAAAACAAAAAGACTTGAGACAGATATTCTGGGGTAACTGTTCTACAGAGCAGCCAGCTCATCAGTTACCCCCACACTTTCCAAAATAAAATCTAGAAGCCCCCCCTGGGTACCTTCTAACAAAAACACAACATTCAACACAAAAAACCCAAACTAATAAGAGTGAAGAGTCCGGCACTTGAAAACCAAAGGAAATTCCAGTTTAAAGTCATAGAGGACTAAAACCTGTGAAAATAAACCAATACTAGGTTTCAACCAAATTAAGAGAAAGGGTTGGAAACAGACAATCTGGGGTAACTGTTGATAGAGCAGCCAGCCCATCAGTCACCCCTACACTTGCCAAGATCAAATCTAGAAGCCCCACCCATGGGTACCTTCTAACAAAAGTTTTGAACAAACAGATGCATAGCATCACCACAAAAAAAGCAAAATTAAAGAATGGTCCGTAGTTTATCCTCATTGCGGAGTCAATCTTCTTCATGCCTAGTGCCTCTGGGATAAAAACTCTTCACTTGGTCTGCAGCCACCCTCTTTTTCAAGACTGCACCAACCAACTCTTACAAAACATAAGAACCTCCAGACGCCTGAGACCTGACTCTGTAAGGTCCATTCCATCTGTCAGCAAAAATTTTGCCCCACTGACTCTCCAAACTTCTATTATACACCAAAACCAAACAACCAGGTTTCAAGGGATTCCTGAGTCTATGAGCTAACTTCTTGTCCCAGTATCTGACTGATTGATTCCTAATCTTCATCATTCTAGAGTATATCTTCTCTTGACATTCCTCTCTACATTCCAACTGTTGCATCCTGGCACAGAGCAAATCTTCTGTTGAGTGCACGTCATCCCAATCAATTCCAAGATAAGAGAAAGCTTCCAAGTCCACTGGTAGAACAGCTTTTTGACCAAACATTAGCTCATAAGGAGAATAGCCAGTTGTCCTCTTCACAGTGACCCTATCAGCAAATAAAACCAAGGGTAAATAATGCCTCCACTTTTTGGCACTATCTCCACACATCTTCACCAAAGCATTCTTGATAACTTGATGGCCTCTTTCAACCATGCCTTCAGCTTCAGGATAATACGGTGTAGCCACTCTAACCCTAGAACCAACACTAGCCACAGCTTCTTTAAATTTGGCACCAAACTCTGGCCCACAATCAACAGTCACCATCTTCATCAACCCATACCTATAAATCCACTCCTTCTTCAAAAACTCTGCCACATTTTTGGCAGTCAAATTAACCAGAGGCACTGCCTCAACCCAACCAGACAAATCATCCCTAGCAACAATCAAGTATTTATACCTGCCCTCTTTAATATGGACAGCATCCAGACTGAACCTTCCAAAAACAGTTGATTCACCAGTAGCAAGGCCCATCTCTTTAGGTTTCAAGTGACTTCTTCTTTGACATTCTTTACAAGATTGAACCCAACCCTGCACAGCCAACTTCATACCCGGCCACCAAAATCTGTCTGCTACTCTTCTATAAGTCTCCCCAAAGCCTCTATGACCAAGGTCTTCATGCAAAGACTTCAAAACCAATTCTTGACCCTTCTTCTGAGTCACCACCACTTGAGGATTAGGATGTCTCCTTCTCATCAACCGCCTTCCTGACACATAAAATCCAGGACTAATCTTCTTGATTGCTAACCAAGTATCATCATCACAACTATCTGGCCTCTCCAAGGTCAACAGATTTTCCACCAGGATAAAATAAAACCCAGACTGACCCCAGGTCTCATCTTCAAAATCCAACAAAACAACATCCAAGGGTACAGCTCTGTCATCAAAATCACCAGTGTGAACATGAGCCAATTGAGCAGCCCAACCAGGACACCAATCCTTAAATTTTGGCACGTCCTTCTCATTCCACTGAACCTTGTGAGAATCCAGTTCACTAAAAAAAACACCCTTTTCCAATTTTGAGCTGTCCCAAACAACAACTCCATCTTCATCAAGAAAAACATTCTGATCACCAGAATCAAGATCAGATCCAGCCAGTTTAGCCTCTTGGGGGAGGTCAGAACAATCATCCAGTTTAGCCTCATGGGGGAGGAAAGAAAAATTCTCAGCACCCTTTGTGCTGGCCCTAATCACTGGAACATCTTCTTCAAACTCTTCAGAATCAGAATCCTCATCTGTAGGTGGCCTCCTTGATAACCCATCAGGCATAGTAAAAGTTTTACCTGGTTTGTGTACCAGGTCAAAAGAAAAATGTTGAATAAATGCCACCCACCTAGTCATTGGAGCATTTGGAAGACTAGGTGTATTGATCATCTGAACCAAAGATTTTGCATCCACCTTCAGCTCAAAATGCTGCCCCCACAAAACCGTCTGTAGCTTCTTTAAAATTTTAGCTACGCCACACAATTCCAACTTAGGTTGAGAATACCTAGATTCCACCTCATTAAACACCACAGACTCATACCTTACTGGCCTGACCCTCCCAGTCTTATCCTCCTGAGACAAAACAGCACCAGCAGCAATATAGCTTGAGTCCACTGCCAGATAAATCTTTCCAAAACCAACACCATAATCCAACTTGTGAAGAATTATATCTTCACCAACAACCTTTTTCAGATTCTGAAAAGCCTCTTCACACTCTTCAGTCCATTCCCAATCTGCATCTTTTCTGGTCAACCTTCTTAAAGGTGAAGCCAACAAAGAAAAATCCTTAATGAAAATCCTGACATATACACATACACCCAAAAATCCTCTGACTTCAGTAGTATTTTTAGGCCTTGGCCATGCCTCAATTTTATTAATCTTCTTCTTCGTCATAATCCTTCCCTCTTTACATACCACATGACCCAGAATTTCCAAAGCAGGAACAAATAACATAATTTTGACCCTGAAATGGTCAAACCAGCCTCTTCAATTCTAAACAACACTCTCTCTAGAGTTATTGCATATTCCCACACAAACCTCCTTATGCCAGGGTTCTTTGATAACACCTCATTACCATAATCAGTGGATGGTCCTTTAATTCCACCATCATCAATAAAAATACCAGCATGAGTAGGAAACTCATCCTGAAAAATCCAAGCCATCTGTGCTTGATAAACTGCCACTGAATTAGTTGCTCCTTGAGGCAAACTAGTGAGCTGAAATCTTCCCAAAGGAGTCTCAAAAGTTGTGAGAGGCATGGAATTCATATGTAGTTCACTCTCATCATAACCACCCATAATATCACCCAAACCATAACACACCCTTCCAGCAAAAGCTTCAACAAAATCCTCTGCACTTGGCGGCATACCAGCGTCCTTGATAGTGACTCTATTCAAGGCTCTAAGATCATGAACCACCCTCAACTTTCCATTCTGCTTCTTTACACAGAACACCGGACTTGAGTAACTGGATGTTGATTGTTCATATAACCCAGTCCTGACTCTTTCCCTAACAATCTCTACAAAATCCTCTCGAATAGCAGCTGGAATCGGAATAGGTTTGATTTGCCAAGGTTCATGACAAACAACAGGAATCAAGTAAGGTTCCCCATAAGAGTGCTTCAATACACCCCTTTCCTCCTTAACAAATGCCACCACTTTTTCCCTTAGCACAATAATGTGCAACAACAACTTCTTTTCTTCCTCAGACAACCACCCATCAGGACCAAAATTAACAACTTTCAATCTTTCCATGGTCACCCTAGCCGTCTCTACAAATTCTGGAGGATTCTTCACCAAAGGAGTACAGTACGGATCTCTTGACAAAGGAGGTCTCTTCAAAGGCAGATTCAAACACACAGGCATAGGCTCATTGACAGGCCTAATCTTCAGCGCTACCTTCTTATACTTTGCCGCTCCACCTTCAACTTGAGGGATCTTCAGGAAATCTTCACCACCAGACCTGGAACAAAACACAAGGGTTTCCCCATTGCTCACATGCGTGGCCAAGGTAATGTTTTTGAAAGGTGTAGAAGAAACCCTAGTGGTGCACAATTGGGAGGACTTACTTTTACACCCCAATCTCACCACTCCAAAACTTTTCCGCAATTCCACATCTTCATCCTCACTTCCAACTTCCAAATCTTCAAATCTTGATTCATCTTCTGAATCACATCTTCTAAAATTTTGCAGTTTATCCTCATGCTGGAGGTCTCTTGATGATCTTCTCTCTTCAAAATTTTCTGCAGTTTAACCTCATGCTGGAGGCCCAAAAATAGATCTTGATGATCTTCATAAAAATATTTTGCATCTTCTTTCTTCATTATCTTCAGATTTTTTTCTTGATTTTCATGAATTATCTTGAAATTTTTATCTTCTTTTCTTGAGTTTTCTTCTGTCCTACAAAAATAACCAGGGGTTTCCCCAATGCTCACAGGTGTGTCCCAGGTAATGTTTTTGAAAGGTGTAGAAGAAACCCTAGCGGTGCACAATTGGGAGGACTTACTTTTAGACGCCAATCTCACCGCCCCAAAACTTTTCCGCATATCTTTCAATAAAGATATATAACCAATCTTCTTCTTTGAACTTGAATTAAAAATAATTAAGAATCTTGAGAGAGAACAGAGACTTGATAAAAAACTTGATGAATACTTGAAGAGAAGAGAAACATTAAAAAGAGAAAGTTGAAAATCCACTTGGTATATCTACAAGGGAGCTGACCTACTACAACCTGGGATTTCCTCATCTTGGGGAGAGGTTGTAGCACTAGGGTGATCAGCCACATTACTCTAAAAAAGACAGACTCTCAATAGAGACTGAGCCGCACTCCAAAAAACCAGAGGCAGCACCCACATCTTTCCTTCTCCTGAAGCAATCCATGCACTGGCACATTGAAGATAAACCAGGCCTAGTCTCCCAACCATCCTCTCCAGGGGATTATAACCTCATGTGAAGCCTCCTTTCATCTTCACCAGTCAACTCCAAACTGATTCCCAAATCAAATTGATAACCTATTCTTGCCTGAAAATCCATCAAGAATGGCCCACCCAAAACTGATTTTACATTACCTTTAGCAATGTAAAAATGAACCTTCCCTGAGGCTCCTCCAACATCTAACTACAAAAACTCTGAAGTTCAAACCAATTCAGTGACATGGCCACCGATCCCTCTCAAATTCCCACCAATACCAGTTTTGATGGGGAGGCCCCAATGAAATGCCTCAAACAAAGAAATCAGGTTTATCTGAGAACCTGAATCCACCAATGCCCTTGCCTCCCTTCCATTCAGAGTGACATTGACATATCCCAGAGGAGCAGAAAAATGAGTTTCCAACCCCTCACCAAACTTTTCAGAAGAATCACAAATGTATTCTACCTCACCAGAAGAAACCCTTCTCCTGGTCAACAACTTCTTCTGCCTATCAGACAACCCTGGACTGATAGCATACAATTCCCCATAAGATAGGGAAACCTGACCCTGGTTCATCCTTTCCAGGACAGAGTCCATAACATTAACTTGACCAGACACTACTGGCCTCTCAAAGTGAGCTCTTTGCTTCACCGCCTTGGTCCTAGAAGCTTCTTGAGGACCAGCACCACCAACAGATTTACCATTAACAGGAACCAAACCAGATCCCGCACCAGAACCTCTGACTCCAACAGGCTTTTGAAATGAAGCCAAAGGGACATCCTACTCTGAGTCAGAATCCACCTCCATTGGCATTGGATCACCATTCATATCCAATGCGCCAAAACTAGGGGGGACCATATCAGCCATACCCTTCTGCATCTTTTACAGCTCCTCTTTGCTGTACCTTTTCCTAGCTGCACTCAGATTAGGATCCCCCTTTGAAGCATTTGGCTTTGGTTGGGCCTGAGAACTGCTCTTAGGCCTACCCACCTTCCCTGCTTCCACATCATAAACACCAGCCAAGCATTCACCACTTGACTGTCCACCACAAGAATACAACTCCAAACCACCAAAGGAAGTAGAAAAAGAGACCTTATTAACCTCCTTCCCCTTTCCCTTGACATCCTCATCTACCTTAACAGAAGACTTCCCCTGATCAGGAATCTCCTCAAACCTTGGCCTACTTTGATTGAGACCACCCCTTCTCCTGACCAAATTAACAGGAGCCTGACCCTCACTGGGCTTCACAAAAGAACCGTCAGGGAACTTAAAATCCCTGCCATCAAACTTCACTTTTCCTTCAGACACATCTCTGTTCAGTGCCCAACAATCATTGGACCTGTGCCCCCTCCTACTGCAATAAGAGCAAAGCCAAGGATCACTCCTACCAGCCCTCCTTTCAAAATCTCTTGGCTGAGAAGGTGCCTTATTAACCTTCTTGGCCTCCTGGACAAAAATGTGAAGCTGCTTTGTAAGATCAGCCAACTGCTCCACCATTGGGTCCCTCTCCTGTTTGGGAAGCTGCACCAAATTTTTCTTTTCCTTCTTCTCCCTAACTTCCTCTTCAGCCAAAGCCTCACTGACTTTGCTGACATACTTGGCACACCCCTCCTGATAGGTTTCCACAGCCAATAACTTCAAATGGGCCTCAACAGCCTCCTTCACCTTATCCAAGGCAGGCAACTTCTGGTCCCCATTAGAAAGAGTTTTCATCAATTCCTTTCTTGACAACTCCTTCAACACATCCATCCTGACATCTCTAGCCAGGGCAGACCAAAAAACATCCTTGGCAGCATTTTCATGTGCCAGCTCCTCCACTTCCACCAAATATTCCACCACAGGATCAAACTGTAGCAGAAACTTCCGGCAACTATGTAAGTTACCAACACCACCATAAGATTGCCATTCACTGACAACCTTGTTCATATCCACCATATTGAACCTGACACCCCATCTATCCACCATCTCCCTACACAGCAATTTCCAATCCCTCTTCTTGTAGCCAGACATGGCCACAATCTCCTTCTCCACTGACCTATCGCCAATGAAGAAGATAATCTGCTTCACCATGTCCAGGTAGGAAGCACCATCCACTCCAGAAGCAGTTTCATACTTCTCTAGAAACCACTTGACATCCTCCCCATTAAACTTGGTACCATCCCAAGTTTTAATTCTCAAACACTCCCTAACCATCACAGAAGGAGGACCTTCCCCCCCACTGACAGTCACCACAGGAATAGCAGAACCAGAAGCCATTCCTCCTGACCAAAACACCAAAAAGAGCCAACCAAAGCAAACTGAGATTCCAAAGAACTAGCAAGTTCCCCCCACATTGGGCACCAGAAATGTAGACAATCCTATAGTACTAGTTATAGGCCTTGACCAAGGGAGTTGGAGAAAAACCAGAGAGAAAATCCCCTGTCCCTTTAGAAAAATAGAGTGAGATTTACTTGCTAAAGTAAGTTGGTTCCTGTTTTGCTAAAGCTCCTGTTTAACACACTTGACTGCTTGATGAGCCAAGAAAGTAGTCCCCAGATAGACTACAAGACCAAAGAACTGAAATGTAGAACAATGTCTACACCAGAGACAGCAGAGATACTTGATGTAGGCTGCGAATCCACACCAGAGACAGCAATAATACTTGCTATAGCTTGCAAGACTATAACAGAGAAAACAGTTGCCAAAGTTAAGTTAAATGAAGAACTTACTTGCAACAAACACAGCCAATTGTGGCCAGAAAACAGTGAAAACTGAGTGAGGAACAATGAGATCACCTCCAGATGGTTGTATGATGATTAAGGTTGCCCCAAACTGTCTTATTCACTCTGTACACACAGACCACTAACTAAGAGCCCATGCGGACCCATCAATCTGGTGCCTGTACCTTCCAAATTGCATAAAAAACCCTCCTGAAGCGCTCCCCAACCTCCTAAAACAGAGGCGGGAGGGCGGCCCAATGTCGGAGATGCCGCCTGAAGCAGCCCGGCCTCCCTGAAGCCAGAAAACCAATAAAAACCACTAATCTACTTAGAAAAATTAGCTACAACTACTAAAACCTTTAAAACACGGAATTTCACTATAACAAAGTTGGGACATGAAATATAGAGAAAAATTAGCTCTATCAAATGGTACTAAGCACTTAACCCTAAGACTTAAGGTTAGCCCTTAAAACTAGAAAAACAAAATTAAACAGCAATCTTTTATAAATGAAAAATGAGGAAATGACCCCTTAAAACTCAGAATATGAAAAATGTCTACAAGACATAAAATATAGAGAAAAACCAGGGCTATCCAATGATAGTACCCACATACCCGCAGACCCAATATCCACAGAATAAAACCAGAAAAATACCAAATTCCTTAACAGATGTCAATTAAGACATGCACAAAAAGCGCCAAATCACACAACAAAGACCCCTGCCAATGTTGGAAGACCACACCGCGCTTCAAAATTTAGGTTCATATATTGACTAAATGTCGTATATTTTGTGGTAATTATTGAAATTACTATTAGTGGGTCACTTTGCACTCTTCATTCTCTACCTATTTACTTTTACTCAGCACTCTGTAAGTGGCATTAATTTGCTCATTTTACAGGGGGAGGTGTCAAGTAAATTGGAATTATTTTTTATTATTTTTTTATTTTTCCTAGTTGAAAATTATAGAGAAATTGTGTTCTTAGTCCTAGAAGTAATAAAAATTATATTGTAAAACTTAAATATTATAATATTCAGTTGACTCTTGTACTGATGAATTTAATTCTATTTGTTTCAGTTGACAAATTGTCCTGACAATAAAATTTTATAAAATTCATATTTAATTGTTTCAGTTGACATTAAGTCCTGGTAGTTAATTATTCAGTTGATTTAAAAATCCTCATAATAATTCTCATAAAGTTGTTAATAAAAAATTTAAATTAATTTCTTCAGTTGATTATATTATAATCCTGGTTTTAAATTGTTTTGAATTAATAAATTGATTATTATTTTAGTTTATTTTATCCTGAAAAATTTTATTTTATTATTTTTCTTTTTAATATAAAGTAAAAATATAAATTAATTCATCTTATTTTCTCCCTCTCTCATTGCAGTAAAAACAAGAAATGACTGATCAAGGTATCTCTACTTCACATGAAGAAGAATTGGATTTGATTTATTATGATGAGGCTACTTCTGTAAGTTCCCATTTAACCAGAAACTTATCTCAAATTAATCAATCATTGCCCCAATCAGGATGTAGAAATAAAGGAAGTGGAAGTTCTTGTGTAAAAAACTCAGGAACAGAAACCTATTATAAAACCCCCAGAAGGACTTCCAAAAGGCTTCAAGATAAAAAAGATGCCATTGCCGCAACAAGTAAAGAACCTTTCAACACATATAAATGAATTAAGAACAGAAAACTTGAAATTGAGGTCAAAGGTAGATGCTCTAGAAGAAAAGGTAAGAAAAATAGATGCTTTTCTTAAAGAGAAGAGGAAAACTCCTCCCCACAGGGATCTTCAGCAATTGGCTCCCCAGCAGCCAGAGAAAGTGGAATTATCCAAGTGGCAGTGGGATTGGCTGAACACTCAGTGTGATTACCTGGCTCAAAACCAACAGACGCCCCAAGCAGGTCCATCCAGACACAACCAAGTCAACCCAACAACTCCTCACCCTTATCAAGGAGGAAGAAGAAAAAAAAATATGATCTTGCCCAGAAAACCTTGGTAAGCCCCTCTATTGATTCTCAAGTACCATTTCTTGTAACTAATTCAGTTCCCTCAGGTAATTATGGAAGAGGAGATGAGACTGTGAGACCTGTAGAGAACAGTAGACAAATTACTCAAATTTCAAATGTATCTAATCCTTTATTTCTGATTGCTACTTCAATGATAAATCTTGATATGGCTATTATTGATGAAACACTTGAACCTGAGTTTTATGAGAATCTAGAAAGTTACTCTGTTTCCTTATTAAGAAACACTCCAGATGTAGCTAACATTAATGATGAATATTTGAGGGATATTTTTGCTATACAAAATCATACAATGAACAACATGCAACTGACTCAGAGATATCAAAGTTTGTTAAATGAACAGGGTTATCAAGAATTGAGCAGTGAATCACAGAGAGTTTCTCATGAATTGTTTCATTACAAGGCAACCCATGAAAAGAAAGTTGCTTTATGGCAAAATATCAAAAATGATTTGTCTAAACTGAAAGATACTGTATCTTCCTGTTGCCAGGAGGTGGAGATAGATAAGATGAATCTGAAAAGATTGAATGACCTTTTTTCATCTTTTCAAAATAAAAATCAGTTATCATTTGCAACAATCAATGAGAGTTTATCTAGTCTTCCAAAAGTGAAAACCAGACTAACAACCATTGAGGAGAAATTGAAATCATTGTTTATTGATCAAAAGTATTCTGAGATTTCTTTGAAAGAACAAATAGCACAGGATGCCCCAGAGTTACCTGTGGCTAGTTTATCTAAAAGTAAATTAGTTCCAGAAATACATGTTGAAACCCCTGACTTTCCATTAAAAATTAATGATGCACCAGGACCTTCAACAGAGGGATTAACCAATGAGATTACTGCACAAATAGAGAAGTTACATCTGAACCTTACTCAGAAACAAGCTTGTACTAAGGAGACTCCTTCAAATCAAAAGAATTGGCCAAAACTTGACCAGTACCCAACATTTGATGGTGATTCTTCTTCTGATTGGCAGCAATTTATTTGCATAATTTATAACTTAAAAAATTCTTACAAACTCCCAGATGAGGAAATTGTGTCCAAGTTAATTTCTTTGTTTACTAATGTTTCCCAAATGTGGTATGAATCTGTTCTCCTGGATAGGAATGACTACTCATGGGATGATTGGAAGAAATTGATTAAAGCACAATTTGGTGGCTCCAAGTTCAGAATGGCTCAACAAAGTCAGTATGAGGAAACTAGATATAGCTCTTCTACTGATAAACCTATTGAGTTCTTAATGAAACTTGTAAAAATCTTAAGGGCAATGGACCCAAATATGGAGTTTGAGTTATGGAAGGACAGGATCCTTTATAAATTACCAATGTCTCTGAGAGAATTGATAGTGGCTAGGACTGAGTTCTCCAGAGAACCCTCTTCTTTCATTAATACTTGCAATGAGATCCTCCTAAACAACAAGTATGATTCCAGAAGATTCATTCCTAGGACCCCTTTGAAGAAACCCTCCACTTACCAACAGAAACCTCTGGAAAAGGTTGGTAAACCTTCTGCACCTGTTGCACCAAAAAAGTATGCAACAAACACTTGCTTCAAGTGCAACAAGCTTTGGCAGAAAGGCCATTTTTTTGAAAAGAAGATAAATCTTGTAGAACAAACAGAGGAGCATGCTGATGACACAGTGGCACTGGATGATACTTCAAGTGATTGTGCCAGCAATATTTCATATGAATCTCAACAAGAAATCTTGATGCTGGAAAAGGATATTCATTATTTAAATACTATTGATATTAATAATAATGCTTTATCTACAGTTGAAGATGCTGAGATCATAAAGAACATTGAGGATAGCTCAATTGTTATTGCCCCTCTCAAGGCACCAGTCTTGATCAATGGAACCAGAATGGAAGTTGTTCTGGATTCTGGAGCTGGAGAAAGTGTAGTTTCTGAAATAGCACTTGCTTCAGTGGATCAAGACTATAAATCAAAACTTATTCCTATCATTTCTGAAAATTGGAGAGGTTATGGCTCTGTTTTGTCCCCCATTGGTAAATACAAAGCCACAGTGTTTTTTAAATATAATAATGGTTTTGTAAGAGCTATTTGTGATTTCGTTGTCATGAAAAATGAAAACTTAAGCAATTGGTTTATTGTAGGGAATGATATTTTAACCAAGTATGGCATAAAATTGGATCCCTCAAACCAATGTTTCACAATGGGGGTGAATGGGAAGAGGAAATTTAAGATTTCTTCCTCCAAAAAATTATTAAAACCAGAATTGAACACATGTAATTCTGTAATTAAATATAAAGGAAGATCTACAAAAGAAATGCATGCCCTTATGTCTGAAATTGACAATGCTTCTTTTGGAGAACAACTTTCTGGTGAGGAGGAAGATTCCATCATTAACTTGATAAAGTCTTTTCCTATGGCCTTTGCTCATGGGTAACATGAACTAGGATTAGTTAAGGTGGAAATGAAGCTTTCATTGTCTTTTCCATTAACTGATATACCACCTAGTTTAAAGAAGAAGCCTTATCATGCTTCTCCCACAAAGAGAAAAGATATTGAAGACAATATCTCTACCCTTTTAAAAATGAATTTTATTGAAAAGGTAGTTGAAACACCTAAATATTGTGTTATCTCACCTGTCCTAATTTCTTATGAGAAAGATAAATCCAGGTTATGTGGTTATTATAGAGCACTAAATACTTATACTGCTGATGATATCTATCTTTTTCCTAGAATTAGCTCTATACATGCTACCTTACAGGGTGCTAAATATATCAGCTGTTTGGATGGTAATAAGGGATATCACCAGGTACCTGTTGAGAAAAATTCTCAGAATTTTCTGATGATTGCTACTCATATGGGTATTTATAAGTATATTAGGATGCCATTTGGCCCTAAAAATGCCCCTTCAGTTTTTCAAAAAGTCATGTATAACACATTCCATCAAGAGATAATTGAAGGATGGCTGATGGTTTATATTGATGATATCATTATATTCTCAAAAACATTTGGGGACCATCTCAACCACCTGTGTAAAGTGTTCCAAAAAATGGATGAAATAAATATGACACATGCTTTGAAGAAATGAAAATTTGGTTTCCATTCTTTAAAAGTTCTTGGTCATGTTGTTTCAGGCTTACAGATATGTTTTGACCAAAACAAAGTGGCAGCCATACAACAGGTGAAGGCTCCTAATACAGTTATAGAGCTACAGAGTTTTTTGGGGATGTGTGAATACTATAGACAGTATATTGAAAATTACCAAGTCATAGCTTTACCCCTTACCCAATTGACTAGAAAGGATGTTGCTTTTGTCTGGAATACTGAAAGACAACAAGCTTCTGACACTATGAAACACTGTTTGATGTCAGAACCTATTCTTGCTTTACCTGACTTTAATCAGCCATTTGTTTTATATACTGATGCAAGTTTTATTGGTCTGGGTGCTGCCCTCCATCAAGAACAAGTGATGAATGATAAAGTATCGGTAGTAGTAATTTGTTATATTTCAAGAACCTTGAGAAATAGTGAATTGAAATATGGTGCTACTCAATTAGAGTGTTTAGCTGTAGTATGGGCTCTATAAAAGCTTCATTATTACCTAGATGACCAGAAATTTGAACTTGTAACTGACTGCAGTGCAGTTAAATCCCTTTTAAACTTGAAAACACCTAACAGACATATGTTCAGATGGCAGCTGTCTGTTCAAGAGTACAGAGGGAGAATGAAAATTATTCATAGGGCTGGTATTGTTCACTCAAATGTGGATATGTTATCAAGGTTACCTTTACCAAATGATGACTCTAATCCTGCTTATGATCCTGAGGATGAAATTATTCATATTCATGAGATATATGTGGTTGATATGGAGGAAGAGCTATTGCAGCTTATTCTGGTTTCATATGATAAGGACACTGACTTTAAAAAGTTATGCACCATATTAAATGATCCAATGAATGCTTCAATACAAGCATTAATTAAACCCCTTCCACCAAAGTACCAAAAAGCTTTGGAAAAAGGTAAATTTTCAATTGATGAAGGATATCTATATTTTAGAAGAAAGTTTATTAATGTCATTGTTATTCCTCCTATGAAAGAAATAATCTTGAAAATTTTTCATGATGACATATTAGCTGGACATTTTGATCTTGAAAAAACAATGATCAGAATTAAAAACACTTCTTGGTGGGTTAATATGTCTGAGGACACCAAATTATATGTTGAATCTTGTGATTCTTGCCAAAAATCAAAAAGATTAACTGGTAAGAGAGCTGGATTAATGCAACATATTGAACCTCCTGATGCTCCATGGCAAATAATAAACATGGATTTTGTAACAGGATTACCTATTGCTGGTAAAGACAGTTATAACTCTTGTTTGGTTATTGTGGACAGATTCACAAAAATGTGTAAATTTATCCCTACCCACAAGGATGTTTACACTAAAGAATTAGCTTTCTTATGGTGGTCTCATATGTTTAATACTGCTGGTTTTCCTAAAGCCATAATCTCTGACAGAGACCCTAAATTTACTTCTGAATTTTGGATGTCTCTGATGGATGTTTGTGGTTTTGATCTGAAGCTTTCTACTGCCCATCATCCACAGACTGATGGCTTAGCTGAAAAAATAATTCAGACTTTAGAGGACATGATTAGAAGGTATTGTGCCTTTGGCCTTGAGTATTAAGATAATGACAGATTCACTCATAATTGGTTTACCTTACTTCCTGGGTTGGAATTTGCTTATAATAGCACTGTTCATTCTGTTACTCAAAGAAAGCCTTTTGAGCTCTGGCGTGGATATTTTCCAAATACTCCTGCCCAAATTTTCAATAACAAAATACCTAAATTGGATATACATCCTGGTGTAAAATCTTTTCTTCAAATGCAACAAATTTGTATAAATCATTCTCAAAAATGTATTGAAAAATCATTTGAATATGAGAAGATGAGATGGGATAAATCCCATAAAGAATTAATTTTTAAAAAGGGTGATGAAGTGTTGATTTCTACAGTCCACTTCAACTTACAAGGTAATAACAAATTGAAAGACCCATTTGTTGGTCAGTTTGTTGTCAGAAGAATGATTGGAGATAATGCAGTTGAGGTTATTTTGTATTCTCCATATGACAGAAAACATCTTGTTTTTCCGGTATCTCTTCTGAAACCTTACGCATCCAATAGTGATTTATTTCCAAAAAGGAGGGGAAGACCAAAGAAAACCCCAGATGAAATCATTGAAACAGCAGAAATTGAAAAAATTCTGAATGACAGATTAGTCATTGCTGAAAAAGGTACAGAATACTTATTGAGATTCAAGAATAAATCATCTGAATATTATTCTTGGATAGCTGGGAAGAAGATATCAAATCTTCCTATTGAAATAATTTTTGCCCTTATGCTAGTGGTTTGAGAAGTTGTAGTGTTGGATATAGTTGGAGGTGTTTCAACTTCTTCATCTTCATACAACTGTAACCATTGATCTTTGAGGTCAGCAAGTAGGTTATGAAGCATGGTGCAACACAGAATCCATTTGATGACAGCCTTCATTTCAAAACTTTTTCCAAGAGGAGTTCTTAATTTCCTTAAACTGGAAAATAAACCTTTCAAGATTCCAATAGATGTTCAATATGGACTTTTGACTGTGCCAAGTAATTTTTGAACTTGGAATTTTGAATTTCTTGTGAAGCTTCTCCATGAAATACAGGAAGTACATATTTTTTATTCACATAAGCTTAATCAGCTAGAAGATATTGATCTTCATCAAAAAAAAGTCTCTTTTGAGATTTTCATTCTTTGAAAGGTGTAGGAATCATGACATGATCCAGGATAGCTAGCAAAGAAAGATTTTAATTTTTTGTTAAAATCACAAGTAAGCTGGAAAGAAATTGAATATCTATATAGAAGATATATTTACTTGTGTTAGTATGAAAAAGAATTTAAAGAATTAAAAATAAGATACCTCTTTTTACGGTTATAGTAATTATTTCCACCATAAGAAGGTTTATGACTCAAAAGGATAGTAGTACCATCAACAAAACCAACAAATCCTGGGAATCCCTCTTCTTGAATAAACTGAGATGATTCAAGTTTCTCTTAGTTTGTTAGCCAGGAGAGGGGTTGATATTTTAATGAGTTGATAGAAGTAATGCAACTTTTTGTATAAATGTTAACAGAACCTTACACCACAGGAAATTAGGGGGTGAACTGCTAGCAGTTCATCTGTTTAAAACTTTCAGGAAGAGGTTGAGAAATCATTAGGGAAATGTTTTGAAAGTATTCGGAAACTTTTTTTAAATTATATGAAAAAAATTTGAAAAAAAGTTGGCCCTAAATTGAGCCTCAATTTATCCCTTCTTGAGCAGAACTTTGGATTTAAGTTGAGCATCAGTTGGACAAAATTTTAGCAATTTTTGAGCCACAACACTTAACATACCATAATATTAAATTTAATATCTCAATACATTGAATGTTGGGAGTTCAGGTTTGATATTAGTAGAAATATCTTAAATGAAACATTGTATACTAGGTCTGGAATATTATTTAAATTATCATTTTTATTTTTGCAAATATATAAAAAAGAATACTATTTAAGTCCTTTTTAAAAAATTTATTAATAAAAATATAACTATGTAAAAATATTTTTACATAATTTTAAATTTTCTAGACAAATGTTGATATTGAGCCCTTATCAATATAAATTTCTCATTGTTCCTTGTAATTAAGAAATACAAGATAATTTTCAAAAAATTGAATGTAGGAGAAAATATATATATATATATTATAAGGGGAAAAATAGTAATGTTTTTTTTAAAAATTTACACTATTAAAGAAACTAATTTTAATGTATTGGCACTAAACTTAGGCTCTAAAATAATGCACTTGTTTTTATGATTTATCTGTATTTAGTTATTATTAAAATGTGAGTCAACGTTAATTATTAACATACATGAAAAATTCAATTTTGAATATTCATCCAATATTATATATATTCTCTACTTTATTCTCTTTCAAAACTTTTCTCACATCCTCTCTTTCTTTAAACTACCCCCATCACCATAAAATTCATTCAATTAAAATGTCAAATTTAAGTTGCATTGGACAATTCTCCTGAAATTTTAAACCTATTTTTTCAAAAGAAAGATCAGTATTTGATGAAGTATCTACTCCAGTTATTATGCAACAAGGAAGATCATTAGTTCATGTTTTTGGATTATTCAAAGATGGAGAAGCAACACCTATTGGTGATCTTTTTAACAAACAGAGCTGCCAAATTGAACAACTACCTGAAGAAATTGGATCTGGATCTCAAATTTTAACTTAGGAAAGGGGTTTAAACCCCCAAATATCTTATTATTTTTTCTCTTACTTGGTTCTACTTTTAAACAGGCAGTATAAAATTTGTGGCCTCCTTTTTTGTTTGACTTATTTTATTAGTCAGGCTAAAGAAGTATTTCTAAATGCTCAAATTGATTTGGCACTGATACCACATGACAATCCAACCGTCTTCTTCAATATTCCTCATTCTTGTATTCACACAACTTCTGAAATTTCTGAGACAAGGGATAATCAAATGGAAAATATATCTATATGTGGTATCAAAACAACTTTGAAAACCATCAGATTCAAGCTATCAATTTTATGATAGAGAATGAAAATAACTTATCCAAAAAGTTAGAAAACCTGTGGAGGCTTGTGAACAACAGCTTGCTGAGAGTAGGTTCTAATAGTTATGATAAAATATTTCCTGAAGAAGAGTTATCCTCTGCAGGAATTGGTTCAATTATAGCTGATGATATGGGCTTGGGAAAAACCCTCCCAACTCTTGGACTAATTACTGCAACTCAAAGTGAAGCCATATGATTCCAACTCTTGGGTGGCGCACAAGAGAAATATTGGACATCAGAAACTATCATTATTTTCCCACTTGCAACATTATCAAACTGGTTCAATAAAATAAGAATTCACTTTAAAGATAATGCACTACCTTTCAAGGTTCTTTATGGGAAGGATTCAAAGAAAATTAATTTTGAGGAGCTTCAAAACCAACTAGTTTTTTTGACTACCTATGAGAAAGCAAGTGCATCTTCTTCAAAGAAAACTCCTCAACCTATTCAGCCAGTAACTCATAAACTCATTTGGTACTGAATAGTTTTAGATGAGGCTCAGTAAGCATTCATTTGAATTACTAAAATTTTTGAACATAATATTATAAAATCTGATGAAATGTTTAACATAATTTAAAATTTTAATCCAGAATCCCCAGTCGCACAAGAATCAGAATATATCAGCCTTGGAGGCTGAGTATTGACTATGCTTGACAGGGACTCCAGTTAAGAACCTTACAACTGATCTTCAAAGCTTTATATCATTCCCCAGAATTGAAAGATGGCAAGAAAACTGGTTGTGGATTAATTTTCTTATGAATGGCTTAAACAGAGGAAGCTCTAGCTCAATAAAATCAATACATACTCTCATGAATGTCATATGCCTGCAGAGGACTAAAGAAGCAATCTTTTCACTTCCTCAAAAAATTGAGCAAGGAATATCTGTAGAATTATCAGAACCTTTGTACTCAAAACTTACAAAGCTTCAAGAATGTTTTTCTAAGTATTATGGGCCTTCTTGAAAAACCAACCTACCTTGGGACTCAGCTGAGTTTCTCCAAGAACTATCAATTTTATGGCAATTTTGTAACCACCCTGAATATGAAAACTCAGATTAACCTCCAAAATTTCCTTTAACATCAAAACATTCAGCAAGGATTATACATCTAATCAGTCATTTAGAAATTTTCTTAAGGGGAGAAAGGGGGATAATTTGTCCCAAGGCTGTTATATTTTCATAATATGCAGACTTTTTGGAAATTTAAGTAATTCTATTAATTACCTCAATAACTTATTTTTAGCTTAATCAACATCTCAATATTCTATCCATTAAAACAGTATAAAAAAGGATTTAGATGACAATGGAATTAGCTACACAGAGATTGTAGGAAAGTTGAGCATGAAAAAAAGGGATGAAAATCTGGACAAATTCAAAAATGATGAAAGATGTCAAGTTTTTCTTGGTACAATAAAGGCTGCAGGAGTTAGAAGAGACTTGAGATGTGCACAAAATTTATATATAATGGTAAGTCAAAGAGTCTTATATTGAAATAAAAAATGTTGAAAAGAGAATTTGTTTAATATATTGAAACAGGAGCCTAATTGAAATCCAGAAGTTGAACAGCAAGCAGTTGATTGTCTGTATAGAATGGGGAAACAAAATGAATTTCATGTACGCAAGTATTTTGTAAGCAGAAGTATTGAATTCAGCATTTATAAGATACAAAGAAAAAAGATTGAGCCATCAATGTAGGTGAAACTTTCTTTAAATAAAGTTGCATCATTGCTAAAAAAATTTATCCATTCTAATTATTTGAGGCTAAGTGTCCCAAACATTTGAAATGAGAAATATGAGTCTGCTAGATTATTTATTAGTGAATTCATCAATAACTCACATTATAATTTGAAATTCGTTGAAGTATGTAGGAAATGTTTATTGGGGCTTGACAATTAAGAAGTCATAATTGTTGAGGATTAAGAGAAGAGAGATATAATGAAGAATAGCAGTCACTTGGAAAACTTGCGTGGACTGGAAAAGAATTATAGTGAGTCTCAATTGAGGATACCAAATTTAATCTGTCATATAATGCCAAGTTCTTAAGTATTTCTCCTGAATAAGGGAAATTTTCTCGGATTTGAATGTGTTTATGGTCAAGATTATGTGCAAGTCTTTTGAATTCTTCAGATCTCCATGGCAATAAAATCTTCTTAAAAGTCATTCATCATCAATTTTAATGTGTAAGAAAAATTTGAGATTTTTAAAAATATTCTCATAGGTTTCACCACTTGGAAGTTGTTTAAGAAGGTGAGTTTGGTTAAAAGAATTCTGAAAAAGATTGTCCAAATTATATAAGCCTGTGTAAAAAATAAGAGAAAAATATTAGTTCTTACTGTCTTTTTAATTTTATATTTATACTTTCCTATTTTAAATATTTCAAAGAAACTATAAGAAGCTTTTCTGAGTTGTAATTTATCAGCATAACCTATAAAACAGCGGTGAAGAACACCCATTTGATTTAGGTAGGAAATATGAGTAGAGTCCATTGAATATGAAACCAAATAACTAGTTTCCAAAGCTTTATCCCAGTTCTTAATTATACTTTTTACCAAAACTTGATTCCACTTGTGATACCAATCAAGATTACAAGCAAACATTTTTCCCGGAAATTTGCATTGATGAAGAAAGTGGATAAAAGCATTCTTGAATATAGTAGAGATTTTTTCCGAAATGTGGTAATTCTGTTTAGAATATGGCAAATTAATATCCAGGTTGAGAAAGCTTAAATTGAACAATGAAAACCTGTGTAGTTGTTCTTTGGTGCGTTTCAGCTTCTATTAATTAGACTGAGGTGAAATATTCAAAGTTACACAACACAAATTGTAAATATACCTGCAAAAATATGAAGTTGATGAGGGAGTATCTCATTGAATCTTTTATTAAGTACACAGGTAGACAATCCTATAGTACTAGCTATAGGCCTTGACCAAGGGAGTTGAATAAAAACCAGAGAGAAAATCCCCCTTCTCTTTAAAAAAATAGAGTGAGATTTACTTGCTAAAGTAAGTTTATTCCCGTTTTCTAAAGCCCCTTTTTCAACACACTTGACTGCTTGATGAGTCAAGAAAGTAGTCCCCAGACAGACTACCAGACCAAAGAACTAAAATGTAGACCAATGTCCACACCAGAGAAATCAAAGATACTTGATGTAGGCTGAAAATCCACACCAGAGACAGCAATAATACTTTATATAGCTTTCAAGACTATACCAGAGAACCTTTTGCCAAAGTTGAGTTAAATGAAGAACTAACCTTGCAACAAACACAGCCAATTGTGGCCAAAAACAGTGAAAACTAAGTGAGGAACAAGGATAACACCTCCTGATGGTTGTATGATAATTAAAGTTTCCCCAAACTGTCTTATTCACTATCTACACACAGACCACTATCTAAGAGCCCATGCACACCAACGAATTTGGCGCCTGTACCAGTCAAATTGAATAAAAACCCTCCAAAAGCGCTCCCCAACCTTCTAAAACAGAGGCAGGCGGGCTGCCTGACGTCAGAGGTGCTGCCTGAAGCGGCCTGGCCTCCCTGAAGCCAGAAAACCAATAAAAAAATCTAATATACTTAGAAAAATTAGCTACAACTTCTAAAACCCTTAAAACACAGAATTATGCTATACAAAATTGAGACATGAAATATAGATGTAAACTACCCCTATCCAATGGTACTAACTACTTAAGCCTAAGACTTAAGGTTAGCCTGTAATATATGAAAAACAAAATTAAACAGCTATCTTTTGTAACTGAAGAATGAGGAATTGACCCCTTAAACCTTAGAATATGAAAAATATTAACAAGACATGAAGTATATAGAAAAACCAGGGCTATCCACTGATAGTACCCACAAACCGACAGTTCCAATATTCACAGAATAAAACCAGAAAAATACCCAATTCTTTATCAGATGACAATCAAGACATGCAAAAACAGCGCAAAACCACACAACAAAGGCCCCTTCCAATGTTGGAAGGACACATCCTTCTTCCAATTCAGAATGTCCACATTCTTTCTTCATCAAACCACCATGTTCAAACTTCTTCCCAAATCTACCTCTGAAAAGGGGCCTTGCCAATACTGCATTGAGAATAATCTAATCTGCACCATCACACCTCCTGTCCATCTATACAACACGTCCTGCGATGTCTGCCAATCCAGAAAAAAGACCTGCTTCAGACCTGGTCCATTATCTTCTGCAACAGCTTCACCTCCACCTCAACCTGGTCCATCTTCTACCAGCACCAAAAGATCTGGGCCATCTATCTTAATTCCCAGATTAATCAAAAAACTACACCCTTCCCAGAAGAGTGCCAAAACCACTAAAACAACAGGTTCCACCATCCCTGGTCCATCTGAAGATAAAAACTTCCATTTTTTATTCCATTTTATAAAACTGATGACTTCTCAGTTCCTTCATTTTCTGAAATTGATGATAACAATGTAGGATCCATTGAACCAACAACGCCAAACCACTTGCCCACAATTAAGGCCAAGTTCCAACAACACACATCTCAACAGAAACACCTTCTGCTAAACTGCTTCAAATACACTCCTACTAAAGATCCACAGGACATTGAGAACAGAAGACACCTCATTCACCAGTTCAAGGCTAATTCTGAACACTTCATTTCATCTCTTGATTCCCTCTGTAATTCCACTAGTACTTGAGTTTGATCCAGAAAAGAAAAATTGACCACACCCTCTATAGGATGTAACCACAAACAACCCTCAGTTTTAAGTCTTGGGGGACCATCCTCATTTTCTAGTCTTGGGGGACTCAAAAACCCTCAGTTTAAAGTCTTGGGGGACTCAAAAACCTAAATCATAAACCCAGAACCAGAGATCAACCACATTAAGACACAGAGAAAAAACTAACATTCTGGGGTAATTGTGAATAGAACTGCCAGCCCATAAATTACCCCCAAACTTGCCTTTGCTAAACACAGAGGCTCCCCCTGTGGATACCCTCCACCAATGTTTCAAACCCATTCCTCAGTTTATAGTCTTGGGGGACAAAACCATCAAAAAATCCTCATTTTAAAGTCTTGAGGGACTATTCTTGAAACTATAGATTTTTCAGTTTAGAGTCTTGATTTACTATTCTTGAAAACAGCCAGTTTAAAGTCTTGGTGGACACGCAGAGTTTGCATAAAATAGACGCAGCCAATTTCATACAGAATACACCTACAGTCAAACTGCTGAACATCCACCTTCACTTCATCATCTACCCACCACTGACAAAAATCTCCTTCTTATCTCTTTCCATCATCTTTTTTAACCACAGATCATGGCTGGATCCCCTAATGTTGACCCCTTCAATCTTCCTTGCTTCACTGCTCCCAAGGACTATGCCTGCAAACAGTGCATCCACATGTGCAGAACTTGCACATTCAGTCTTCCAACTCCTGAAGCCAAATTCTACAACAGGGCCTGTGATTCTTGCTACTCCAAAAAGAAGAAATGTAACAGAGATGCCAACTACCCTATTCCTCCTCCTTCACCTTCTCAAAAATACCTCTCCAGATCCCCTACCAGATCCCCAGAGCTTGGCCCAGCCTCTTTATCTTTAACCTCAGAACCATCTAGAAGATCCTAGAACTCATTTTCCAGAACTCTCCCAAAAAGGCCTGCTTTAACTTCCCAAGAAACAGCTTTTATCTCTGCTAAATTAGCTGCAAAAGCTTCAAAATCAACTCCTATGCTTCTAGACTTCATCCAGGCGGCCCGGCCAACGTCGGGCAGCCCACCCGCTGTGGTAGCCTAAAGTTTAGTATGGCACCTAAGTACGTAAATGGAGTTATAACGGCGTGCAATATTGGCGTTATTGTTTTTTATAAAAGGGTTTTATTTAATTTATTTGAGTTTTAAATATGAAGAAATTGGTTAAAAGCAAATGCCTATGCAAAAACAATATATTTTACGGAGAAGACTTATTTTTACGAATGGAAAAATTTATAAGTATCAAGTCGAGTCACTCAAGAACCTTGGGAAATTTTCCCAGAATTTTTACTATTTTTCTTATATTTTTAAATGAATTTTAAAGTTTTATAGAAATACTTACGTTTTTAGAAAAATACTTAACTTTGATGAATTTTCACAGGGTGATTAGAGCTGCGCAGGCTACGAAAATTTGTTGGGAATGTAAAGGGGAAGTGGCTCTATCATGTGTAATTTTTCTATATTTATTATTATAGTTTAAATGGTTTTAATTGAGTCCGGAAGACCGGACGGACTCCGTTTGGACTTCGGACGGACTCCACTTGGACTCCGTATGGACTCTGTTTAAGCTCCGTACGGACTCCGGAGGCTCTGGATTGACTCTGGGAGAACTCTGGAGGGGAAAACTTAGGCACGTGACTAGGTATGCTTAAGAGTCTCTCAGACTCGAAATTGGGAATCATCTTACAATAATCAGACATCATACAGCTTAATCTTAAACCACCATGGTCTCATTTTTTATTACTCAACAAATTAAATAAAATTGTAATACCCTTATAACTTTATATTATATATATAACATTTTAGAAATACTACTCAACAATTTAAATCACACTTCATACAGGGTATCTTTAGAAAGGTCTTCATCACTGAGACTTGATTATTGCTGTCTCATAAAAATTTAAATTATTATAAAAACATAAAAGTCAATCTTTTCAGATCTTTCACTGGTACACCTTAATTGTTGTAATCAGTATTTTTTTCTTAACAGCCACTTTCTTTAAATCTCAATAAGCAATAATTATTTTAGAGTTTCATTATTTTTATCAATCAGATCCAAGTAGACTGGTTAGCTTAGTGATTTAGAATTCCCATTTTGTTATTTTTATTGGAAGGACGGGGTTTTCCACTAAGTCCACATATCTCCTCCGGATTCTGCTTACAGCAAGGCGACTGTAAGAGTTTACCTTACCATAGTTGGCGCCCAATGTGGGGTTTGATTTCTCTAGCTTTCTTTAAAGACTTACTTGGATCAAGAACATTCTTAGCCTGCAAGAGGCTTATTTTCTGGAACTCTAATTAAATTTTTGTTGTTGGCCTGCAAGAGGCTTGTTATTTTATCAATCGTTAATGCTTTTCATTACTTATTGGGATGTCTTCTTCTGCTGTTGCTTCTGTATCTCCTCAAACTCTTACTCCCTCTGTTAGGATTGTTTCTTGTGATGGCCCAAAGTTTGATGGGGAGGAGGTTAAATGGTTCATTAGCAGGTATGAAGCTGCTGCTGCTGTTGATGGTGCTTCTCATGTGGATATGGTGAAGCAATTTAGGTTTTTTATTGCTGATAGGGAGGTGGAAAAAGAGGTTATTGCTATGCAGGCATTCAAGGACAAGGATTGGGTTAAGCTTTTTAAAGCTATGGTTGATAGATGGGGTGTTAGGTTTACTATGATGGACCTCAATAAAATTTTTGGAGACTGGCAAGCAAAAGGTGGAGTTTCTTCTATGGCTGACTTCAAAAAGCTCTGTGTTCAGTTTGATGAAGTGGTGGAATATCTCATATTGGTGGACAAGTTAGTGCATGAGAACCAGGCAAAAGATTTTTTTAGGTCAGCATGCAGTAGGGATATTTGAATGGATGTCTTGAAGGATCTTTCAAGAAAAGATTTGATGAAGGAACTTCCGGCTCTGGAGGTTATCAAAGACAACATTCAAGCCCATCTAAAGTTATTGGCATTGGACAAATATCAAGAGTCATGCACTCAATATGTTAGCAAGGTTAGTGAAGTTTTGGCTGAAAATAACAATATCATGGTCAAAGCCCAGGAGGCCAAGAAGGCACAAATGGGACTACTGGCTGCAAATATTGAGGGTAATGTGGATAATAAGATGGTCGATCATTTGGCCGATTTAACTAAACAGTAAAAAATATTTGTTCAAGAAACCCAGAAGGCTAACAAGGCCCCAATTGCTTCTTCGTTGACGTCAACTTCTTATCAGTCCAGAGGTTATGAATGTCGAAATTATAATGGAAATAATAATGGAAACCGCTTCCCAGGAAATGGGAGAAATAGTGGGAAAGGTGGTAGTAGTTATAGAGGTGGCTACAATGAGCCAAAGGTGTGCTCCTATTGTAATAGGAGGGTGCACAGAGCAACAGTTTGTTTTGCTCTTGATAAGGATATGGATGCTGGGCGAGTTTTATTTGATGGTAAAGTTTATAAATTTCCTGAGGGCTCGTTCATCAAGCCCAGTGATGGACAGTCTCCTTCTGATTTGGTCAGAAGAAGTTTAACGGCTGAAAGGAGAGCCAGATTTGAAGAGGTGACGGATGAAGATGTTAATTCCAAGGGTTGAAAAAATGGTAATGGTAATGGTGGAAAAGCTGACAAGGGCAAAGAGAAAGAGGTCAGTAAAGCCACATTTTCTACTTCTTTTGGAGGTTTAGAGCTGGCGACGGTTTCCCAGGTTGAGAGTAGCTGTATGGATGGCAAGTACGATGTTAATGCTGCTAGACAAGCAGCTGCTACTAAGGCAAAAAGTAGCATTCAGAGCCAATTGAGGGCTAATCCTGGCAGGGCGTATAACAAAGTGAACCCTTACTCTAAGGACAAAAATTCTAGTGCTCAAACTGCCGCCAAAAAATTGAACCCTTACTCTAAGGACGAATTATATAAAATGCAGAAGGGGATTGCTGATATGGGGCCACTAGTTATGGCAAGTTTGATTTAAATGGTGAGACTATGCCAGAGGATGATTCGGATTCTGAGGAGGACGTACTGTTGGTGTCTCTACCCAGACCAAGTTTTAGCGGTCCCATCCCAATTGAGGGTGTAAGAAGGACTAGCAATGGATCAGGATTAGTGCAAGAAGCTGGTGACGGATTTAGGGTTATAGAAAGTGAAGATGTTATAATGGGGGGTGAATATGGCTCGGTTGGACCTCAAGAGGTACCCAGGGCCAAGGTTGTTAAATCAAAGGTCCAGTATGAGCGGCCAGTAGTCTCTGGTCAAGCTAATGCGATGGACGTAGTTTTTAATAGGGTGAATCAACTGCAGATTCCCTTATCTTTGGGGGAGTTATTTACGATTAGTCCGGCGCTTGCTGAAAAGCAAAAGAAGAATTTGATGAGGCTTCGGGTCTCCAATGGAGAGGTGGAATATATTTTTCCTCATTGGCAGCTCCATTGAGATGGTTAACAAGAAAGGATGCAGACTGGGAGTGGGATGAAGAGTGTGAGAAGGCGTTTGTGAAGTTGAAGGAGGTTGTGGGGAAGGATTTAGACCTGCACAAGTTGGATTATGGAAAAGAAGCTGGCAGAATTTATTTAGCAGTTGATTCAAGTCAGGTTGAAGCTGGGGCCGTTTTGTCTCAGATGGATAAAGCTGGTTACATCAGGCCAGTTAGGTATGAATCTGTAGTATTTACTGAGGTTGAATCAAGATATTCTCAACCAAAATTGGAATTATGTGGTGTGGCAAAAATACTGAAGAAACTTCAGCATATTTTGTGAGGGCAACATTTTGAGTTTCAAGTGGATGCAAAATCGTTAATCCAGATGATTAATTCCCCAAGTTTACAGAACGCACCCATGACGAGATGGGTAGCTTTTATTCAACATTTTTCATTTGATTTAGTTCATAAGCCTGGAAAAACTTTTACTATGCCAGATGGTTTATCAAGGGGACCACCCACTGAAGAAGATTCAGACTCAGAAGAGTTCAATGAAGATATACCTATTATCAAAGCCAGCACTAAAGGAGCTGAAGACTTTCCATACCTCCCCCATGAGGTTAAACTGGCAGGACTATTGTGTTTAGATTATGGTGATGATGACCTCCACCAAGAGGATAAACTGGAAAATTTTTTTTATGTTAATAAAGGTGTTGGAAAAGGTGTAGATAAATTTGGTAGAAAGGAGGTAGAAGAAGATGTGGTTTATGTAGAGGAAGATGGATTGGTAGTGTGGGATAGTAGTAAGTTAAGGAATGGTGTATACGTTGGAAAATTAGAGAATTTAAATAAAAGGGTGGATAAAGAGAAAGAGGTATTTTCGAATACGGTTTACAAAGGATCCAAAGGATCAGAAGAAAAACGTCGACATAGCTCGATTAAAGATTTATTTAGGGGTCAAAGATTATTGGCTCATTCATGTGCAGGTGATATTGGTGATAGAGAAGTCCCTATTGATGTTATATTAATCGATTTTCAAGATAAAGTCTGGGGTCAGACTGGTTTTTATTTTTTGTTAGTCAAATATTTGTTGACTTTAGAGAGGCCAGAAGAGTGTGAAGATGATGAATGGGTGGCTATCAAGAGGAAGTCATCTACGTTTTACCTATCTGGTCGACTTTTAATGAGGAGAAGGTATCCAAATCCTCAAGTAGTTATAACTCAACAGAAGGGGCAAGAATTAGTTTTGAAATCACTGCATGAAGATCTCTGGCATAGAGGCGTTGGAGAAACTTTTAGAAGAATTTCTGATCAATTTTGGTGGCCTGGAATGAAGATGGCTGTTAAACAGTGGGTTCAGTTATGCGAAGAATGTCAAAGACAAAGTTATTTAAGGCCAAAAGAACCTGGACGTGCGACTGGTGAATATACGCTCTTTGGGAGAGTTAGTTTAGATGCCGTTCATATAAAAGAGGGACGGTATAAATATTTAATTGTGGCCAGAGATGATTTATCTGGTTGGGTAGAGGAAGCGCCTCTTATTAATTTAACTGCCAAAAATGTGGCAGAATTTTTGTTGAATAATTGGGTATATAGGTATGGGGTGATGAAGTTGGTGACAGTAGATGGAGGTCCTAAATTTGGGACAGAGTTTAAAGAGGCTGTATTTAAAGTTGGATCAAAGGTTAGGGTAGCAACCCCATATTATCCTGAAGCTGAAGGCATGGTTGAAAGAGGGCATCAAGTTATCAAGGATGCTTTAGTTAAAATGTGTGGGACAAGTGCTGAAAAGTGGAGGCACTATTTACCTTTAGTTTTATTTGCTGATCGAATCACTTCCAAAAGGACAACCGGATTTTCAACTTATGAACTTGTTTTTGGACAGAAAGCAGTTTTACCGGTTGATTTAGAAGCTGAATCATATCTTGGAGTTGACTGGGACATGGTCAAAACTACTCATGAATTATTGTGTGCAAGAATGATGCAGCTAGAAAAGAAAGAAGAATATTTAGAAAAGTCATATTTGTGGATGATGAAGATCCAAAATCAATCAGTCAGATATTGGGATGAGCGGTTGGCACTTCGATTAAGGAAACCTTTGAACCCAGGTGATATGGTCCTGGTGTATAATACAAGTCTAGAGAGTCAATGGGGAAAGATGTTTGCAGATAGGTGGAATAAACCGTATAAAATCAAGGAGCAAGTTTCCGGCGGTTCATATGTGTTAGAAGAGTTGGATGGAGTTGAATTGAAGAAGAGGGTAGCGGACGATCAAGTGAAACGGTTCTATCCTAGAGGCACCAGGAGTGCCGAAGTCTCCCTCCACAAAGAGGATAAACTATGATATCAACAAAATTTTATGGATTCCTCCGCAATGAGGATAAACTATGACATTTATGAAATTTTATGGATCCCTCCGCAATGAGTATAAACTATGATTTTTATAAAAACCTTATCTACCTCCGCAATGAGGATAAACTATCTTCTTTTTATCAAAATACTTTACTATCGTTACACTGCATATGGGCAACGAAACTGTGATGAAACCTAACGAAATGCAAGAAAACCTTCTTTGAAAATTTTCAAAATTTAAAATTCTTAAAATATGGGTGAAGATAGTGTTGGAAAATTTTAAAAATTTATTTGAAGAAGTGTTCACAGGGGAACCTTCTTAATTTAATATTGGCAAGTGTGGGGGTAATTTGGGGCTGGCTGCTCTATACACAATTACCCCATAATGTTTGTTTCCAAAATTTCCCTGTTTCTAGTTGAATTGTGGCTTTGTCTTTTAATTATAGGAAGTCCACTAAGACTATAAACTGGAACAAATCAAGAGACACCGCTCTCAACGCCGGATTCAAGATTCTTTTTATTTTATTTTGTTTTTGATTTTTTTTATGTTAGATTGTGATTTCTTTCCTTTAAATATATATTATGAATTATTGCAAAGGTGATGCTCACTGGTGGTCTATAATCATTTTTATAAATTGGAGGGAGCCCACCCAGTGATCATCATTATAAAATTATCTTCTAAAAAAAAAAAAAAAAAAAAAAAAAAAAACTTTCATTTAATTTCTTTTCTTTCAAATTTCTCAAATTGTGTAACCACATCAAGTTGCACTTGGATGTGGGTATGATGTCGAGGGTACAGCTCATCAAATAGCCGGGGGCATCTTTTAAAATTTTATTTTGAAATTTTTTATTATAACATTTTTTATCTTTCTTTTCACATTCGTATATCTTTCTTTAAAAATTAAATTTTAACTTTTATTTCAAAAACTATCTTTACTAAAATCTTTTATTTTAAATTAAAAATAAAAAAATAAAAATAAAAATAAAAATAAAAAAATGAAAAAAAAATAAAAAAAATAAAAAAAATAAAAATAAAAATAAAAAATAAAAATAAATAAATAAAAATAAAATAATAAAATAAAATAAAATAAAAAAATTAATTAATTAAATCAAAATTATTATTATATTTCTTAGTTTTATTTCTCAGTCTTCATTCTTTTTAGTTTATTAATTTAGTTTAGACAGGAAACAGGGTCTAGGGGAACTCAATACCTATGGGATTTTACTTCAAGATATCTGTTAGTCCTCTAAGACTTTAAACTGGCTACTGTTCAAAATATTCTTTAAGGTTTTTTTATACGAATTTTGGAGCAGTTAGTCCTCCAAGACTTTAAACTGACTACTGTTCAAGACTTTCCTTAACATTTTATACAAAATTTGGAGCTGTTAGTCCTCCAAGACTTTAAACTGGCTACTGTTCAAGAGGTTCTTTAAGGTTTTTTATACATATTTTGGATCATTTAGTCCTCCAAGACTTTAAACTGGCTACTGTTCAAGACTTTCCTTAAGGGTTTTATACAAATTTTGGAGCTTTTAGTCCTCCAAGACTTTAAACTGGCTAATTTTCAAGACTTTCATTAAAGATTTTATATTGGAGCTGTTAGTCCTTCAAGACTTATAACTGAATTTTAAGGATGTTCAAGATTTTATGGACATTTTTTGAGACAGATTTTTTTTTTATCAATCAAATGTTAGGTCCACCAAGACGTTAAACTGGACTATTATCAAATGTTAGGTCCACCAAGACCTTAAACTGGACTATTATCAAGTTGTTGGGTCCACCATGACCTTAAACTGGATTTCTTATCAATCAAATGTTTGGTCCACCATGACTTTAAACTGGTAATTCATTCATTGTTTTAGTCCACTATGACTTTAAACTGGAAAATTAATATCTGCAGGATAATTCAACATTCATTGGTCCACTATGGCCTTATACTGGATTACTTGTCGATCAAATGTTTGGTCCAATATGACATTAATTTAACATGGTCTAAAGTTAATATTAATATTGAAAGCCTGGCAAAAGTATTTTATGGGTTTGCTGTATAGCAAAGTTTGAAAATTGTGATGAAGGAATCAGAAGTTAGGATGGTAGTTGGATTTTAGGGAATGATTTTTTTAGTGCCTCATTGTTAGGCCATTTTTGGTGTGAAGCTTGAAGGACCTTATGGCGAGATTGGAATCATAGAATTCAGCTCAGTGGGGGGCCCTATGAGGTTTGAATCAGGAGTATTCGGCTCATAGGAAGGTCCACTCTCTCAATGCTGGGACAAGAAGGAAGACTGGTTAATGGGAGTCTGAAGGGATTCAAACCTTGCTCTCAGAAGTGGAATCATCACAAGATTTATTTTATTTTATGTTATATCAAGCCAGAGAAGAAGAGACAACTTTTTTATTATAAAGAATTAAAAGAAGACCAGCTAAAACAAATTTATCAAATTATTTTATAAGAAAAGATAATTCTTTTGGAATTGCTCAACCACTTATGCAAAGTTATAAGAAGGGGGACATTCTCAATTGGAGGGAGGATGTGGTAGCCTAAAGTTTAGTATGGCACCTAAGTACGTAAATGGAGTTATTACGGCGCGCAAGATTGGCGTTATTATTTTTTATAAAAGGGTTTTATTTAATTTATTTGAGTTTTAAATATGAAGAAATTTGTTAAAAGTAAATGCCTACGCAAAAACAATATATATTATGGAGAAGACTTATTTTTACGGTTGGAAAAATTTATAAGTATCAAGTCGAGTCACTCAAGAACCTTGGGAAATTTTCTCAGAATTTTTACTATTTTTCTTATATTTTTAATTGAATTTTAAAGTTTTATAGAAATACTTATGTTTTTAGAAAAATACATAACTTTGAAGAATTTTCACAGGGTGACTAGAGCTACGCAGGCTAAGAAAATTAGTTGGGAATGTAAAAGGGAAGTGGCTCTATCATGTGTAATATTTCTATATTTTTTATTATAGTTTAAAGGGTTTTAATTGAGTCCGGAGGACCGGACGGACTCTGTTTGGACTTCGGACGGACTCCGTATGGACTCCGTTTGGGCTCCGTACGGACTCCGGAGGCTCTGGATTGACTCTGGGAGAACTTTGGAGGGGAAAACTTAGGCACGTGACTAGGTATACTTAAGAGTCTCTCAGACTCGAAATTGGGCATCATCTTACAATAATCAGAAATCATACAGATTAATCTTAAACCACCACGGTCTCATTTTTTATTACTCAACAAATTAAATAAAATTGTAATACCCTTATAACTTTATATTTTATATTTAACATTTTAGAAATACTACTCAACAATTTAAATCACACTTCATACAGGGTATCTTTAGAAAGGTCTTCATCACTGAGACTTGATTATTGCTGTCTCATAAAAATTTAAATTATTATAAAAACATAAAAGTCAATCTTTTCAGATCTTTCACTGGTACACCTTAATTGTTGTAATCAGTATTTTTTTCTCAACAGCCACTTTCTTTAAATCTCAATAAGCGATAATTATTTTAGAGTTTCATTATTTTTATCAATCAGATCCAAGTAGACTGGTTAGCTTAGTGATTTAGAATTCCCATTTTGTTATTTTTATTGGAAGGACGGGGTTTTCCACTAAATCCACATATCTCCTCCGGATTCTGCTTACAGCAAGGCGACTTTAAGAGTTTACCTTACCATACCGCCTCCTTAGAAAGTGAAAATCAGGCTCAAAACCTCCAAAAACAACCAGAAAACAGCCAAATTCCTCCAATCAACAAAAATAACTTCACGCTTCCAGCCACCTCCCACTTCTCCCAGAGCAATGCAGCCAACCTCTCCAAGGTCCAAAAACTGCAAAATTTCCCAAACTTCTAGGAGACCTGCCTGAGGACCCCAGGAAAAAACCAGAGCACCCAACACCGCACCAAAGCAACAACTTGGCCCCCAGTTAAGGCAACAAAACTACACCTCTCCTCTGTCAGCCAACTATTCTTCTGACAGTTACATTCCTTCAAAAGCATCATCCAGAAGAGGTCAATCCACTTCCAGATCACCCTCTCCTTCCCCATCTTATAACAACCCTGGTACTCCATCACCAGCACCTCATCCAACTGAATCAAGCATAAATATTAACAACAGCAACAACTGACATGCTGCTCCAACTAGGCCCCATGAACATCAGCCTCCTAGTTCACCTTCTCAAAACCTTTCAGAGTAAGAGCAAGAGAATCCATATCTTTCCCTGTTTGATCCACCTACTATCACCATTCCAAAATCTTCAGAATTCCAAATTCCGGCAGCTTACAAATTTGATGAGCTTCCAATCTGTAAGTACAACATTAATTCATCAAAGTTCTTCAACAAAAATAATTACTGATCCAATTCTTCTTGTCTAGTTGGAACCCCTCCTACTGAATTTACTATTTGAGTTGGCCAACCTCTAGAAACTTCTTTGACCCTGGATTATGGGGACATGAAACAACATCTCAGCACCATGTGTTCAAACATGCTGAAAGCCTTTGCCCTCCATGGACCATTAAATGACTTTGAGAAAACATTGAGGAAACAACTACTGGACAACCACTGGAAGATGTCTAGGATCATTAAGCACACCTTCCAACAATCCATTCCTGCCTCTGCTTCTTCCTCTTCTGAACTTCCATCCAAACCCATTCCTTCCCATTATAATCCATATAATCATTCCAGAAGGATGCACTTCAAAGAACACAGTGCTTCCCACAACCCCAACAAAAAACAAAAACAAAATCATAATCCGGACCAGCCTCCAGAAACTTCATCATCCAGAAAATGAGCTGCTTCAAAAAGATTAAAAACATAATAAAAAATAATAATAAAAATTAATAACTATAAATTCTAATTTTTTTTTTTTTACAATCTACTAACATACTAAAATTAAAAATTGATAAATAAAATAAAAATCAATGAAATAAAATAAAAGATAAAAAAAATAACACAAATGGTATCCCCCAGCCAATTGATGACCTGATCCCCTGATACATTTCCCACATCCAAGTGCACCTTGATGTGGATACACCTTAAATAATTTAAATGATTTGAAATAAGAAACATAAATTAAGGGTAATAATGAGAATAAAAAAATGACATTAATGAAAATAAAAATAAAATAAAATAAAATTATAAAATAGCGTTGCCCGGCCAATTGAGGAGCCTTTCCCCACCAATGCTTGCCCACATCCAGGTGACCCTGATGTGGTAACACCCTATATTTTTGATTTATAATTTTAACAACCCCCATAAAAAATTAAAAGAAAAAAAGAGAAAAAAAGAAAATAATCTGAAACTACTATCTAGCAAAATCATAACTAAAAAATCAAAGAAAGTCCAGCTCCATGGATGGTCCAGATTAAGACACCACGGGAAATCTAGGGGTGAATTGCTAGCAATCCCCTCTCCTGAAATTTAGAGTGTCCCTTAATTATGTCAGGTTTATGAATACTTTATAAACATAAGTAAATTAGAGTTAGATTTAAATTTATTCTCAGATTGGTCCAAAAATGAACCTCAACTGATCTCAAGTTATGCATAAGTTGATCAACTATAACAATGATTTTATCCTTCATTGAGCACACATTGAGCACACATTGATCCAACATAAGCTTTTGAATATACAATATTTTTATCAATTTAGAGGAAGAAAATTATTCTTTAACATACCTAATCATTACTTTGCATACAAAAGATAAACCATAAAATTATGAAAGTAAATTTAATTTACAATAATAATATCTTTTACTACATAATTGTAACAATAAATAAATTTAGCAAATTTTTTGATCACAAATATTAATAACTATAGGAATTGAAATAACTAATGCCATTCCTATTTTCAAAATTTAAAAAGATTATAGTCACTTCTCACTTCTAATCTGTTAAGTCTTTGCAAAACTAAATTTTGTATAATTTTTTAAATTTTACCAAAAATATAAGACCTACAGGCTATTGAAAATAAAATCTTCAGTTACTCAACTAAAAGAAATATTTATATTTAAACAAAAATAAAAATAGTCCTTAAAGTGTATAACATGAAAGGTTTTTATGGAAATTAATATGCAAGTTTTCATTTTTAAATATTTAATGCTTATATAAATCACTTTCCCAAGTTTTGGTATGAGTACATGTGAAATAGTAACTGCATTTAAAAGTGGAAACCAATATAATGACAAAAATATTTACAAAATTTATTTCAATTTAATATTTATCTGTAAAAAAATTTGAAAGTAATATTTTATTCATCTTCTTAAGGATCTCTTCCTCCTCCTCTACCCATCTACTTTTTAATAGGGGGTCTCAAACTTGAACAAATATGCCTGGTGGATTTCATTTGAAAACCACCACATAAACACACCATGAAACATGGCTGATTTGGTACATGAGATTATAAACATGGGGTCAAATATGTCCTACTTTAGTGAAAATTTTCCAACCACAGCACAGGCAACCAATCTAAAGATCCTCCCAATTCACCACACATCACATCTTTCCCAACCCACTTTTTTGAAACAAATTTTTACACATGGTGCCCCAGTAAATTTTGAGCTTTTCATTACTTTCTTTATCAACAATTCCTGAACAAATTTATATCCTCAAAACTCAGTCATCATGCCAAGAACACTACAAAATTTTCAACACAACGCTTTAAATCCTTTTTTCATGCTCTCAAAATGATCAAGTTGCATGTACTTTCCACTTGGTTTTGTTTTATTTTTGCATATTAACTTTTATTTTGAATTTTCACTGAAAGCATAATTTTTCCCTTCTTGATTCATTTTGGTTAATCATCTCAACATGAAGTTGGATATTTCAGAAATTGCAACATTTTTCATTCTTTCTGTTTTTCAATGATCTTTCATATCCTTTTATTCATCTTCTCTCACTTCCTTAACTCTTATTCTATTTTTTTATCCATCACTTCCTGAACTTCTATCTGGTCCTTTTACATCTTTGAAGACATCTCATCAGGTAAGTCATCCTCCCACCATATTTTTTTCAATTTTAACTGAAGTTCTTTTTCTGAATTTGTTTTTGTTTTTTTTTCTATTTCTTTTTTTGTTTTCTCAAATCACATTTCCACTTTTAAGAAGGTTCTACAGAAGCCTAGTTCTCATATCCACCAAGCAACATCTGATTTGGCTCACTGGTTAATGAGATATTTATTATTTACTTGGCTCAAACTTTCATCAACTTTATTTTAATCTTCTCAAGTAGGTCTTACTCTGGAACAAATATAATACTTATAAATAACATAGGTAGCTAAAATAGATCTTTTTAGACCATTGATAATACCTGACTTTAATTTTTATAACCCTTTTTTGATTTTCTTTTAAGTCAAAAATAAAAGGTCAGAAATAGGGTTAGGGTTTTTTAAATGACATATCCTTTTGTTGGAAGAATCTCAAGAATCATTTATTTTATTTCCAGCAAATGGTGTTGAATTTGGTCTAGTGGTTGCTGAGATACCTTCTTCCAAATTTTAATCTTGTTTCATAGACTAATTTACATTTTTTTAGTTCAATGTTGCATAATATGCATATAGGGCTTATGCAATCTATTTCAAATAATACTTCAGGCTTTTGGCTCTGATTTGATCAGCTAAATATCAGTTTTTGATGATTCCTTCCTATTTTGTAATTTTTTTATGAGGATGAAAATTAACATTTGATGAATTTTAGCTCATTCAAATCCCACATTATTTTGATTACAGGTTCTCTATAGGCATGAATTTCATTTCCATAAAGCATAATAAATTTTGGCTCAGAAATTTCTGAGATATCTACTTTTAAAGTTGAGTCTTTTTATGTAAACTAATTTAAATTTTTGAATTTTGATATTCTGTAATATGCATGTTTTTTCTGATACTTTTCATTGTACCACTCCCAAGGTATGTCAATTCCTCAACTGTTTTTTATCATTTGTTTCCTCAATTTTTCTTCTTTATAAATCATTTTTTTCCCTGATTTGTTGATGTTTTGGATTTTTTTCAGGAGATGGTATCATCAAATCTATTTGGAACTCTTCTCAGCATAATCATCAATCAAAAATCCAAGAGATAATCATCAAACTACCAAGGAAACTCCTGGTTTGATATCTTGTAAAAAAATTTCATTTTTTTGGAATCTTGTAAAGCACTTACTCATTTTGTTTTTCATTCCAGATCAACCAAAGTCTGATAAAACAGGTAAGTAAAGCAAGGGGGAAGGGCCCTACTTATAGTAAATCTTTAAGGAGGGGTTCCAAATAGGGTAATTAGAAGATTTTCCATTTTTTTTTATTTCATAAATTTTTAAATTATCAATTATTAAATATAAACAATCAAATAAAACTTTGTGCAATTGAGCCTTGCTGCTGTATAAATTTGTTCATTTAATTATTTATTTGTATTGAATGGATGAATTGTCAATACATTACTTGTCATATGATTTATTTGGCTTTGGTCACATCTGAAATCATTAGCAGGTGGAATTGTGAATCCCATTACTTTTACTTGGCTGATTATATTTTTTTATTGATTTATATAAGAATTTATGAAATTAAAATGAAAATTTGGTAATCTTTACCCCCTCCCACAGTAAGTTGCAGGGGGATTTATTGTAAATTTTTTTTTCTTACATAAATATTTTTTTTGCAATGAAAAAAATGGCAATCTCCACCCCCTCCCACAGTAAATTTCAGGATGAGGTATTGCCATTTTTTTTTTCAGACATAAAAAAATTTTTTGACATGAAAAAAATGGCTATCACCACCCCCTAATATAGTGAAATTCAGGGGAGGGTATTGCCAAATTTCTAGATTTAGAAAAATAAAATTTGTTAATTTATGTATCTTGTGCATAAGTGTTGATTAATGAAGCTGTTGAAAAACCATATTTAACCAAATTATTAATAGAAATCCAGAATGAATTTTAGTCAAGTAGATATGGAGAAAAACATTACTTAAAATTTAAATACAAAACATTTAATTAACTGGAATCCTAAAAAATAGCAAGAGTAGAAGCATGCAATGTATATAAGAGAGATTCAAAGCATTTTTTTACAATCAAAATATTTATTTCCATCTCTGATCTGGAAGAGGTTTTCAAGATGGGTAAATGTGCCACCATTTCAATTTGAACTAAAATGACAAAGTGCAACACAGATTTGAATAGGAGGATCTCTTTATGAACAACAAGAATCATTTCTGAAAATTGAGTGATATTTTATCAGTTCAAGTAACTGAGAAATCGAGGCAAGGTTGTGCAAAATATCTGTTTAAAGCTAATTTAAGGAATGCTTTAAAGAACCTCAAGGTTAAATTGTGGTTGGTGCTGTATGGAAAGTGTTCTGGAATATAAGTAGTGATTCTTCAGCATGTCACACATGTAAGCCAAGTCAAATTCAGAATTGGAGTTGGTATCTGAGTTAACCAATAGATCCAGGGCTAGAGTGGTAGCAGTTATTTCTAGTTTACAATGGACTGAAAGAGGAATTTTAGTGAATGGTGATTAAGACTAAGGGTGAGTGTATGATGAAGTGGCTGCTTAAGTGGTGGGAAGTCATGTTTTTCACATGTTGAATAATAAGCCCTTAAGAATTAGGTGGAAAGGAATATAAAGAGATGGCTTGTCTGTACCTATTTCTGACTAATCAAGATGAAGGAGAAAAGTGTTTTGATGGCTTTTTTTACCAAAAGAAGGTTTGTTTGAGGCGAAACACACCATCAAAATACACCTGTCCATGGCAGGTGTATTTCATTTTCTGATGGTGTGTTTGGTACTTTTTTTGTGGTGTGTTTATGTGGCGTATTTGATCAATTTTGAGATGCCCTAATGTACTCCATCCCATCTAATTTTCATAGATAATCTCTTTTGTTCTAGAACTCTCCTTATCAGCAATGGCCAGTTTTATTTTTGAGCCATTAATCCCTTCATCAATCCTTTACCACTCATAATTCTTAATATATCAAAGAATATGCTTTTTTTATTTCATATAATGTTTTTTTCAAGTTTTCAAATGTCAGATAACACTACCAGAAAGATGAATCCTAGCTTGTATTAATTTATAATTACATAAAAAAAAAGAACCCGAGCCACAGGAAGTGGCTCGGGATTGAAAGATAAAAAAAAATTGCTGCCAGCTTTAAGCTGGCAGCATTTAATAAAAAATAAAAAAAAAATCGGCCAAAGCCACTTTTAGTGGCTTTGGCCAGTATATAATACATCTTGCAGGCAGTTTAAAACTGCCTGCAAGATTGTGAGTTTAAAAGCGAGCGAAGTTGCATGCAGCAACTTCGCTTGCTTTTTTTTTATATTATTGACTTGCAGCCAGTAATAAACTGGCTGCAAGTCTTTTTTTAAAGCAACCGAAATCTCTACAAGCCACTTTTGTTGCAAACTGATTTTCGCATCTCCCCGCCAGATAACACTGGCTGGGAGGTTTGATGGTGAGATTTGAGAAGCCAATGTTGCTTAAAGTAACATTGGCTACTATAAAAATAAACTACCAGTCAGGGCGAGCCTGGCTGGTTTGAATTAATAAGAAATAATATTAAAGTTGATATACATTTAAATTTGCGCTACTCTTTTACATGCCATTTGCCATTAGTTTTTTGACAGTGTGAAATGTATATGTGCATAGTAAAAAATCAAAGCCAGAAAAAGAGGTATTGGATATTTTTAAATGCCAAAACTTATATGCCCAGTTTTAAAATGTTTGAAATATAAGAATAAGGATTTTGTGTGTAGATTGTTTTTCAGAAAAGCATACTTACTTGTTAACTCTTTTGTAGCCAAATGTCAACTTAGTGGCAAAAAAAATAATAAGTGATAAAAAATTGGTCCATAACATCTGAAGGTTAGTTTTCCAACCTTATGTGAACAAATAATATGGATAAGTGGATTGATTTCGTAAAATAAGTGAATGTAAATATTAATTGCATCCGTGTGAAACTATCCGAGGCTTTGGTTCCTCGAATTATACTTTGTGAAACCCTATAAAAATAAGCTGTAAAAACAATATGTAAGTTTTAATTAAAAGCATGTGAAAATGTTTAGTCATCATTTGTACAATATATTTCTGTGTAAAAACCTGTTGCATATACGCCTTATTCAAGTCACTGCATGCCATGCAACCGGCTTCAGTAACTTGCATGTTTCTATATGCATAACTGTAAGCGAATTTTCATCTGAGTGACAAATTTTCTACTTCTCTCCTTCAACTTAGAAGAGACAGGTTATTATAATTATTAGCTTTCCATCTGTTTCACTTAAGAGTTTTTTATTCTGGTTTGTCCCTTATACTTGTTTCTTAAGTAAAAATATTAATTTCACTTTAAATATAAGTACAACTTTTAGGGAATCCATTTTTCTCCATCATTAGGTTTGCCACCAAAGTAACTTGTTTACAGATTACTAACTTAGATTTTTGGTATTTTACTCTCCTTTTTAATCTCTTTAAAAAAACATTAGAACTGATGATTGTTTTTAACTCTTGGCAGCTTGATCTCCAACTTGTCATAGTATCATCAAAAAGCTAATTTTTGGTTAGCATCAAAATTTTATTTTGGTTTGTCTTTCTCTTTTTATTTTTTTCATTCAATAAAAATGATACTTATTTTTCTACAATAATCTATTCCTAAAAATTATAATTAACAGATTAGTTGTCCATTTATCAATCAATCAACTCCTACCAAAGGATTTTTTTTAAGTTTCAAGTAAGAATATTTTTTTTTCACTATTTCATTTTAAAACTTTTTTTATTCTCAATCATTATATATTAAATAATTAAATAAAATAAAATATCATAGTATCCACATGTGTATGTGATCAATTTTTTTCTAAATATCAATAATTTATTGTATTGGCCTCCTGTAATTCTATTAATGGTAGAGGTATAGTTGATTATTGTTTAAGGAAACTATACCTTTCAACATTATAAATTATGTATATCTTGCGGTTTGATATATTATTGATATATAGAGAAAAATTAAATAAAGCATCAACAGATACTTATGTATTATTGCTGTATTTATCATAATAATTGGGCATTGGATTTAAGCTTCACATTTAATTGTTTATGTTTAGGGTATAGTTGAATCTCGTGTGCCAAATGCATACGGCAGAATACTATACTTGTAAGCAATAAAATGAAGCTTTAATTCAAAATACTTGATTAATATTTTAAATGCAGCCAATACTGATGTTTTCTACATGCATGTTGGATATGATTTTTTATTTAATATTAAGAATATAATGATTATTTTTGGAGGCCTTATTTTTAACCATTGCATTATTTTGCACTTTTTTTTATTTATTTTTGAATTAAATTAATTTCTTATTTACTACACTACAAGATGCAGGCTTCACAAAGTTTGTTTATAAAGAAAAATCACCACCGAGGAAAAAAATCAAACAACAAGCATGTGAAAAACATCGAGAATGCATTACTTATGGTTGAAATTATGGTGTTGAGACAGATGGAAAGAGGGCAAAATATTTTTCTAGGAGTTTTGTAAAAAATTTAGTTAATCCAGAACGGTATTTGATTTCAAATTCTAGCTGTTATATTTTCCATCCAATCCGCTCCTCAATTCCAAGTGTTATAGTGAAAACATTTTCTATTGAAGATCTCATTCGATTAAACATGCTTGAAGCAACAATTCAGTGGATCAAAGATTTTTCTTATTGTGAACATCGAGTTTTGCAAAATAAAGCTCATAAAAATGGTGGTGGATTTGGTAATATGTTTGTTGGTGGTCGGTGTTTAGATAGGAAAAAGTCTCTATTAATTCGTAAGTATTATATAGTTTTATTTATGAATAGTTTTAATCTATTATTATTTCAATTACTTTTAAAGGTAAATATGCTTCTAAGCCCTTAGATTTGGCAGAGTATGTTTGTTGCATGAAGCGAAAAGAGTTATTCTTTAAATTTTTTTATCAAAATATATCTAATGTTAAGTATCAAGAAGCAGTAAAACTCTTTCAAAAGCTTGGGATTCCTGGGTTTGGAGAAAAATTTAACAATGAAGAAATTGAACCATTTGCTGGAAATTTTACTTGGACAACAGGCTCAAATGGAAACGGGTTTTCAAATAGTTCTCACTGTGACTCAGACCGTAGCGAGTATACATTTGGACTTTTCATACCTAAAGACACTGAGAAAAATTCTCTTCATCAATCTTATGACTCAAATCAACCACGTCAAAAAGGCGGAGAGCTTCATTTTCCTGAAATAGCTTGCAAAGTAGACATGGAGGCCACTAATGGCATCACAGCGATTCTATGGCCAGCAAACCTTCTTAAACATTTCACATCACGATGTTATGAAATTGGTGGATTCACTCGCCTTGGCTCTTCTATTCAAGTTAGTACAAGACTTTTCAATACATTTAAAAAACTCCAAGAGTTTGAAATAGATATTTCTGAGTACTTAAATATAAATGAAGAGTTAGAAAGATGTAATTTTCTTATGATGAAACTTTCTAAGTACAATGAAAAGACTGATTTAACAAAAAAAAAAAAGAAAGTTAGTGAATCACTATATATTTAATGCTACTAAAGATATTGAAAAATTAAATACAGAAAATGATTCTGATATACATGTTAATAAAAAAAGTAAAATACCATTAAGTAGTGATAGGTAAAAATGTGATTTTATTGTACAGGTATAGTTTTAGTTTAGTGGTAGAATGATATATTTACACACATGTCTATAAAAACTTTTTTTGAAGCTGATGATTATGTATAATCTGGTGAAAAACCTAAAACAATAAAAGTATCAAAAAAAATGGATGTAAAAATTGAAAAACCATATTACAATAAAAAATTATCATTGCTACAAGTAAAATAAAATATAATAAAATATAATATAAGAAACAAAATATAGCTTTGTAACTTGCTTAATCATTGCAAATGGAAACTAAAAATAAACAATATCTTACAAATCCTTCCTAAAAGATCATATGCATCAACATAAATAGATCTGTACTATTAATATTATTTTTAAAAATATTAAAAATTTGCTAATTTTTGCAATAAGTTTTTACTTATTAATAAATAAAGTAAAACCATGTATTATTTTATTTTTATTTAAGTAAATATAAAAATAAAAAATAAATTAAAGGAAAATTAAATATTAATTTTTTTATTTGAGTCATTCATTATTTGCTTTCATATCTAACTTGAATTAATTTAGTGGCATCACTCAATCTTAAATATACTGAAATTTGTACACTAGTGTGACTTGTGATTTTATTTTTTGATAAATTGAATATTTTTCATCATATAATTATATTTTATTGAAGCATATAACTGCAAAAGTAGAATTGAAATAATCAATAAAAGGAAATGAGATATATTGAGAATAATGAATCTATCAATCAATTTAGATCTCCAATAAAAATTAATTCTAATTTTAAAAATTTCCTTGTAGAAGAGGAATATTTAATTAATATGAATTTAAATTTCCTTGTAGATCTTGACTTAGCCTTTATCATCTATCTTTAATTAAGGTGCAGAGTTCAAAAAGCTGAATTATATGATGATATTTCTATATATCTAATTGAATTTTTTTTAAAAATTCATAAAACAAGGTATGTAAAATAGAAACTACTACTTCATTTTTAAGTAAATTTTATTATATTATAATAAAATATTAATAATTATGAAAGGGCTTTTACTCTTGTGAGAGAGTGGACCTCAATATATTTAAAGATAAATATAACACAATCAAATTGAAATTTATTTTGAAGTGTTTGAATATTTATTCATTGAATTAATTTTTAGAGTTTGGGATGAATATTTCTTTTTTCTTGGAGTTGAATGAATCTTAAAATCCTAGAAAAATATTGTAGATATAGTTTTGTTGAACTTGATCTATTCAGGTAGATGTAAGTAGAATTTGATTCATATGAAATTCTACTTGAAAAATAATATTTCAATAACTTATTATTGACATTTAAGGATGAACACGAAGGATGGAAATCTAAAAAGGGTTGGTTTTAATATTTATAGAAATAATATTTTTAAGTTCTTAATAAGGAGTACCCTAGTTGCTTTCTTTTATTTTTTTGCTTTCATAGAAAGAATTAAATATCTTTTTTACCAAATTATTGAACAAAATTTGATATCTATACATGAATCTGTAAGTTTAAAAAATAATCAATATAAAATATGAATCAAAATACAGCAAGCTAAATTATAGATCATCAAAATGTAGAGTAAACTTTGTTTCTCAAAATAATTGACACTGATAAAAAGATATTTTTTAAATTTAACTAGTTTTTCAAAGACACTTTAATATGATTCCATACCAATATGATGGCTTCTCATTATTTAAATGTCTAGATATTATTTTATCATGGTACATATATATGTTACTATTATTAAATGAATTGAATATTATTTCCAGGAGTTTTTCATAGAGAATACTTAGTATAATTAAGATAATTATGCACCTAGAAATTATAGAAATTAGATTAAGAAAAGTCTACTTAACAAAAAGCTTTGATGAATTGTGAGCAAAAATTCATTACACTTAATATTTTTAACTTTTTAACATGCTGAAAAGAATTGATAGAAAACTGTTTCATTTTTTTGTAATAATTATCTTAAAATTTGCAACAAATGCTAAGATTTATTGCCATCTTAAAGAAATATATAGTGTTATGAGAAAAATGACTTATAATTTATTCTTAATTTTTCTTCAAATTTTTTATCCATCATGATTTTGAGTTATGATTATTTCAATAATATTTACTGAATAGCAAAAAGGTGTAAGAAATTTATACAATAATATTTATTGATAGTTTAAGCATCTTTATTCAGAATTGGTAATAAATCTCACATAAATAAATAATTTGAGTTACACAAAAAAATGTAGCAATAGGATAAAGTATATATTTACATGAAGTAGGATTATGTATTAATTACCTCAACAATAGAGAAAAATGAAGAATTCAGCTTAATAAGATTCCAATAATCAAGAAAATCAGCTGCCATTGCTTTAGCAATATGGCTCATGGTGGGAGTATTAAAATTAAGTGGCATAGGCCCACAATTATCTATTAAGGGTTTGATAATATTAAAGATATAAAAATTAAGGTTTTTCCAGATTTTTTCACCGCCCAGATTATTATTATCACAGTATTTTCTAAGGAGGCCGAGTTGCGTTATGAATTCTAAGCAGTCTGAAGCTGACACAAGCCGGTGGTCCTGTGAGGAAAGAAATAATCCACAAAAACCATCAACCAAGTAAAAAGTAAATGATTGATATTTATGGTGTGCATATTCTTGATTCATCTTCTGAATAGAATCATTATGAGACTCATCAAATTGCTGCATATCTGTTGTTTTTTTTTATTCCTCGAACGTTGTCGTTTCTTTCTTTCAGCTTGAGTTATATTTGCAGCAGCCTCTCTAGATTTTAAAATAATTATTGAAATTATGACGTCGATTATTATGTTTCTAAATTGGCATAGGGGAGTGATTGAAAAATTTGCGGCAATTAACTGTGATGTTGATCTGTCAAATGTATCGGGAACTTTGCTTTTCAGATGTGTAAGGCGGGCTAGAATATGTAGGGCACGTTCAATAGGACAATCTGGATTGAAGTTGGATTCTTCAGCAGGAAGGGTAAACTCTTGAGAAGCAAGATAAAGAGATGATGCTACGAGGGATTCCCAAAAAGAACGCTGGTGAGCAGTTGGGCTAACTAGTCTTGATAGCATGCGTATCATCGATGATTCAGGGTGATCAGTCTTCTTAAACGGAGAAAGATTATTTGAGTTTGGTTCTTCAGAGTTACAAAAATTTTCCAAATTTTCAAAGTTCAAATTATTGACCACCCAGATCTGCGAAGTGTCAACATTAAGAAAATCCAAAGCTAAAAAAATAACAACAATTAGTTATCATAAAATAAATTATCCAACTTCAATTAAGTGATACATACAGAGTTCATTAATTTTTGTAAGCATTTCGTCATGAGCAGATTTCATCCATAAAAAATTGAATTTGTGCGAAATTTTGTGTGGCTTTTCAAGAGAGGCAGACAAACGGATTTCAAATAACTGATCGATTTCTGGCCATGCCCTAAGTACCTTTTGACCATTGATTCTACCTTCAAAAAATCGATGAATTTCAGCTATTCGCTTCTGTAATTTTGAGTTTCCAATCATTGTTGGAGTATAAGGAAGGGAGTTATTAGAAATTTTTATTGATGATGATAGAGACCGTAGGCTTTGGGGAATTTCAATTTTAGATTTTGAAGATACGGCAAATATAAGCTGTTTCTTTGAACTTGAAGTATTTTTTTGTGGCTGGCTAGGTGGATCGATTTCTTCATTCGGAGTTTTCTCAACCTCATCAGCAGAAGTAGCTTCATCATTTTTTTGAGTTAGAGAAGCTTCATATTTTGAAACTTCATCATCATCTTCTTCATTAGAGCAAGATTCGCTATTAGTTGACGCTTTGGAGTGATTTTTGTTTTTAGAGCTGGATTAAAAGATAAGAAAAAGACAAGAAATAATAAATAAGAAAGTAAACAATTTGGAGATAGCTTTAAACACTAATATAAAATTGATTGCTATATTACTCATGAAAGAAATAACATACCCTTTCGACACATTTTGGCTAGTTTGTTTGGATTTTTGAGATGCTGAGTAAGAGGAATCCTTGGCAGGAGGAGTTTTAGTAGCACTGACAAAACTAGAGCCCCTAGAAAGTCTCATTCTTTTTGAACGCCAAAGAATAGTCTTATCTCCCCCTCAAGATGTTGATGCATAGCCTTCAGCGTCAGGTATTTCATTATCATCATCATCTTTGATGATAATGACAACGTCAGGAGGAATGATACCTTTTTCATAAGCTGAATTTGAATAAGTTTTAAAGAAAAAGTGTCCATAATTTATTGTTCTGAGTTTAAAGAATTTAATATAAAATAATTACTTACATTTTTCTAGGTCATCAATGTATTCAAGCACATTGTTGTAGGCATTTGAAATATAAGATGGCAAAGGCTTCTTGTTAAGAGTTGACAGTAGTTCTTCAGTTTTGCTTTAGCAAACTCAAGTATCTTGCCATATTGAGATCGGGTAATTTCAGTCCTTTCATTGGCAAGAGAAGGGGGGTTTGGAGACATGCCTAGAGGTGGTTGTTTCTTGAGTTTGAAGGATTCGAATCAAGGATGCTGATGAGATTTTGTCAAATAACTACTTGGTGCTAATATATCAAATATATTAATGGAAAAGAAAAGTTAGTCTAAGAAGATATAAGAGATAAAGCAATAGATCTTACATAAAGGAGGTGTCTGTTTATCACGAGGCATTTTAATGACTTATTACTTGAAAAAAATAAAAAATTCTTATATCAAGATAATAAAGAGATAAAAAATATATATTGCTATTTGTATTTTCAAGCTGTACTAACACAGATAAATGTGATAACCAAAAGATAATAGTAGTAAAATTGAGAGAAATAAATGAATTGAGAAATGTGGTACTAAACAAGAGGGTTTATATATTACCAGAAGCAGGTTTTTGATAGGGGTTCTTTTACAATGGCATCAAGCTAGAAAGCATATTGTAAAATAGTCTGATGATAATAATGGGGTTAATAGTAAAAGGGAAGTAACTAGAAATAAACATTGGGAACTTAAAAGAATGACAAACAAAGAAAATTTCCAATTTACAATTTGATAATTGCAAAGGGTAAATAGTTGAGAATATAAGTTTAACTAATATAAATATTTAAATTAATTTTTAAATATTGACATCATGCAATATGACAAAGGGATCTATGATTGGAAATTTTGGCATCTTTATGTGTTATAAAAAATAGGGGACAAAAACAAAGGAAAAAGATAATTTAAAAAAAGGGGATAAAAAAAGATAACACTAAATAGTATTATATAAAATTATTAAAAAAAATTAATTTATTCTATGATAGGAGCTAGTTTGGGCTGCGCTGACACCCCGTGGCACAAACCTAGTCTAAACTTAGTTAAAGTTAAATTGATATAATAAATCGGAAATAGAAACACTTAAGAATCTTAGCATATGAATAAAGTATAAAATTATTTGAAATTATTGCCATATAAAATCCAATAACCAACTACCAAAGTCACAATTTTTTTAAAGTAGTTTACAGATTTGTACAATGTTACGTACTGTAAACATCATTCAATAGTAATTGATGAACACTTTCCACTGAGATAACTAAGTTGAAAAAGAAAATATATAATGGATTTATGTTTCTAACTTGAGCTATTATTAAATAGGAAAAGTGAAAAAAAATATAGCAGGATTAATCAGGGTATTTTTTACATTGATGTAAAGCTTGGTTGATAAAATAGTAAAAACCTTTAAATCAGGACTAAAAAAATAATCAAATCAAAGAGGAATATTAGAAATAGGTGTTATAAAAATTATAACTAATATCTTAGAAATATTGAGGGAAATAAATTACTGGTAATCACAAAAAATATTGTACACTTTTACTTTAAAATGGAAATATCAACTACTCATAATATACTCAAAACAACTACCAATAGCTAAAGGTTTCCCTTTTTATCAAAAGACCATGGTAAGGAATATGTAGACAATTGAATCCATCAAACTGTTTTGAGTAAAGTGTCCAGCACAAGTTCGGCCAAACTTGTGCTGGACACTTTTATAAGGAAAACCTCACTTCTCCTAAAAAAACATGCACCTTACCAACTTCAAATTGGAAAAGTGTCCAGCATAAGTTCGGCCGAACTTGTGCTGGACACTTTGGCCAAGACCAGTGACTAAAAATTGCAAGGAAAACCAAAAATCAATAGGCTATAAAAGGAAGTTAATTGATGGCATCAAATTGTTTTTTGGTAAAAGTGTCCAGCACAAGTTTGGCTGAACTTATGCTGGACACTTTTCCAATTTGAAGTTGGTGAGGTGTATGTTTTTTTAAGAGAAGTGAGCTGTTACTCATAAAAGTGTCCAGCACAAGTTTGGCCAAACTTGTGCTGGATACCTTTACCAAAAAAAAATTGATTCCATCAAATATCTTCATTTTCAAGCCTAATTTTTTTTAATTTCCTTGAAGTAATAATTTACTGTCCATGACAAAAGTGTCCAGCACAATTTCGGCTGAAATTGTGCTGGAAACTTTTATAAGGAAAACCTCACTTCTCTTAAAAAAACATACACCTCACCAACTTCAAATTGGAAACGTGTCCAGCATAAGTTCGGCCAAACTTGTGCTGGACACTTTGGCCAAGAACAGTGACTATAAATTGCAAGGAAAACCAATAAAAATAGCCCATATAATGAAGATAATTGATGCTATCTAATGTCTTTGGTAAAATTGTCTAGCACAAGTTTGGCCGAACTTGTGCTGGACACTTTTATAAGGAAAACCTCACTTCTCTTAAAAAAACATGCACCTTACCAACTTCAAATTATAAAAGTGTCCAGCATAAGTTCGGCCAAACTTGTGCTGGACACTTTGGTCATGGACAGTAACTTATTACTTCAAGGAGGTAAAAAAAAATTGGGCTATAACATGAACATATTTGATAGCATCATTTTTTTTTTTTGGTAAAAGTGTCCATCACAAGTTCGGCCGAACTTGTGCTGGACACTTTTATGAGGAACACCTCACCAACTTCAAATTGGAAAGGTGTCCAGCATAAGTTCGGCCGAACTTGACTTTTACCAAAAAACAATTTTATGCCATCAATTAACTTCCTTTTATAGCCTATTGATTTTTGGCTTTCCTTGCAATTTTTAGTCACTGGTCTTGGCCAAAGTGTCCAGCACAAGTTCAGACAAACTTCTTCTGGACACTTTTATAAGGAAAACCTCACTTCTCCTAAAAAAACATGCACCTTACCAACTTCAAATTATAAATGTGTCCAGAAGAAGTTCAGCCAAACTTGTGCTGGACACTTTGGTCATGGACAGTAACTTATTACTTCAAGTAAATAAAAAAAATTGGGCTATAACATGAACATATTTGATAGCATCATTTTTTTTTTTTTGGTAAAAGGTGTCCATCACAAGTTCGGCCAAACTTGTGCTGGACACGTTTATGAGGAACACCTCACTTCTCTTAAAAAAACATACACCTCACCAACTTCAAATTGGAAAAGTGTCCAGCATAAGTTCAGTTGAACTAGTGCTGGACACTTTTACCAAAAAACCATTTGATGCCATCAATTAACTTCCTTTTATAGCCTATTGATTTTTGGTTTTCCTTGCAATTTTTAGTCACTGGTCTTGGCCAAAGTGTCCAGCACAAGTTCGGCCAAACTTGTACTGGACACATAGCACAATACTTAAATTCTACTGAAGTATGTTTATCAATTACATTTTATTAAAGCCTCTTTTATTTTTTTAAGGCATGAAAAACAAATATAAATTGATGATTTTTTGGTTTTTAATGATTAATAATTTTCAATTATTGTTGCGAAAAGTGAAGTTTAAAAATAAAAATTTCTTAAGATCCTTGTGTAAACAAATTCCCATCGTTTGAATGCTTTAATTTTTTGTATATATTTAGTTTATTAACTATGGTAATGGATTTTTGAGTGCCTTTAATGATCTTTCTTTTTTGGTGAGGGAAGGTGTTCACTTTCATTTTTTTTTCACATGTGAATTTTTATACTTATCATTGGTGGCATTTAGCCAATAAAAAAGCAATTATAATTATTGAAAAACAGGTATTTTAAATTGAAATTTAGAGTCTAATTCTATTCTTGTTTTAGACTTTAATTTGATCTTGGTGTAAGTATCTGAGAAGAGATTCAATTTAATTTATTTTAAGTTCATTTATTGTGCATAAAAAAATTTCACATTTATTTAATCAAAACGTTTATCATGTCTTAAAGTTTTACAAAAATATATATATGTTTTTCTATGCTCAATAATTTTAAAATCTTTAATTCTTTTGCTCTCGTTTATCTTATACATCAATTGGAATTTTTTATAAGAAAGAATAATAATGTTATATTTAAAAAATGATTACTATCACTCTATATACATGGTTACCAGTTGGGTAAAAAATTTAAGGTGCTGCTGCTTGATCTAGTTCTTCATTAACTTTGGTGAAATCTATATCTTCTTGAACATCAAGTAACTCCCTCTCATTAACCGACAAATTTGCTAAATATCCAGGTGAATAGCAGTTTTTTGGCAAAAATTTCGGCACATTCAAGATACCATCTGTTGAAGTTGTCTTCTTAGTTGAGCGATCATAAAGTTTCTTCATTGAAGCCTTTTCAACATTTGAATGGGCCGTCTTTTTAGTCAAGTTGTCCATTTTATCTAAAATTTCATTGAGTTTTGTATTTCTCCATCCAGGAACTACTTGTTTAGGACAATTCTCTTCTGGATCGGGTGGGGCTTCTTCTAAATCAGACATGAGACTTGTATCATGAAAAAGTGCTACAAAGCCTGGCTGATCAAAGCACTTTTTTCTTGCAATGTCGTAGCGTTTTTTTGAAATCTAAAATCAAATCAAATTAGTAATAGACTTTCTTTAATTATTATGCTTTGAATAAATACCTTTGTTTGATAACGCTTTATCTGTGCTCTTGATCTCTTTTACTTTCTAATTGCCTCAATCACCTCACATTTTTGACCAGCCACCTTTCGAATCTCCTTTCCCTTGTTGACCACCCATTGCTCAACGATGATTGGTGTAAACCTGAGTTTTGCTGAATCAATATTTTTCAATGTTGAGAGCCACTTAGTGCAATGGTCTGATACTACACTCCCCATTACTTGATTCCATAGTGACTCAGAAAAATTTTGACAGTTCCAATCAAAAGCGAGTCGACAAAATCCTTTCTCTTGAAGCTCTTGTTCCAAATGCTGTTTTACAGAGATTGGTACAGCAGCTCCTCCCTTTAGTCCTCGGGGCTCAGGTGTTGAAATAAAAGTTGGTAGATGAATTTTGGAATGTAAGAATATAGCAGTATTTGTTAAAACAAATTGACGATCAGCAGCTGAAGTTGCCTGCAGTGTGTTTTGAACCTGTTTTAATGCTGTTTCAATTGTCAATAGCTTGTAATCATGCCAATTTTTCCAATCTGTAAGTTCTTCATTTGTTGGGCCTATAGGAAACTCAGATACATTAATGGGTCCACCAAGACAGAAATTCAAAAAGTGATAGATATTTCAGTTAATAGAATCTGAGCTCCTTGGTACATCACACCTCGTAACTATGCTTCTAAACATTCGCAAGTTTCGGTCATTTGGAAGTGACTCAGCATCAAGTATTCTGCGCTGATCAGTAGCTTGAATTATAAGAGAGGGATTAACTGCAAATTTTTGAAAATAAAAATTGGTAAACCTATTTTAAAACATAAAAGCATGTTGAAAAAGTTTACTCACCAGGTCCACTGGTACTGGCGGCTGGGTTAGTAGAAGTGGATCCCCCACCGCTTCCAAGAAACTGATTCAACAACATACTAGCCCAATCATTACCTACACTTTCTGCTTCCTGCTGAAAATTACCAGATGCGGATTGACCATCTGTATTTGTGATATTAAAAGAGCAATCAGTTGATCAAATTTGGTGATCTGATGAAGACTGAGGAGGAGGTTAGGGTTTACCTGGATTTTCACTCGGTCTTTCAGGGGGAGCAGGACCCCATGGAGGCATTCTAGGATTTTGAGGGGGAGGATTATTTTGCACTCAAACATCACTTTCTAATGAAGGATCAACCTGCATGGCATCACCAGTATTAGACATTCTGTGCTTTATAAAAAAAATTATTAACTTTCAGAATATAGACAATATAATATTAAAGAGAAATTAGTTATACATTTTAATAGTGAGTTTAATGAATAAAATATTCAAGCAAAAAAATTAGTGGAAAACTCAGTTTTATTGGCTTGAAAAATATGGTCCTTAGATTTTTCAACCCTGGTTCTGAACTATTTATAATATTTTTCAAGTATAGGTAGACTTTGTATAGTACATTGAATTCCTTTTAGTTGAAATTACATTTACAATAAAATGTCACTCATTAATAGCAGGGTTTCTAAACCATAAAGAATGCCCTTGTTATTGTTTTCTTAAACATTTAGGCAACATCTCAAAAAGTTTTATTTATTAATCTTGCATCTAGCTGTTCCAAAGATCTATTACAAACTTTCCAAATCCTCCAAATTCTTACCAATCCTAAATAATTTCAACCATATTAACAAAAATAAAATGTCCATGTTGTTTAATTTTTTACTTTCTAGTGTCTGAAGTCCAACAGCAGTGATAACATTGTACTTTATTCCAAACATTCCCCTTTGGTTCTGTAAAGTGGCGGCATGTCCAATAATTGAATCTTGATTTATCACAATTTGTGTCGCTTTTTCTACTCTTACTAAACGGCAATGCACTTGTGGAAACGCCTCATAGGGATCCTTTTTTGTATCTTCTGGTATAAGCTCTTTAAATGGACTAACGATTAGATAGACTTTTTCATTATCCTCCTTTGAACTAAAAAGCTGATATATATGCCCAAACTGACTATCTTTTCTTAAGTAGAATTCAATGGTAGAATTCCCAGGATTCTGTTCATGAGTCCTATAACGCTTTCCATGGACCAATATGCTTACTATATTTTCAACTTCCCTGTCTCCTACCTTCTCTGATGGTAACAAAGCCCGTTTAGATGTCTCTTTTCTTAAGCGTGCCCTTACCCATTTTGTAAATAATGCCTCAGTTAAATGGAAATGTCTTTTTTTTGTATTGTACTCAATTTTTTTAATATTAGATCCATACTAAGCATCATCTTCAGCTTCACCTAGTTCCAATACCCTAGACTTCCAATGCTAGAGCTTGAGCATGGTCCGTGGTATTTCTTCTATGTTCAATAAAAATAAATTAGCTCATTTGCATTTTTAAGCGCCCAAATACCAAACTAAATACCTGGATGATGATTGTTTGGAATTTCCGATAATATACCATTAACTCTTTCAGAAGCCCAAGTAGCCATACCTACGAGTGGACCAAAACATTTAATCATTTCTGGAAAATGTTGAGTGAAATGAAGATTTGGCTTAAAGCTGATATTTTTCCAACCTTCTTCCAAGCAGTTACAATACTCCAATAGCAGTTGTATTTAATTCATCAACTTCATCGGCAGACACATTTTTTAAAGTCAAAAAGTTGGTAATTGAACTTAAAGTGGTGAGTGATTTGAGAAGATAATATTCTCTAGGTTTGTGGTCTGACGTCACGGATGTCTTGGCTTGATTTAATTTTTCTACCCAAAGGGGGATAAGTGACAAAGGAAAGTAAACAGTATAAAGTACATGCCACTCCGCAGCTTTGAGGGAACCTGACTTTTTAGAAACTACTTGTTTTGGCACTCGTGAAATCCAGGAAGGTTTTTTTGTTTACTCTATCACATTCCACACTGCCTCTAGCTCAGTGGCTGAAAATCGTGGATTCTTAGTTCTTTCACTTTCTTTCTCTTTGCCCCTCTTTTTATCTTCCTTACTTCTAATAGTCTCAACGGATGAATTAGATCTTTCACTTTTGGATATACTGATACTTTTTTGCCTTAAGTTATAGGTTGAATTTCGACTTCCACTTTCAGATGAATGTTCGGAGCCAAACTCTAAGGTTTGAAAGTGATGTTCAGAACTTGATGACTTTGTCTGGCTGTTTGATCCTTCCGATTCAGCTCCTCCACTATCCATTCTATGATATGTTTGTGACCGTCTCATTGTACTTGTATATCGTAGTCTTTTTTGCAATCCCACTGGTTCAATATTATTGGCATCAGTGCTGATTAAGCTGCTTCTACGTTTTTTATATTGCTTATTTAGAAATATATCAGAACGTGCATCATCATCTTCTCTTCTTACATGCCAATTTTTTTCCTTTGTCAGCTTTTTTTCTAGGTCGATTGCGGCATTTTGTATTAGATAAAAAGTTAGACTGTGATTTTTAAGATTTCCAAGCATGTGTGAATGCATCAAGTCAATTGAGCAATATTCCGTAGGTTGCCAATATACAAGGTTATTTAGCTCCCTCCATTGAACCCCTTGACTCCTAACAATCGATACCCGCTCCCAATGTGACTGACACTTTTTCCACTTCTCTGCCCAGTGCATATGATCCTCATGAGTACGTAAGAAAAATTTTTCGACTTGATGCTCACCGATTTCATCTTTTGAAATATGACAGACAGAGCAGAACTTAGTGGCTGAGTGACTTGCAAAACCAGCAATCTTTCGCATCGCTGGAATGTCTCCTATTAAAGAGAATAATATAGCCCTTAATTTTAGGCCCTGTGGATAGTGAGGTGTTTTTTCAATAAATATGCCATGCCATAGAGTCTTTAGTTCATCGACAAGAGGCTTCAGAAGATTATTTATTTGTTCACTCGTTGCCTCAGTTGGACCGGGAATAATAGCATACAAAAATAGATGTTCGGTTTTGTATTGATCTTCTGTAGGCAAGTTCATACACGCCAACAAGATATTACCCACAGATTTCTGATGACCTCCAATACAATTGCCACCCGGTCTAAACCAGTCAACATATAAACTAAACATTAAATTACCTCGGGTTTTTGTATATCCATCGACACTTCTATTTCGAGTCTTAGAAATATCTGGAAAATTTTTCCATACAAAACCATTATATACATCTTTCATGACATCCCTTTCCATGTTTTCTAGAAAATCATTTTTTTCTCAATAAGCGTCTCAAATTTGAGTAGTTTAAACTTTCCTGAAAGCCATTCAACCAAACTGTTGTGATGAAATGTTTTATGAGGATGGTAGATTGCTTCTTCTTGTTTGTACTTAGCCAAATACAAATTTTCATCAAAATTGACAGTTTCTTCTCTCTGTCCTAAATCTTTCAAATAGCGCTTTGAGGATGAATAAAAAGGTTGAGTACAAGATAAGATTGATGGTTTGTGTTTGGGGATCCACTCATAAAGAGCAAAGCACTTAGCACAGCATGTCTTGGTGAAAAATAATGGATTGAGTTGCAATTGACTAAAGACTGTCTCTATAGAAAGGGGAATCAGGCTGATGATTCTGCTAGTATCTAGTTTGCCTATGTCACTAAGAAGTTTGAGTTTGTTGAATTCATCATGCAAAAATTCAGCACAACCTTCTTTGCTTAAATGATGGATAAGAGAAAGTTTTGCTGCTTGCCACATTATCTTTTGGCTATAAGGCTCTTCCAAATTCAAATTGTTTGACCGTGGTAGAGATTGAATTGTTTCCAAAACAGGCTGCCCCTAAGAAAAGAAAAAAATAGAGATTAATTGAAACATAATTTCTCTTTATTTACCAAATATTGATGTCTTACAATATCTGGGATGTTGGATCCTAAGTTAGGTGAAGCGCTGGATGTACCAACAATCTGTGCTTTGCAATTTCTTTCCTCTTCATGTTTGGAGTATGACTGAGATGTTTTGAAAGCTACACCAACTTCAAAGCTTCCCAATGAGGTCTGATGCTTTCTTGATGAACATCCAAGCTCTTCACATTTACAAATGCAAAAAAATGGTGGCATTTTAAGACTTCTGGATATAAGAAATATGTTACTGGATGGTAGCAATTTAACAAACTATTTATTTATTGTGAAGCACTTACTAAAATAAGCTAATTTTTACGTCTCAAGAAGTTTACCAACAAGTTGGTTACCATGGATTTTTTTGAATGTTTTTTTCATGCAGATCAACCATGCATTAAGTAGGTATCCATACTGTGCATCAGAAAAATGTTTCAGACTGGCTACATTTTACAATGTTGCATACATATTTATCAAACAGCTTATTTTGCACTAAGCATAATACTATAAGAGAATAAAAATTGATTGCATTTTTAAATATAAGAGAAACTATGATATAACTTGAATAAAAATAATACCATTTAATTTATAATAATAAAGTTATTTAAGTGTTGCCGTTTTTTTTTTCTGCAATCACCTGAATTAATAAAATTCTGCCAAGTAACCGAAAGGTTTTCACTAATAATCACTATAAGATATAAAAAAATTTATAATATTTATTTTTCACAATATAGAATTACAGTCTGAAAAATAAATATTTTTTCAACAAAATATATTATTTTAAAACTTTAAAATCTAAGAGGTCATCAAAGTAAAGCTTCCAGAATCCATAAAACAGAATTTTTACATTAAGTTGCTAATTCCAAACTCTGAAAAATTGGTATGGTTTCCGAGTAATCTTGGTAAATAAAATATATACATACTAATAAGGTGTTAATCTTAATTTTTAAAATAAGTTTGTCAGCACAATTAACAAGCTCAAATAAGGTCATTATTTGTATTAAAGTATTATCAAAATAAGTTGGAAAATCAAAATGATTCTGCATTATATTTTTACCCATTTATCATGCAATAATTTTCTATTACAGCTGAGTTATTTCCTTTTGAATTAATTATGAACATACATAGATATCCATATTTTATAGAGAAAGATATTCATGAGAAAGCTCATCTGTCCGTCCACTCAACTCTTCATTATTAACTATTTTCAAAATAACAAATTTATTATAGTAGTGTTTTTGTTGCCATATCCTTTCAAAATTTTATATTTTTGTTCATTTTGCTTTTCATAACGTATATGATGAGCTCTAGTTGTTCTTATTCTCCTCAGGGAAAAATACCTACTAATACCCGTGTACTAAATAAAAGATTCAATGAGATACTCCCTCAATCAACTTCTCATTTTTGCAGGTCTATTTACAATTTCTGCCATGTGCTTTTGAATATTTCACCTCAGTCTAATGAATGGAAGCTGAACCCCACCAAAGAACAACTACATAGGTTTTCATTGTTCAATATAAGCTCTCTCAACATTGATATTAATTTTCCATATCCTGAACGAAATTACCGTGTTTCTGAACAAATCCCTGCTATATTCCACAATGCTTTTATCCACTTTCTTCTTCAATGCAACTTTCCTGGAAAAACGTTTGCTTGGAATCTTGATTGGTTTCACGAGTGGAATCAAGTTTTGGCAAAAATTATCATTAAGCACTGGGATAAAGCTTTGGAAAATAATTATTTGGTTTCTTAATCAATGGACTCTACTCATAACTTTCCAACAATACCCTACATGCATATGATCTACAATAAACTATTGATCTAGTAAGCATAATAACTTTCTAACCAAATTTTTTCACAATAGCCAAACCTTTTGCACAGTGACCAAACTTTGCACTGGTGATAAGACTTTTCTACGGTGACAAAACTTTACCACAGTGCACAGACATTTCTGCAGTGACCAAACTTTGCACTGGTTATCAGACTTTTCTACAGTGACCAAACTTTGCCACAGTGCCCAGACTTTTCTGCAGTGACCAAACTTTGCCACAGTGCCTACACTTTTCTGAAGCAATGACCAAAATTTGCCACAGTGCCTAGACTTTTCTGCAGAAATGACCAAACTTTGCCACAGTGCCTATACTTTTCTGCAGAAATGACCAAATTTTTCCACAATGACCAACTTTGCCACAGTGACTTCGCTTTTGCACCAGAAAATCACCGAAGCACACCGGAAGAAAATAGCTACTCGATGAGCACACTGCATCCACCAAAAATACCAAGAGAGCCCTAGAGAATCCAGTAAAACCAATACCCAATCCATTAAACCATCAAATAAAAATAGGAATACCAACATATATCAATTCCAAAACACCATAAATCCACAAAAAAAATCACCATAAATCCTCCAAAAATCACCATAAATCTACCTAAAAAATCCCAGTTTACTCCCTTCAACCAAATTAACACCTGCTAACACCATGATTTTCTTCCAAACCAGGTCCAATCAAATTTTCACCTAAGTAGCCTACCCAGATTTTGAATGCCACATTGTCAAGATCAATTTTTGGGCCTCCAGCATGAGGTTAAACTGCAGAAAATTATGAAGAAAGAAGATCATCAAGATCAATTTTTGGGCCTCCAGAATGAGGATAGACTGAAAAATTTTGAAAGAGTTGATTCTGAAGATGAATCAAGATTTGAAGATTTGGAAGACAAAAGTGAAGATGAAGATTTGGAATTGCGGAAAAGTTTTGGAGTGGTGAGATTGGGGTCTAAAAGTAAGTCCTCCCAATTGTGCACTGCTAGGGTTTCTTCTACACCTTTCAAAAACATTACCTTGGCCACACATGTGAGCAATCCGGAAACCCTTGGTTGTTGTTCCAGTTCTGGTGGTGAAGATTTCCTGAAGAACCCTCAAGTTGAAGGTGGAGCGGCAAAGTATAAGAAGGTAATGCAGAAGATTAGGCCTGTCAATGAGCCTATTCCTGTGGGTTTGAATCCGCCCTTGAAGAGATCTCCTTTGTCAAGAGATTTTTACTGTTCTCTTTTGGTGAAGAATCCTCCAGAATTTGTAGAGATGGCTAGGGTGACTGTGGAAAGGTTGAAATTTTTTAATTTTGGTCCTGATGGGTGGTTGTCTGAAGAAGTAAAGAATTTGTTGTTGCACGTTATTGTGCTAAGGGAAAAATCTGTGGCTTTTGTTGAGGAGGAAAGGGGTGTGTTGAAGCACTTTTATTGGGAAACTTACTTGATTCCTGTGGTTTGTCATGAACCTTGGCAAATCTAACCTATTCCGATTCCAACTGCTATTTGAGAGGATTTTGTAGAGATTGTTAGGGAAAGAGTCAGGACTGGGTTATACAAACAATCAACATCCAGTTACTCAATTCCGGTTTTCTGTGTTAAGAAGCAGAAAGGAAATTTGAGGTTGGTTCATGATCTTATAGCCTTGAATAGAGTCACTATCAAGGATGCTGGTATACCACCAAGTGCAGAGGATTTTGTTGAAGCTTTTTCTGGAAGGGTGTGTTATGGTTTGGGTGATATTATGGGTGGTTATGATGAGAGGGAACTTCAAACAGATTCAAGGCCTCTCACAATTTTCGAGACTCCTTTGGGAATATTTCAGCTCACTAGGTTGCCTCAAGGAGAAACTAATTCAGTGGCTATATATCAAGCACATATTGCTTGAATTTTTCAGGATGAGGTTCCTACTCATGCTGGTATTTTTATTGATGATGGTGGAATTAAAGAACCATCCACTGATTATGATAAAGAGGTGTTAGCGGAGAACCCTGACATAAGGAGGTTTGTTTGGGAATATGCAATAACTCTAGAGAGAGTGATGTTTAGGATTAAGGAGGCTGGTTTTACCATTTGAGGGTCAAAATTCTTTTTTTGTGTTCCTGATTTGGAAATTCTGGGTCATGTGGTATGTAAAGTGTCAGTGTATCTAGTATTTAAGTATGATATAATAGTATTTATTTATGATCCTACTACTTATTGATGAATGATTTAGTGATTAAACCTCAGGGGAAGACTAATAAAATAGTTATACTCAAATCAAACTCACAATACTTGTATTTAAATATGTGCTAGTGGTGGAAAATAGATAAATATAATATAGTTATAGCTTATATAAAGATAATATCAATTTAAAATGGCTTTATAATATATCTTTGAATAATTATAATTTTTTTATAATTTTTGTTTGAATTGTAGTAAGTGAATGATGTCTAATAGCCATCAAAATCCTCCCTTACTTATACCAAAATCCACTGGAGTGCACAGACCTTCAATCAAGATGATGTCACTGCTATCCCCGGCAATTAAAGCACTGTGAGGGCCCATCACCTCCCCATGACGTCCCTTTCAAGAAGATTCAACACCCAGACCTCCAGTAAGGACCCTAGATCACAATTAATGATAACACAGACCTATACCATATATAGAAAATCCAGATAAAAGCGGATACCATAAAGAAACAGGTTAAATAACTCATCCAAAGAGAATATAATGAAGCCCAAAGAATATAAAGGAAACAAAATAAATGTTCATGCTCCCAATAACATCCCCAAGCGTCCATTTTAACCCAGCAATTACCTCCCAACCCATAAATCCGTGAATATCCATCCAAGGAAGCAGATTAAGTTGTCCAGACTGAGTGTATGCGCCTGAATTAGATGTTTAAGCTTCTGTATGCGTTGTAAATCCACTGGATACATCCATGTGACCTAAAATAAGCAGAAAAACAAAGGTTATAGGCTATTAAGAGGCTAAAACCCACTTATATACCTAAATATACATAATATACTGCATATTTCACTGAATATGAGATTTATGTATACATATAAGCTTATGTATGTCAATATTTACTTAATATAACTTAAGATAAGAATATTATGACTTCATTAACACCTTATTAAGTATTATTAGGCTATGGATAAGCTATTTAAACTACTATAATTTATATAATAGAGTAATAATTATATATATATGTAATATAATCATATATATTATTATTTTAACCTTATTTTTAAGATATAAACTTAATGTACTTAAGGTTATCTTATTTTAAGTATAAAAAATACTCAGTCCTAGGGATATCTAGGCTGACATAAAGTGGGAAGGATTATGGAAAAGAAAAAGATTAATAAAATCCAGTTATGGCCAAGGCCTAAAAATACTACTGAAGTCAGGGGATTTCTGGTGTATGTGTATATGTCAGGATTTTTATTAAGGATTTTTCTTTTTTGGCTTCACCTTTAAGGAGGTTGACCAGGAAAGATGCAGATTGGGAATGGACTGAAGAGTGTGAAGAGGCTTTTCAGAAGTTGAAAAAGGTTGTTGGGAAAGATATTGTTCTTCACAAGTTGGATTATGGTGTTGGTTTTGGAAAGATTTATCTGGCAGTGGACTCAATCTTTATTGCTACTGGTGCTGTTTTGTCTCAGGAAGGTAAAACTGGGAGGGTCAGGCCAGTAAGATATGAGTCTGTGGTGTTTAATGAGGTGTAATCTAGGTATTCTCAACCTAAGTTGGAATTGTGTGGTGTAGAAAAATTTTTAAAGAAGCTACAGACGGTTTTGTGGGGGCAGCATTTTGAGCTGCAGGTGAATGCGAAATCTTTGGTTCAGATGATCAATACACCTAATCTTCCAAATGCTCAAATGACTAGGTTGGTGGTATTTATTAAACATTTTTCTTTTGACCTGGTACACAAACTAGGCAAAACCTTTACAATGCCTGATGGATTATCAAGGAGGCCACCTACAGATGAAGATTCTGAGGCTGAAGAGTTTGATGAAGATTTCCCTGTGGTTAGGGCCAGCACAAAGGGTGCTGAAGATTTTTCTGACCTCCCCCAAGAGGCTAAACTGGCTGGATCTGATCTTTATTCTGGTGATTGGGATGTTTTTGTTGATGAAGATGGAGTTGTTGTTTGGGACAGCTCAAATTTGGAAAAGGGTGTTTTTATTAGTGAACTGGATTCTCACAAGGTTCAGTGGAAAGAGAAGGACGTGCCAAAATTTAAGGATTGGTGTCTTGGTTGGGCTGCTCAATTGGCTCATGTTCACACTGGTGATTTTGATGACAGAATTGTACCCTTGGATGTTGTTTTGTTGGATTTTGAAAATGAGATCTGGGGTCAGTCTGGGTTTTATTTTATTTTGGTGGAATATCTGTTGACCTTGGAGAGGCAAGATAGTTGTGATGATGATACTTGGTTGGCAATTAAGAAGAAGAGTCCTGGATTTTATGTGTCAGGAAGAAGGTTGATGAGGAGAAGACATCCTAATCCTCAAGTTGTGGTGACTCAGAAGAAGGGTCAAGAAGTTGTGTTGAAGTCTTTGCATGAAGACCTTGGTAATAGAGGCTTAGGGGAGACTTATAGAAGAGTAGCTGACAGATTTTGGTGGCCAGGTATGAAGTTGGATGTGCAGGGTTGGGTTCAATATTGTGAAGAATGTCAAAGAAGAAGTCACTTGAAACCTAAAGAGGTCGGCCGTGCTACTGGTGAAACAACTGATTTTGGAAGTGTCAGTCTGGATGCTGTCCATATTAAAGAGGGCAGGTATAAATACTTAATTTTTTCCAGGGATGATTTGTCTGGTTGGGTTGAGGCAGTGCCTCTGGTTAATTTGACTACCAAGAATGTGGCAGAGTTTTTGAAGGAGTGGATTTATAGGTATGGGTTGATGAAGTTGGTGACTGTTGATGGTGGGCCAGAATTTGGTGCTGTATTTAAACAAGTTGTGGCTAGTGTTGGTTCTAAAGTTAGAGTGGCTACACCTTATTATCCTGAAGCTGAAAGCATGGTTGAAAGAGGCCATCAAGTTATCAAGAATGCTTTGGTAAAGATGTGTGGGGATAGTGCTAAAAAAAGTGGAGGCATTATTTACCCTTGGTGTTATTTTCTGATAGGGTCACTGTAAAGAGGATAAAAGGCTATTCTCCTTATGAGTTAATGTTTGGTCAGAAAGCTGTTCTACAAGTGGACTTGGAAGCTGTCTCTTATCTTGGAATTGATTAAGATGAGGTGCACTCAACAAAAGAATTGCTCTGTGCCAGGATGCAACAGTTGGAATGTAGAGAGGAATGTCAAGAGAAGGCATACTCTAGAATGATGAAGATGAGGAATAAATCAGTCAGATACTGGGACAAGAAGTTGGCTCATAGACTCATGAATCCCTTGAAACGTGGTTGTTTGGTTTTGGTTTATAATGGAAGTTTGGAGAGTCAGTGGGGAAAAATGTTTTGTGACAGATGGAACAGACCTTACAGAGTCAGATCTCAGGTGTCTGGAGGTTCTTATGTTTTGGAAGAGTTGGATAGAGCAGTCTTAAAGAAGAGAGAGGCTGCAGACCAGGTGAAGAGGTTCTATCCCAGAGACACTAGACATGAAGAAGATTGACTCCGCAATGAGGATAAACTATGGAACGTTCTTTAAATTTTAGAATTTTTTGGTGTTGCAGAGAAACTTTTGTGCTGGAAACTTTTTGTTAGGAGGTACCCATGGGTGGGGCTTCTAGATTTGATCTTGGCAAGCGTAGGGGTAACTGGTGGGCTGGCTGCTCTATCAACAGTTACCCCAGATTGTCTGTTTCCAACCCTTTCTCTTAATTTGGTCGAACCCTAGTATTGGTTTATTTTCACAGGTTTTAGTCCTCTATGACTTTAAACTGGAATTTCCTTTGGTTTTCAAGTTCTGGACTCTTCACTCTTATTAGTTTGTGTTTTTTGTGTTGAATGTTGTGTTTTTGTTAGAAGGTACCCAGGGGGGGCTTCTAGATTTTATTTTGGCAAGTGTGGGGGTAACTGATGAGCTGGCTGCTCTGTAGAACAGTTACCCCAGAATGTCTGTATCAAGTCTTTTGTTTTTCCTCATTGAATTCTAGTTCTGTTGTTTATTATTCAGGTTTCAAGTCCACTATGACTTTAACCTGGTTTGGGACTTACTTATTTATCTTTGGTTTTTTTGGTTGGTGGTGGATCACTGGTGGTCTCCCATCATTTTTACTTATTCAAGGGAGCCCAACCAGTGATCATTTCTATGGACTGGACTTTCTCTTACTGGACCTTCTCTCACCACGGGAAATCAGGGGGTGAACTGCTAGCAGTTCCCTCTTTTTGAAACTTTCAGGAGGAGGTTGGGAAATTGTTGGGGAAATGTTTTGAAAGAATTAGGAAACTGTTTTTAAATTATATGAAAAAATTTTGAAAAAAAAGTTGGCCCTAAATTGAGCCTTGATTTATCCCTTCTTGAGCAGAGCTTTGGATTTAAGTTGAGCATCAGTTGGAACAAATTTGAGCAATGTTTGAGCCACAACACTTAACATACCATAATATTCAATTCTATATATAGATCCATTTAATGTTGGGAGGTCAGGTTTGATATAAGTAGAAATATCTTAAATGACACAAAGTATACTAGGTCTGGAATATTATTTCAATTATCAATTTTATTTCCGCAAATATATAAAAAGAATACTATTTAAGTCCTTTTTAAAAACATTTTTAATAAAAATATAACTCCTTAAAAATATTTGCACATAATTTTAAATTTTCTAGACAAAAGTTGATATTGAGCCCTTATCAATAGAAATTTCTTATTGTTCCTTGAAATAAAAAAGTATAAGACAATGTTCAAAAAATTTAATGTAGGAGAAAAAATATATATATATTTTATAAGGGGAAAAAATAGTAATGTATTTTTTAAAAAATTTACACTATTAAAGAAACTAATTTTAATATATTGGCACAAAACTTAGGCTCTAAAATAATGAACTTTTTTTAATTATTTATCTGTATTTAGTTATTATTAAAATGTGAGTCAACATTAATTATTAACATACATGAAAAATTCAATTTTGAATATTCATCCAATATTATATATATTCTCTACTTTATTCTCTTTCAAAACTTTGCTCTCACCCTCTCTTTCTTTAAACTACCACCATCACCATAAAATTTATTTAATTAAAATGTCAAATTTAAGATGCATTGGACAATTCTCTTTAAATTATAAAACTATTTTTCCAAAAGAAAGATCTGTATTTGATGAAGTATCCACTCCAGTTATTATGCAACGAGGAAGATCTTTAGTTCATGTTTTTGGATTATTCAAAAAATGAGAAGCAAAACCTATTGGTGATCTTTCTAACGAACAGAGCAGCCAAATTGGACAACTACTTGGAGAAATTGGATCTGGATCTCAAATTTTAACTGAGGAAAGGCCTTTAAATCCCCAAATACCTTATTATTTTTGCTCTTACTTGGTTCTACTATTAAACAGGAAGTATATAATTTGTGGCCTCCTTTTTTGTTTGACTGATTTTATTATTCAGGCTAAAGAAGTATTTCTAAATGCTCAAATTGATTTGACACCGATTCCACACTACAATCCAACTGTCTCTTCAATATTCCTCATTCTTGTATTCACACAACTTCTAAAATTTCTGGGACATGGGATATTCAAATGGCAAATCTATCTATATGTGGTATGAAAATAACTCTGAAAATGCATTAGATTCAAGCTATCAATTTTATGATAGACAATGAAAATAACTTATCCGAAAAGTTAGAAAACCTGTGGAGGCATGCAGACAACAGCTGGCTGAGAGTGGGTTTTAATAAATATTATGAACAATTTCTTGAAGAAAAGTTATCCTCTGCAGGAATTGGTTCAATTATAGCTGATGATATGGGCTTGGGAAAGACCCTCTCAACTCTTGGCCTAATTACTGCAACTCAAAGTGAAGCCAGACAATTCCAACTCTTGGGTGGTGGACAAGAGAAAGATAGGACATCATCAAATCTCATCATTTTCCCACTTGCAACATTATCAAACTGGGTCAATGAAATAAGAATTCACTTTGAAGATAATGCACTACCTTTCAAGGTTCTTTATGGGATGGATTCAAAGAAAATTAATTTTGATGAGCTTCAGAACCAACTAGTTGTTTTGACTACCTATGAGACAGCAAGTCCATCTTCTTCAAAGAAAACTCCTCAACCTATTCCGCCAGTAACTCATAAACTCATTTGGTACAGAATAGTTTTAGATGAGGCTCAGTAAGCATTCATTTGAAGTACTAATAATTTTGAACATAATATTATAAAATCTGATGAAATGTTTAACATAATTTAAAAGTTTAATCAAGAATCCCCAGTCGCACAAGAATCAGAATATATTGGCCTTGGAGGCTGAGTATCAACTATGCTTGACAGGGACACCACTTCAGAACCGGACAACTGATCTTCAAAGCCTTATATCATTCCTCAGAATCAAAAGATGGCAAGAAAACTGGTTGTGGATTGATTTTCTTATGAATGGCTTAAACAGAGGAAGCTCTAGCTCAATAAAATCAATAAATACTCTCATGAATGTCATATGCCTGCGGAGGACAAAAGAAGCAATCTTATCACTTCCTCAAAAAATTGAGCAAGGAATATCTGTAGAAATATCAGAACCTTGGCACTCAAAACTTACGAAGCTTCAAGAACGTTTTTCTGAGTATTATGGGCCTTCTCGAAACACCAACCTCCCTTGGGACTCAGCTGAGTTTCTCCGAGAACTGTCAATTTTACGGTAATTTTGTAACCACCCTGTCTACAAAAATCCAGATCAACCTCCAACATTTCCTTTCACATGGAAACATTCAGCAAAGATTATACATCTAATCAGTCATTTAGAAATTTTCTTAAGGGGAGAACGGGGGATTATTTGTCCCAAGGCTGTTATATTTTCAGAATATGCGGACTTTTTGGAAATGTAAGGAATTCTATTAATTATCTCAAAAACTTATTTTTAGCTTAAACAACATTTCAATATTCTATCCATTGAAACAGTATAAAAAAGGCTTTAGATGACCATGGAGTTAGCCACACAGAGCTTGTAGGAAAGTTGAGCATGAAAAAAAGGGATGAAAATGTGGACAAATTCAAAAATGATGAAAGATGTCAAGTTTTGCTTGCTACAATCAAGGCTTCAGGAGTTGGAATGGACTTGAGATGTGCCCAAAATGTATATATAATGGTAAGTCAAAGAGTCTTTTATTGAAATGAAAAAGTTTGAAAAGAGAATTTGTATAATATATTGAAACACGAGCCTAATTGGAATCCAGAAGTTAAACAGCAAGCAGTTTATTGTCTGTATAGAATTGGCCAAAAAATTGAAGTTCATTTACTCAAGTATTTTGTAAGAAGAATTAATGAATTTGGGATTTATAACATACAAAGAAAAAAGACGGAGCTATCAATGTAGGTGAAATTTTCATTAAATAAAATTGCATCATAGCTAAAAAAAATTATCTGTTATATGAAAACAAGTAATATGATTCTTCCAGATTATTGATTAGGGAATTCATCAATAACTCACATTAGAATTTGAAATTTGTTCAAGTATGTAGGAAATGTTTATTGGGGCTTGACAATTAAGAAGTCTTAATTGTTGAGGATTAAGAGAAGCGAGATATAATAAAGAATAGCAGTCACTTGGCAAACCCCTGGGGACTGGAAAAGAATTAAAGTGAGTCTCATTTGAGGATACCAAATTTAATCTATCATATAATTCCAAGTTCTTAAGTATTTCTCCTGAATAAGGGAAATTTTCTCTGATTTGAATGTGTTTATGGTCAAGATTATGTGCAATTCTTTTGAATTCTTCAGATCTCCATGGCAATAAAATCTTCTTAAAAGAACATTCATCATCAATTTTAATGTGTGAGAAAAGTTTGAGATTTTTAAAAATATTCTCATTGGTTTCACCACTTGGAAGTTTTTTAAGAAGGTGAGTTCCGTTAAAAGAATTTTGAAAAAGATTGTCAAATTTATATAAGCTTGTGTAAAAAAAAAAGAAAAAATATTAGTTCTTACTTTCTTTTTTATTTTATATTTATACTTTCTTATTTTAACTATTTCACGGAAACTATCAGAATCTTTTCCAAGTCGTAATTTATCAGCATAACCTATAAACCAGCGGTGAAGAACACCCATTTGATTTAGGTAGGAAATATGAGTAGAGTCCATTGATTAAGAAACCAAATAATTATTTTCCAAAGCTTTATCCCAGTGCTTAATGATAATTTTTGCCAAAACTTGATTCCACTCGTGAAACCAATCAAGATTCCAAGCAAACGTTTTTCCAGGAAAGTTGCATTGAAGAAGAAAGTGGATAAAAGCATTGTGGAATATAGCAGGGATTTGTTCAGAAACACGGTAATTTCTTTCAGGATATGGAAAATTAATATCAATGTTGAGAGAGCTTATATTGAACAATGAAAACCTATGTAGTTGTTCTTTGGTGGGGTTCAGCTTCCATTCATTAGACTGAGGTGAAATATTCAAAAGCACATGGCAGAAATTGTAAATAGACCTGCAAAAATGAGAAGTTGATTGAGGGAGTATCTCATTGAATCTTTTATTTAGTACACGGGTATTAGTAGGTATTTTTCCCTGAGGAGAATAAGAACAACTAGAGCTCATCATATACGTTATGAAAAGCAAAATGAACAAAAATATAAAATTTTGAAAGGATATGGCAACAAAAACACTACTATAATAAATTTGTTATTTTGAAAATAGTTAATAATGAAGAGTTGAGTGGACGGACAGATGAGCTTTCTCATGAATATCTTTCTCTATAAAATATGGATATCTATGTATGTTCATAATTAATTCAAAAGGAAATAACTCAGCTGTAATAGAAAATTATTGCATGATAAATGGGTAAAAATATAATGCAGAATCATTTTGATTTTCCAACTTATTTTGATAATACTTTAATGCAAATAATGACCTTATTTGAGCTTGTTAATTGTGCTGACAAACTTATTTTAAAAATTAAGATTAACACCTTATTAGTATGTATATATTTTATTTACCAAGATTACTCGGAAACCATACCAATTTTTCAGAGTTTGGAATTAGCAACTTAATGTAAAAATTCTGTTTTATGGATTCTGGAAGCTTTACTTTGATGACCTCTTAGATTTTAAAATTTTAAAATAATATATTTTGTTGAAAAAATATTTATTTTTCAGACTGTAATTCTATATTGTGAAAAATAAATATTATAAATTTTTTTATATCTTATAGTGATTATTAGTGAAAACCTTTTGGTTACTTGGCAGAATTTTATTAATTCAGGTGATTTCAGAAAAAAAAAACGGCAACACTTAAATAACTTTATTATTATAAATTTAATGGTATTATTTTTATTCAAGTTATATCATAGATTCTCCTATATTTAAAAATGCAATCAATTTTTATTCTCTTATAGTATTATGCTTTGTGCAAAATAAGCTGTTTGATAAACATGTATGCAACATTGTAAAATGTAGCCAGTCTGAAACATTTTTCTGATGCACAGTATGGATACCTACTTAATGCATGGTTGATCTGCATGAAAAAAACATTCAAAAAAATCCATGGTAACCAACTTGTTGGTAAACTTCTTGAGACGTAAAAATTAGCTTATTTTAGTAAGTGCTTCACAATAAATAAATAGTTTGTTAAATTGCTACCATCCAGTAACATATTTCTTATATCCAGAAGTCTTAAAATGCCACCATTTTTTTGCATTTGTATATGTGAAGAGCTTGGATGTTCATCAAGAAAGCATCAGACCTCATTGGGAAGCTTTGAAGTTGGTGTAGCTTTCAAAACATCTCAGTCATACTCCAAACATGAAGAGGAAAGAAATTGAAAAGCACAGATTGTTGGTACATCCAGCGCTTCACCTAACTTAGGATCCAACATCCCAGATCTTGTAAGACATCAATATTTGGTAAATAAAGAGAAATTATGTTTCAATTAATCTCTATTTTTTTCTTTTCTTAGGGGCAGCCTGTTTTGGAAACAATTCAATCTCTACCACGGTCAAACAATTTGAATTTGGAAGAGCCTTATAGCCAAAAGATAATGTGGCAAGCAGCAAAACTTTCTCTTATCCATCATTTAAGCAAAGAAGGTTGTGCTGAATTTTTGCATGATGAAGTAAACAAACTCAAACTTCTTAGTGACATAGGCAAACTAGATACTAGCAGAATCATCAGCCTGATTCCCCTTTCTATAGAGACAGTCTTTAGTCAATTGCAACTCAATCCATTATTTTTCACCAAGACATGCTGTGCTAAGTGCTTTGCTCTTTATGAGTATATCCCCAAACACAAACCATCAATCTTATCTTGTACTCAACCTTTTTATTCATCCTCAAAGCGCTATTTGAAAGATTTAGGACAGAGAGAAGAAACTGTCAATTTTGATGAAAATTTGTATTTGGCTAAGTACAAACAAGAAGAAGCAATCTACCATCCTCATAAAACATTTCATCACAACAGTTTGGTTGAATGGCTTTCAGGAAAGTTTAAACTAATCAAATTTGAGACGCTTATTGAGAAAAAAAATGATTTTCTAGAAAACATGGAAAGGGATGTCATGAAAGATGTATATAATGGTTTTGTATGGAAAAATTTTCCAGATATTTCTAAGACTCGAAATAGAAGTGTCGATGGATATACAAAAACCCGAGGTAATTTAATGTTTAGTTTATATGTTGACTGGTTTAGACCGGGTGGCAATTGTATTGGAGGTCATCAGAAATCTGTGGGTAATATCTTGTTGGCGTGTATGAACTTGCCTACAGAAGATCAATACAAAACCGAACATCTATTTTTGTATGCTATTATTCCCGGTCCAACTGAGGCAACGAGTGAACAAATAAATCATCTTCTGAAGCCTCTTGTCGATGAACTAAAGACTCTATGGCATGGCATATTTATTGAAAAAACACCTCACTATCCACAGGGCCTAAAATTAAGGGCTATATTATTCTCTTTAATAGGAGACATTCCAGCGATGCGAAAGATTGCTGGTTTTGCAAGTCACTCAGCCACTAAGTTCTGCTCTGTCTGTCATATTTCAAAAGATGAAATCGGTGAGCATCAAGTCGAAAAATTTTCCTTACGTACTCATGAGGATCATATGCACTGGGCAGAGAAGTGGAAAAAGTGTCAGTCACATTGGGAGCGGGTATCGATTGTTAGGAGTCAAGGGGTTCAATGGAGGGAGCTAAATAACCTTGTATATTGGCAACCTACGGAATATTGCTCAATTGACTTGATGCATTCACACATGCTTGGAAATCTTAAAAATCACAGTCTAACTTTTTATCTAATACAAAATGCCGCAATCGACCTAGAAAAAAAGCTGACAAAGGAAAAAAATTGGCATGTAAGAAGAGAAGATGATGATGCACGTTCTGATATATTTCTAAATAAGCAATATAAAAAACGTAGAAGCAGCTTAATCAGCACTGATGCCAATAATATTGAACCAGTGGGATTGCAAAAAAGACTACGATATACAAGTACAATGAGACGGTCACAAACATATCATAGAATGGATAGTGGAGGAGCTGAATCGAAAGGATCAAACAGACAGACAAAGTCATCAAGTTCTGAACATCACTTTCAAACCTTAGAGTTTGGCTCCGAACATTCATCTGAAAGTGGAAGTCAAAATTCAACCTATAACTTAAGGCAAAAAAGTATCAGTATATCCAAAAGTGAAAGATCTAATTCATCCGTTGAGACTATTAGAATCAAGGAAGATAAAAAGAGGGGCAAAGAGAAAGAAAGTGAAAGAACTAAGAATCCACGATTTTCAGCCACTGAGCTAGAGGCAGTGTGGAATGTGATAGAGTAAACAAAAAAACCTTCCTGGATTTCACGAGTGCCAAAACAAGTAGTTTCTAAAAAGTCAGGTTCCCTCAAAGCTGCGGAGTGGCATGTACTTTATACTGTTTACTTTCCTTTGTCACTTATCCCCCTTTGGGTAGAAAAATTAAATCAAGCCGAGACATCCGTGACGTCAGACCACAAACCTAGAGAATATTATCTTCTCAAATCACTCACCACTTTAAGTTCAATTACCAACTTTTTGAATTTAAAAAATGTGTCTGCCGATGAAGTTGATGAATTAAATACAACTGCTATTGGAGTATTGTAACTGCTTGGAAGAAGGTTGGAAAAATATCAGCTTTAAGCCAAATCTTCATTTCACTCAACATTTTCCAGAAATGATTAAATGTTTTGGTCCACTCGTAGGTATGGCTACTTGGGCTTCTGAAAGAGTTAATGGTATATTATCGGAAATTCCAAACAATCATCATCCAGGTATTTAGTTTGGTATTTGGGCGCTTAAAAATGCAAATGAGCTAATTTATTTTTATTGAACATAGAAGAAATACCACGGACCATGCTCAAGCTCTAGCATCGGAAGTCTAGGGTATTGGAACTAGGTGAAGCTGAAGATGATGCTTAGTATGGATCTAATATTAAAAAAATTGAGTACAATACAAAAAAAGACATTTCCATTTAACTGAGGCATTATTTACAAAATGGGTAAGGGCACGCTTAAGAAAAGAGACATCTAAACGGGCTTTGTTACCATCAGAGAAGGTAGGAGACAGGGTAGTTGAAAATATAGTAAGCATATTGGTCCATGGAAAGCGTTATAGGACTCATGAACAGAATCCTGGGAATTCTACCATCGAATTCTACTTAAGAAAAGATAGTCAGTTTGGGCATATATATCAGCTTTTTAGTTCAAAGGAGGATAATGAAAAAGTCTATCTAATCGTTAGTCCATTTAAAGAGCTTATACCAGAAGATACAAAAAAGGATCCCTATGAGGCGTTTCCACAAGTGCATTGCCGTTTAGTAAGAGTAGATGAAGCGACACAAATTGTGATAAATCAAGATTCAATTATTGGACATGCCGCCACTTTACAGAACCAAAGGGGAATGTTTGGAATAAAGTACAATGTTATCACTGCTGTTGGACTTCAGACACTAGAAAGTAAAAAATTAAACAACATGGACATTTTATTTTCGTTAATATGGTTGAAATTATTTAGGATTGGTAAGAATTTGGAGGATTTGGAAAGTTTGTAATAGATCTTTGGAACAGCTAGATGCAAGATTAATAAATAAAACTTTTTGAGATGTTGCCTAAATGTTTAAGAAAACAATAACAAGGGCATTCTTTATGGTTTAGAAACCCTGCTATTAATGAGTGACATTTTATTGTAAATGTAATTTCAACTAAAAGGAATTCAATGTACTATACAAAGTCTACCTATACTTGAAAAATATTATAAATAGTTCAGAACCAGGGTTGAAAAATCTAAGGACCATATTTTTCAAGCCAATAAAACTGAGTTTTCCACTAATTTTTTTGCTTGAATATTTTATTCATTAAACTCACTATTAAAATGTATAACTAATTTCTCTTTAATATTATCTTGTCTATATTCTGAAAGTTAATAATTTTTTTTATAAAGCACAGAATGTCTAATACTGGTGATGCCATGCAGGTTGATCCTTCATTAGAAAGTGATGTTTGAGTGCAAAATAATCCTCCCCCTCAAAATCCTAGAATGCCTCCATGGGGTCCTGCTCCCCCTGAAAGACCGAGTGAAAATCCAGGTAAACCCTAACCTCCTCCTCAGTCTTCATCAGATCACCAAATTTGATCAACTGATTGCTCTTTTAATATCACAAATACAGATGGTCAATCCGCACCTGGTAATTTTCAGCAGGAAGCAGAAAGTGTAGGTAATGATTGGGCTAGTATGTTGTTGAATCAGTTTCTTGGAAGCGGTGGGGGATCCACTTCTACTAACCCAGCCGCCAGTACCAGTGGACCTGGTGAGTAAACTTTTTCAACATGCTTTTATGTTTTAAAATAGGTTTACCAATTTTTATTTTCAAAAATTTGCAGTTAATCCCTCTCTTATAATTGGAGCTACTGATCAGCGCAGAATACTTGATGCTGAGTCACTTCCAAATGACCGAAACTTGCGAATGTTTAGAAGCATAGTTACGAGGTGTGATGTACCAAGGAGCTCAGATTCTATTAACTGAAATATCTATCACTTTTTGAATTTCTGTCTTGGTGGACCCATTAATGTATCTGAGTTTCCTATAGGCCCAACAAATGAAGAACTTACAGATTGGAAAAATTGGCATGATTACAAGCTATTGACAATTGAAACAGCATTAAAACAGGTTCAAAACACACTGCAGGCAACTTCAGCTGCTGATCGTCAATTTGTTTTAACAAATACTGCTATATTCTTACATTCCAAAATTCATCTACCAACTTTTATTTCAACACCTGAGCCCCGAGGACTAAAGGGAGGAGCTGCTGTACCAATCTCTGTAAAACAGCATTTGGAACAAGAGCTTGAAGAGAAAGGATTTTGTCGACTCGCTTTTGATTGGAACTGTCAAAATTTTTCTGAGTCACTATGGAATCAAGTAATGGGGAGTGTAGTATCAGACCATTGCACTAAGTGGCTCTCAACATTGAAAAATATTGATTCAGCAAAACTCAGGTTTACACCAATCATCGTTGAGCAATGGGTGGTCAACAAGGGAAAGGAGATTCGAAAGGTGGCTGGTCAAAAATGTGAGGTGATTGAGGCAATTAGAAAGTAAAAGAGATCAAGAGCACAGATAAAGCGTTATCAAACAAAGGTATTTATTCAAAGCATAATAATTAAAGAAAGTCTATTACTAATTTGATTTGATTTTAGATTTCAAAAAAACGCTACGACATTGCAAGAAAAAAGTGCTTTGATCAGCCAGGCTTTGTAGCACTTTTTCATGATACAAGTCTCATGTCTGATTTAGAAGAAGCCCCACCCGATCCAGAAGAGAATTGTCCTAAACAAGTAGTTCCTGGATGGAGAAATACAAAACTCGATGAAATTTTAGATAAAATGGACAACTTGACTAAAAAGACGGCCCATTCAAATGTTGAAAAGGCTTCAATGAAGAAACTTTATGATCGCTCAACTAAGAAGACAGCTTCAACAGATGGTATCTTGAATGTGCCGAAATTTTTGCCAAAAAACTGCTATTCACCTGGATATTTAGCAAATTTGTCGGTTAATGAGAGGGAGTTACTTGATGTTCAAGAAGATATAGATTTCACCAAAGTTAATGAAGAACTAGATCAAGCAGCAGCACCTTAAATTTTTTATCCAACTGGTAACCATGTATATAGAGTGATAGTAATCATTTTTTAAATATAACATTATTATTCTTTCTTATAAAAAATTCCAATTGATGTATAAGATAAACGAGAGCAAAAGAATCAAAGATTTTAAAATTATTGAGCATAGAAAAACATATATATATTTTTGTAAAACTTTAAGACATGATAAACGTTTTGATTAAATAAATGTGAAATTTTTTTATGCACAATAAATGAACTTAAAATAAATTAAATTGAATCTCTTCTCAGATACTTACACCAAGATCAAATTAAAGTCTAAAACAAGAATAGAATTAGACTCTAAATTTCAATTTAAAATACCTGTTTTTCAATAATTATAATTGCTTTTTTATTGGCTAAATGCCACCAATGATAAGTATAAAAATTCACATGTGAAAAAAAAATGAAAGTGAACACCTTCCCTCACCAAAAAAGAAAGATCATTAAAGGCACTCAAAAATCCATTACCATAGTTAATAAACTAAATATATACAAAAAATTAAAGCATTCAAACGATGGGAATTTGTTTACACAAGGATCTTAAGAAATTTTTATTTTTAAACTTCACTTTTCGCAACAATAATTGAAAATTATTAATCATTAAAAACCAAAAAATCATCAATTTATATTTGTTTTTCATGCCTTAAAAAAATAAAAGAGGCTTTAATAAAATGTAATTGATAAACATACTTCAGTAGAATTTAAGTATTGTGCTGGACACTTTGGCCAAGACCAGTGACTAAAAATTGCAAGGAAAACCAAAAATCAATAGGCTATAAAAGGAAGTTAATTGATGGCATCAAATGGTTTTTTGGTAAAAGTGTCCAGCACAAGTTCGGCTGAACTTATGCTGGACACTTTTCCAATTTGAAGTTGGTGAGGTGTATGTTTTTTTAAGAGAAGTGAGGTGTTCCTCATAAACGTGTCCAGCACAAGTTTGGCCAAACTTGTGATGGACACTTTTACCAAAAAAAAAAAAATGATGCTATCAAATATGTTCATGTTATAGCCCAATTTTTTTTATTTACTTGAAGTAATAAGTTACTGTCCATGACCAAAGTGACCAGCACAAGTTTGGCCGAACTTCTTCTGGACACTTTTATAATTTGAAGTTGGTAAGGTGCATGTTTTTTTAGGAGAAGTGAGGTTTTCCTTATAAAACTGTCCAGCACAAGTTTGGCCGAACTTGTGCTGGACACTTTGGCCAAGACCAGTGACTAAAAATTGCAAGGAAAACCAAAAATCAATAGGCTATAAAAGGAAGTTAATTGATGGCATAAAATTGTTTTTTGGTAAAAGTGTCCAGCACAAGTTCGGCCGAGCTTATGCTGGACACCTTTCCAATTTGAAGTTGGTGAGGTGTTCCTCATAAAAGTGTCCAGCACAAGTTCGGCCGAACTTGTGATGGACACTTTTACCAAAAAAAAAAAATGATGCTATCAAATATGTTCATGTTATAGCCCAATTTTTTTTACCTCCTTGAAGTAATAAGTTACTGTCCATGACCAAAGTGTCCAGCACAAGTTCGGCCGAACTTATGCTGGACACTTTTATAATTTGAAGTTGGTAAGGTGCATGTTTTTTAAGAGAAGTGAGGTTTTCCTTATAAAAGTGTCCAGCACAAGTTCGGCCAAACTTTTGCTGGACAATTTTACCAAAGACATTAGATAGCATCAATTATCTTCATTATATGGGCTATTTTTATTGGTTTTCCTTGCAATTTATAGTCACTGTTCTTGGCCAAAGTGTCCAGCACAAGTTTGGCCGAACTTATGCTGGACACTTTTCCAATTTGAAGTTGGTGAGGTGTATGTTTTTTTAAGAGAAGTGAGGTTTTCCTTATAAAAGTGTCCAGCACAATTTCAGCCGAAATTGTGCTGGACACTTTGGTCATGGAAAGTAAATTATTACTTCAAGGAAATTAAAAACAATTAGGCTAGAAAATGAAGATATTTGATGGAATCAATTTTTTTTTGTTAAAGGTGTCCAGCACAAGTTTGGCCAAACTTGTGCTGGACACTTTTATGAGTAACAGCTCACTTCTCTTAAAAAAACATACACCTCACCAACTTCAAATTGGAAAAGTGTCCAGCATAAGTTCAGCCAAACTTGTGCTGGACACTTTTACCAAAAAACAATTTGATGCCATCAATTAACTTCCTTTTATAGCCTATTGATTTTTGGTTTTCCTTGCAATTTTTAGTCACTGGTCTTGGCCAAAGTGTCCAGCACAAGCTTGGCCGAACTTATGCTGGACACTTTTCCAATTTGAAGTTGGTAAGGTGCATGTTTTTTTAGGAGAAGTGAGGTTTTCCTTATAAAAGTGTCCAGCACAAGTTCGGCCGAACTTGTGCTGGACACTTTACTCAAAACAGTTTGATGGATTCAATTGTCTACATATTCCTTACCATGGTCTTTTGATAAAAAGGGAAACCTTTAGCTATTGGTAGTTGTTTTGAGTATATTATGAGTAGTTGATATTTCAATTTTAAAGTAAAAGTGTACAATATTTTTTGTGATTACCAGTAATTTATTTCCCTTAATATTTCTAAGATATTGGTTATAATTTTTATAACACCTATTTCTAATATTCCTCTTTGATTTGATTATTTTTTTAGTCCTGATTTAAAGGTTTTTACTATTTTATCAACCAAGCTTTACATCAATGTAAAAAATACCCTGATTAATCCTGCTATATTTTTTTTCACTTTTCCTATTCAATAATAGCTCAAGTTAGAAACATAAATCCATTATATATTTTCTTTTTCAACTTAGTTATCTCAGTGGAAAGTGTTCATCAATTACTATTGAATGATGTTTACAGTACGTAACATTGTAAAAATCTGTAAACTACTTTAAAAAAATTTTGACTTTGGTAGTTGGTTATTGGATTTTATATGGCAATAATTTCAAATAATTTTATACTTTATTCATATGCTAAGATTCTTAAGTGTTTCTATTTCCGATTTATTATATCAATTTAACTTTAACTAAGTTTAGACTAGGTTTGTGCCACGGGGTTTCAGCGCAGCCCAAACTAGCTCCTATCATAGAATAAATTAATTTTTTTTAATAATTTTATATAATACTATTTAGTGTTATCTTTTTTTATCCCCTTTTTTTAAATTATCTTTTTCCTTTGTTTTTGTCCCCTATTTTTTATAACACATAAAGATGCCAAAATTTCCAATCATAGATCCCTTTGTCATATTGCATGATGTCAATATTTAAAAATTAATTTAAATATTTATATTAGTTAAACTTATATTCTCAACTATTTACCCTTTGCGATTATCAAATTGTAAATTGGACATTTTCTTTGTTTGTCATTCTTTTAAGTTCCCAATGTTTATTTCTAGTTACTTCCCTTTTACTATTAACCCCATTATTATCATCAGACTATTTTAAAATATGCTTTCTAGCTTGATGCCATTTTAAAAGAACCCCTATCAAAAACCTGCTTCTGGTAATATATAAACCCTCTTGTTTAGTACCACATTTCTCAATTCATTTATTTCTCTCAATTTTACTACTATTATCTTTTGGTTATCACATTTATCTGTGTTAGTACAGCTTGAAAATACAAATAGCAATATATATTTTTTATCTCTTTATTATCTTGATATAAGAATTTTTTATTTTTTTCAAGTAATAAGTCATTAAAATGCCTCGTGATAAACAGACACCTCCTTTATGTAAGATCTATTGCTTTATCTCTTATATCTTCTTAGACTAACTTTTCTTTTCCATTAATATATTTGATATATTAGCACCAAGTAGTTATTTGACAAAATCTCATCAGCATCCTTGATTCGAATCCTTCAAACTCAAGAAACAACCACCTCTAGGCATGTCTCCAAACCCCCCTTCTCTTGCCAATGAAAGGACTGAAATTACCCGATCTCAATATGGCAAGATACTTGAGTTTGCTAAAGGCAAAACTGAAGAACTACTGTCAACTCTTAACAAGAAGCCTTTGCCATCTTATATTTCAAATGCCTACAACAATGTGCTTGAATACATTGATGACCTAGAAAAATGTAAGTAATTATTTTATATTAAATTCTTTAAACTCAGAACAATAAATTATGGACACTTTTTCTTTAAAACTTATTCAAATTCAGCTTATGAAAAAGGTATCATTCCTCCTGATGTTGTCATTATCATCAAAGATGATGATGATAATGAAATACCTGACGCTGAAGGCTATGCATCAACATCTTGAGGGGGAGATAAGACTATTCTTTGGCGTTCAAAAAGAATGAGACTTTCTAGGGGCTCTAGTTTTTTCAGTGCTACTAAAACTCCTCCTGCCAAGGATTCCTCTTACTCAGCATCTCAAAAATCCAAACAAACTAGCCAAAATGTGTCGAAAGGGTATGTTATTTCTTTCATGAGTAATATAGCAATCAATTTTATATTAGTGTTTAAATCTATCTCCAAATTGTTTACTTTCTTATTTATTATTTCTTGTGTTTTTCTTATCTTTTAATCCAGCTCTAAAAACAAAAATCACTCCAAAGCGTCAACTAATAGCGAATCTTGCTCTAATGAAGAAGATGATGATGAAGTTTCAAAATATGAAGCTTCTCTAACTCAAAAAAATGATGAAGCTACTTCTGCTGATGAGGTTGAGAAAACTCCGAATGAAGAAATTGATCCACCTAGCCAGCCACAAAAAAATACTTCAAGTTCAAAGAAACAGCTTATATTTGCTGTATCTTCAAAATCTAAAATTGAAATTCCCCAAAGCCTACGGTCTCTATCATCATCAATAAAAATTTCTAATAACTCCCTTCCTTATACTCCAACAATGATTGGAAACTCAAAATTACAGAAGCAAATAGCTGAAATTCATCGATTTTTTGAAGGTAGAATCAATGGTCAAAAGGTACTTAGGGCATGGCCAGAAATCGATCAGTTATTTGAAATCCGTTTGTCTGCCTCTCTTGAAAAGCCACACAAAATTTCGCACAAATTCAATTTTTTATGGATGAAATCTGCTCATGACAAAATGCTTACAAAAATTAATGAACTCTGTATGTATCACTTAATTGAAGTTGGATAATTTATTTTATGATAACTAATTGTTGTTATTTTTTAGCTTTGGATTTTCTTAATGTTGACACTTCGCAGATCTGGGTGGTCAATAATTTGAACTTTGAAAATTTGGAAAATTTTTGTAACTCTGAAGAACCAAACTCAAATAATCTTTCTCCGTTTAAGAAGACTGATCACCCTGAATCATCGATGATACGCATGCTATCAAGACTAGTTAGCCCAACTGCTCACCAGCGTTCTTTTTGGGAATCCCTCGTAGCATCATCTCTTTATCTTGCTTCTCAAGAGTTTACCCTTCCTGCTGAAGAATCCAACTTCAATCCAGATTGTCCTATTGAACGTGCCCTACATATTCTAGCCCGCCTTACACATCTGAAAAGCAAAGTTCCCGATACATTTGACAGATCAACATCACAGTTAATTGCCGCAAATTTTTCAATCACTCCCCTATGCCAATTTAGAAACATAATAATCGACGTCATAATTTCAATAATTATTTTAAAATCTAGAGAGGCTGCTGCAAATATAACTCAAGCTGAAAGAAAGAAACGACAACGTTCGAGGAATAAAAAAAAAACAACAGATAGGCAGCAATTTGATGAGTCTCATAATGATTCTATTCAGAAGATGAATCAAGAATATGCACACCATAAATATCAATCATTTACTTTTTACTTGGTTGATGGTTTTCGTGGATTATTTCTTTCCTAATATTATCAAACCCTTAATAGATAATTGTGGGCCTATGCCACTTAATTTTAATACTCCCACCATGAGCCATATTGCTAAAGCAATGGCAGCTGATTTTCTTGATTTTTGGAATCTTATTAAGCTGAATTCTTCATTTTTCTCTATTGTTGAGGTAATTAATACATAATCCTACTTCATGTAAATATATACTTTATCCTATTGCTACATTTTTTTGTGTAACTCAAATTATTTATTTATGTGAGATTTATTACCAATTCTGAATAAAGATGCTTAAACTATCAATAAATATTATTGTATAAATTTCTTACACCTTTTTGCTATTCAGTAAATATTATTGAAATAATCATAACTCAAAATCATGATGGATAAAAAATTTGAAGAAAAATTAAGAATAAATTATAAGTCATTTTTCTCATAACACTATATATTTCTTTAAGATGGCAATAAATCTTAGCATTTGTTGCAAATTTTAAGATAATTATTACAAAAAATTGAAACAGTTTTCTATCAATTCTTTTCAGCATGTTAAAAAGTTAAAAATATTAAGTGTAATGAATTTTTGCTCACAATTCATCAAAGCTTTTTGTTAAGTAGACTTTTCTTAATCTAATTTCTATAATTTCTAGGTGCATAATTATCTTAATTATACTAAGTATTCTCTATGAAAAACTCCTGGAAATAATATTCAATTCATTTAATAATAGTAACATATATATGTACCATGATAAAATAATATCTAGACATTTAAATAATGAGAAGCCATCATATTGGTATGGAATCATATTAAAGTGTCTTTGAAAAACTAGTTAAATTTAAAAAATATCTTTTTATCAGTGTCAATTATTTTGAGAAACAAAGTTTACTCTACATTTTGATGATCTATAATTTAGCTTGCTGTATTTTGATTCATATTTTATATTGATTATTTTTTAAACTTACAGATTCATGTATAGATATCAAATTTTGTTCAATAATTTGGTAAAAAAGATATTTAATTCTTTCTATGAAAGCAAAAAAATAAAAGAAAGCAACTAGGGTACTCCTTATTAAGAACTTAAAAATATTATTTCTATAAATATTAAAACCAACCCTTTTTAGATTTCCATCCTTCGTGTTCATCCTTAAATGTCAATAATAAGTTATTGAAATATTATTTTTCAAGTAGAATTTCATATGAATCAAATTCTACTTACATCTACCTGAATAGATCAAGTTCAACAAAACTATATCTACAATATTTTTCTAGGATTTTAAGATTCATTCAACTCCAAGAAAAAAGAAATATTCATCCCAAACTCTAAAAATTAATTCAATGAATAAATATTCAAACACTTCAAAATAAATTTCAATTTGATTGTGTTATATTTATCTTTAAATATATTGAGGTCCACTCTCTCACAAGAGTAAAAGCCCTTTCATAATTATTAATATTTTATTATAATATAATAAAATTTACTTAAAAATGAAGTAGTAGTTTCTATTTTACATACCTTGTTTTATGAATTTTTAAAAAAAATTCAATTAGATATATAGAAATATCATCATATAATTCAGCTTTTTGAACTCTGCACCTTAATTAAAGATAGATGATAAAGGCTAAGTCAAGATCTACAAGGAAATTTAAATTCATATTAATTAAATATTCCTCTTCTACAAGGAAATTTTTAAAATTAGAATTAATTTTTATTGGAGATCTAAATTGATTGATAGATTCATTATTCTCAATATATCTCATTTCCTTTTATTGATTATTTCAATTCTACTTTTGCAGTTATATGCTTCAATAAAATATAATTATATGATGAAAAATATTCAATTTATCAAAAAATAAAATCACAAGTCACACTAGTGTACAAATTTCAGTATATTTAAGATTGAGTGATGCCACTAAATTAATTCAAGTCAGATATGAAAGCAAATAATGAATGACTCAAATTAAAAAATTAATATTTAATTTTCCTTTAATTTATTTTTTATTTTTATATTTACTTAAATAAAAATAAAATAATACATGGTTTTACTTTATTTATTAATAAGTAAAAACTTATTGCAAAAATTAGCAAATTTTTAATATTTTTAAAAATAATATTAATAGTACAGATCTATTTATGTTGATGCATATGATCTTTTAGGAAGGATTTGTAAGATATTGTTTATTTTTAGTTTCCATTTGCAATGATTAAGCAAGTTACAAAGCTATATTTTGTTTCTTATATTATATTTTATTATATTTTATTTTACTTGTAGCAATGATAATTTTTTATTGTAATATGGTTTTTCAATTTTTACATCCATTTTTTTTGATACTTTTATTGTTTTAGGTTTTTCACCAGATTATACATAATCATCAGCTTCAAAAAAAGTTTTTATAGACATGTGTGTAAATATATCATTCTACCACTAAACTAAAACTATACCTGTACAATAAAATCACATTTTTACCTATCACTACTTAATGGTATTTTACTTTTTTTATTAACATGTATATCAGAATCATTTTCTGTATTTAATTTTTCAATATCTTTAGTAGCATTAAATATATAGTGATTCACTAACTTTCTTTTTTTTTTGTTAAATCAGTCTTTTCATTGTACTTAGAAAGTTTCATCATAAGAAAATTACATCTTTCTAACTCTTCATTTATATTTAAGTACTCAGAAATATCTATTTCAAACTCTTGGAGTTTTTTAAATGTATTGAAAAGTCTTGTACTAACTTGAATAGAAGAGCCAAGGCGAGTGAATCCACCAATTTCATAACATCGTGATGTGAAATGTTTAAGAAGGTTTGCTGGCCATAGAATCGCTGTGATGCCATTAGTGGCCTCCATGTCTACTTTGCAAGCTATTTCAGGAAAATGAAGCTCTCCGCCTTTTTGACGTGGTTGATTTGAGTCATAAGATTGATGAAGAGAATTTTTCTCAGTGTCTTTAGGTATGAAAAGTCCAAATGTATACTCGCTACGGTCTGAGTCACAGTGAGAACTATTTGAAAACCCGTTTCCATTTGAGCCTGTTGTCCAAGTAAAATTGCCAGCAAATGGTTCAATTTCTTCATTGTTAAATTTTTCTCCAAACCCAGGAATCCCAAGCTTTTGAAAGAGTTTTACTGCTTCTTGATACTTAACATTAGATATATTTTGATAAAAAAATTTAAAGAATAACTCTTTTCGCTTCATGCAACAAACATACTCTGCCAAATCTAAGGGCTTAGAAGCATATTTACCTTTAAAAGTAATTGAAATAATAATAGATTAAAACTATTCATAAATAAAACTATATAATACTTACGAATTAATAGAGACTTTTTCCTATCTAAACACCGACCACCAACAAACATATTACCAAATCCACCACAATTTTTATGAGCTTTATTTTGCGAAACTCGATGTTCACAATAAGAAAAATCTTTGATCCACTGAATTGTTGCTTCAAGCATGTTTAATCGAATGAGATCTTCAATAGAAAATGTTTTCACTATAAAACTTGGAATTGAGGAGCGGATCGGATGGAAAATATAACAGCTAGAATTTGAAATCAAATACCGTTCTGGATTAACTAAATTTTTTACAAAACTCCTAGAAAAATATTTTGCCCTCTTTCCATCTGTCTCAACACCATAATTTCAACCATAAGTAATGCATTCTCGATGTTTTTCACATGCTTGTTGTTTGATTTTTTTCCTCGGTGGTGATTTTTCTTTATAAACAAACTTTGTGAAGCCTGCATCTTGTAGTGTAGTAAATAAGAAATTAATTTAATTCAAAAATAAATAAAAAAAAGTGCAAAATAATGCAATGGTTAAAAATAAGGCCTCCAAAAATAATCATTATATTCTTAATATTAAATAAAAAATCATATCCAACATGCATGTAGAAAACATCAGTATTGGCTGCATTTAAAATATTAATCAAGTATTTTGAATTAAAGCTTCATTTTATTGCTTACAAGTATAGTATTCTGCCGTATGCATTTGGCACACGAGATTCAACTATACCCTAAACATAAACAATTAAATGTGAAGCTTAAATCCAATGCCCAATTATTATGATAAATACAGCAATAATACATAAGTATCTGTTGATGCTTTATTTAATTTTTCTCTATATATCAATAATATATCAAACCGCAAGATATACATAATTTATAATGTTGAAAGGTATAGTTTCCTTAAACAATAATCAACTATACCTCTACCATTAATAGAATTACAGGAGGCCAATACAATAAATTATTGATATTTAGAAAAAAATTGATCACATACACATGTGGATACTATGATATTTTATTTTATTTAATTATTTAATATATAATGATTGAGAATAAAAAAAGTTTTAAAATGAAATAGTGAAAAAAAGATATTCTTACTTGAAATTTAAAAAAAATCCTTTGGTAGGAGTTGATTGATTGATAAATGGACAACTAATCTGTTAATTATAATTTTTAGGAATAGATTATTGTAGAAAAATAAGTATCATTTTTATTGAATGAAAAAAATAAAAAGAGAAAGACAAACCAAAATAAAATTTGGATGCTAACCAAAAATTAGCTTTTTGATGATACTATGACAAGTTAGAGATCAAGCTGCCAAGAGTTAAAAACAATCATCAGTTCTAATGTTTTTTTAAAGAGATTAAAAAGGAGAGTAAAATACCAAAAATCTAAGTTAGTAATCTGTAAACAAGTTACTTTGGTGGCAAACCTAATGATGGAGAAAAATGGATTCCCTAAAAGTTGTACTTATATTTAAAGTGAAATTAATATTTTTACTTAAGAAACAAGTATAAGGGACAAACCAGAATAAAAAACTCTTAAGTGAAACAGATGGAAAGCTAATAATTATAATAACCTGTCTCTTCTAAGTTGAAGGAGAGAAGTAGAAAATTTGTCACTCAGATGAAAATTCGCTTACAGTTATGCGTATAGAAACATGCAAGTTACTGAAGCCGGTTGCATGGCATGCAGTGACTTGAATAAGGCGTATATGCAACAGGTTTTTACACAGAAATATATTGTACAAATGATGACTAAACATTTTCACATGCTTTTAATTAAAACTTACATATTGTTTTTACAGCTTATTTTTATAGGGTTTCACAAAGTATAATTCGAGGAACCAAAGCCTCGGATAGTTTCACACGGATGCAATTAATATTTACATTCACTTATTTTACGAAATCAATCCACTTATCCATATTATTTGTTCACATAAGGTTGGAAAACTAACCTTCAGATGTTATGGACCAATTTTTTATCACTTATTATTTTTTTTGCCACTAAGTTGACATTTGGCTACAAAAGAGTTAACAAGTAAGTATGCTTTTCTGAAAAACAATCTACACACAAAATCCTTATTCTTATATTTCAAACATTTTAAAACTGGGCATATAAGTTTTGGCATTTAAAAATATCCAATACCTCTTTTTTTGGCTTTGATTTTTTACTATGCACATATACATTTCACACTGTCAAAAAACTAATGGCAAATGGCATGTAAAAGAGTAGCGCAAATTTAAATGTATATCAACTTTAATATTATTTCTTATTAATTCAAACCAGCCAGGCTCGCCCTGACTGGTAGTTTATTTTTATAGTAGCCAATGTTACTTTAAGCAACATTGGCTTCTCAAATCTCACCATCAAACCTCCCAGCCAGTGTTATCTGGCGGGGAGATGCAAAAATCAGTTTGCAACAAAAGTCGCTTGTAGAGATTTTGGTTGCTTTAAAAAAAGACTTGCAGCCAGTTTATTACTGGCTGCAAGTCAATAATATAAAAAAAATGTGAGTGAAGTTGCTGCATGCAACTTCGCTTGCTTTAAAACTCACAATCTTGCAGGCAGTTTTAAACTGCCTGCAAGATGTATTATATACTGGCCAAAGCCACTTTTAGTGGCTTTGGCCAATTTTTTTTTTTTATTAAACGCTTCCAGCTTAAAGCTGGCAGCAATTTTTTTTTTATATTTCAATCCCGAGCCACTTCCTGTGGCTCGGGTTCTTTTTTTTTATGTAATTATAAATTACTACAAGCTAGGCTTCATCTTTCTGGTAGTGTTATCTGACATTTGAAAGCTTGAAAAAACATTATATGAAATAAAAAAAGCATATTCTTTGATATATTAAGAATTATGAGTGGTAAAGGATTGATGAAGGGATTAATGGCTCAAAAATAAAATTGGCCATTGCTGATAAGGAGAGTTCTAGAACAATAGAGATTATCTATGAAAATTAGATGGGATGAAGTACATTAGGGCATCTCAAACTTGATCAAATACGCCACATAAACACACCACAAAAAAAGTACCAAACACACCATCAGAAAATGAAATACACCTGCCATGGACAGGTGTATTTTGATGGTGTGTTTCGCCTCAAACAAACCTTCTTTTGGTAAAAAAAGCCATCAAAACACTTTTCTCCTTCATCTTGATTAGTCAGAAATAGGTACAGACAAGCCATCTCTTTAGATTCTTTTCCGCCTAATTCTTAAGGGCTTATTATTCAACATGTGAAAAACATGACTTCCCACCACTTAAGCAGCCACTTCATCATACACTCACCCTTAGTCTTAATCACCATTCACTAAAATTCCTCTTTCAGTCCATTGTAAACTAGAAATAACTGCTACCACTCTAGCCCTGGATCTATTGGTTAACTCAGATACCAACTCCAATGCTGAAATTGACTTGGCTTACATGTGTGACATGCTGAAGAATCACTACTTATATTCCAGAACACTTTCCATACAACACCAACCACAATTTAACCTTGAGGTTCTTTAAAGCATTCCTTAAATTAGCTTTAAACAGATATGTTGCACAACCTTGCCTGGTTTTCTCAGTTACTTGAACTGATAAAATATCACTCAATTTTCAGAAATGATTCTTGTTGTTTATAAAGAGATCCTCCTATTCAAATCTGTGTTGCACTTTGTCATTTTAGTTCAAATTGAAATGGTGGCACATTTACCCATCTTGAAAACCTCTTCCAGATCAGAGATGGAAATAAATATTTTGATTGTAAAAAAATGCTTTGAATCTCTCTTATATACATTGCATGCTTCTACTCTTGCTATTTTTTAGGATTCCAGTTAATTAAATGTTTTGTATTTAAATTATAAGTAATGTTTTTCTCCATATCTACTTGACTAAAATTCATTCTGGATTTCTATTAATAATTTGGTTAAATATGGTTCTTCAACAGCTTCATTAATCAACACTTATGCACAAGATACATAAATTAACAAATTTTATTTTTCTAAATCTAGAAATTTGGCAATACCCTCCCCTGAATTTCACTATATTAGGGGGTGGTGATTGCCATTTTTTTCATGTAAAAAAATTTTTTTATGTCTGAAAAAAAAAATGGCAATACCTCATCCTGAATTTTACTGTGGGAGGGGGTGGAGATTGCCATTTTTTTTCATTTCAAAAAAAATATTTATGTAAGAAAAAAAAATTTACAATACCTCCCCCTGCAACTTACTGTGGGAGGGGGTAAAGATTACCATATTTTCATTTTAATTTCATAAATTCTTATATAAATCAATAAAAAAATATAATCAGCCAAGTAAAAGTAATGTGATTCACAATTCCACCTGCTAATGATTTCAGATGTGACCAAAGCCAGGATCTTTAGATTGGTTGCCTGTGCTGTGGTTGGAAAATTTTCATTAAAGTAGGACATATTTGACCCCATGTTTATAATCTCATGTACCAAATCAGCCATGTTTCATGGTGTGTTTATGTGGTGGTTTTCAAATGAAATCCACCAGGCATATTTGTTCAAGTTTGAGACCCCCTATTAAAAAGTAGATGGGTAGAGGAGGAGGAAGAGATCCTTAAGAAGATGAATAAAATATTACTTTCAAAATTTTTTACAGATAAATATTAAATTGAAATAAATTTTGTAAATATTTTTGTCATTATATTGGTTTCCACTTTTAAATGCAGTTACTATTTCACATGTACTCATACCAAAACTTGGGAAAGTGATTTATATAACCATTAAATATTTAAAAAGGAAGACTTGCATATTAATTTCCATAAAAACCTTTCATTTTATACACTTTAAGGACTATTTTTATTTTTATTTAAATATAAATATTTCTTTTAGTTGAGTAACTGAAGATTTTATTTTCAATAGCCTGTAGGTCTTATATTTTTGGTAAAATTTAAAAAATTATACAAAATTTAGTTTTTCAAAGACTTAACAGATTAGAAGTGAGAAGTGACTATAATCTTTTTAAATTTTGAAAATAGGAATGGCATTAGTTATTTCAATTCCTATAGTTATTAATATTTGTGATCAAAAAATTTGCTAAATTTATTTATTGTTACAATTATGTAGTAAAAGATATTATTATTGTAAATTAAATTTACTTTCATAATTTTATGGTTTATCTTTTGAATGCAAAGTAATGATTAGGTATGTTAAAGAATAATTTTCTTCCTCTAAATTGATAAAAATATTCTATATTCAAAAGCTTATGTTGGATCAATGTGTGCTCAATGTGTGCTCAATGAAGGATAAAATCATTGTTATAGTTGATCAACTTATGCATAACTTGAGATCAGTTGAGGTTCATTTTTGGACCAATCTGAGAATAAATGTAAATCTAACTCTAATTTACTTATGTTTATAAAGTATTCATAAACCTGGCATAATTAAGGGACACTCTAAATTTCAGGAGAGGGGATTGCTAGCAATTCACCCCTAGATTTCCCGTGGTGATGCCTGATGGATTGTCAAGAAGACCACCTACAGTAGATTATTCCGATTTAGTAGAGTTTGATGAAGATATAACTATAATCAAGGCTAGTACCAAGGGAGCTGAGGACTTTCCATATCTCCCCCATGCGGGTAAACTGGCTGGTTCTGTTTTTGTTGAATTTGATGAAGTTGATGATCTAGTTGATCATGAGGTTTTTGTAGATGAGGATGGTGTGGTTGTTTGGGATAATTGGAAGTTGGTTAATGGTGTTTATGTTTGGGATCTGAAGGAGGATAGTGGTATCATGGAAAAATGTTTGAATGAGGTGGATTATGTGAATTTCAGCAAACAGCCGAGTGCTCAGAGAATGATTGCTCATTCACAAGTGGGAGATATTGGGGAAAGGGAGGTTCTTTTAGATGTTATATTATTGGATTTTTCTGATGAAATTTGGGGCCAGACTGGGGTTTTTTTTAATGGTGAAATATTTGTTGTCTCTGGGAAAACCAGAAAAATGTGATGAAGCTGAATGGGTGGCTATCAAAAAGAAGTCACCTGGTTTTTATTTGTCTGGTAGAAGGTTGATGAAAAGAAGACATCCTAATCCTCAAGTTGTTGTATCTCAAAGAAAAGGTCAAGAATTGGTGATGAAATCTCTTCATGAAGATTTAGGGCATAGGGGCTTTGGAGAAACTTATAAGCGGATTTTTGATAGATTTTGGTGTCCTGGAATAAAGATGGCTGTTAGATCTTGGGTTCATTCATGAGAAGAATGTCAGAGAAGAAGTTATTTAAGGCCAAAAGAACCTGGAAATGCTACTGGTGAAAATACTATCTTTGGATGGGTTAGTTTGGATGCTGTTCACATCAAGGAAGGTAAATATAAGTACTTGATTTTGGCAAGGGATGATTTGTCTGGTTGAGTTGAGGCTGTCCCTCTTATTAGTTTATCTGCTAAAAATGTAGCAGAATTTTTGATGAAGAATGGGTGTATAGGTATGGTGTTATGAAGTTGGTAACTGTTGAGGGCAGCTCCGAGTTTGGTGCAGACTTCAAGGAAGCTGTTCCAAAAATTGGCTCAAAGGTTAGGGTGGAGACCCCTTATTATCATGAAGCAGAAGGAATGGTTGAAAGGGGTCATCAAGTTATTAAGGATTCTTTGGTTAAAATGTGTGGAAAAAGTGCTGAAAAGTGGAGGCATTATTTACCCCTTGTTTTGTTTGCTGAAAGGATTACCACCAAGAGGACAACTGGTAATTCTACTTATGAATTAGTTTTTGGTCAGAAAGCTGTTTTACCGGTTGATATTGAAGCTGAATCTTATCTTGGTGTTGATTGGGATGTAGTCAAAACTACTGAAGATTTTCTCTGTGCTAGAATGCAACAGTTAGAAAAGAAGGAGGAATATTTGGAGAAGGCATACAATAGGATGATCAAGATCAGGGATCAGTCTGTCAGGTATTGGGATCAAAGGTTGGCTCATAGACTCAGGAAGCCTTTGAGGCCTGGTGATATGGTGTTGGTGTATAATAGGAGTTTGGAAAGTCAGTGGCAGGAAAATGTTTGCTGATAGATGGAATGGACCATATAGGATTAGAGAACAGGTTTCTGGTGGTTCATATGTTTTGGAAGAACTGGATGGTGTTTTCTTAAAGAAGAGGGTAGCTGCTGATCAAGTGAAGAAGTTTTACCCTAGGGTCACAAAGAGTGCTGAAGTTTGACTCCAAAATGAGGATAAACTACAACATCAATCTTTTAGGAAATCTCACAGTCTTTCAAAAATCAATCATTACTTCAATTTTAAAATTTTATTATGTGGTGATAATATGAGGGGGAAACAAATTTTGTTAGGAGTGTTCACAGGGGAACCTTCTACATTTTATATTGGCAAGTTTGGGGGTAATTGATGAGTTGGAAGCTCTATTCACAATTACCCCATAATGTTTGTTTCCAACCCTTCTCTGTTTCTAGTTGAATTCTGGCTTTGTTTTTGTTATATAGGTAGTCCTCTATGACTTTAAACTGGAACCTTACGTTGACACAGCACAATCCTTTGGAAGTCTGGATTCAAGAATTTTGTTTTGTTTCATTTTTTTTGTTGTATTGGGGTGGATGATCACTTGTGGTCTCCAATCATTTTTACAAATTGGAGGGAGCCCACCCAGTGATCATTAGTTTGTTTCCTTGATTTTCATTAAATTATCATTTTTCAAATCTTCAAATTTTCAAAATTTAATTTTAAAGAACAAAAAAAAATTATTTTCAAAATTTAATTTAAAAAAAAAAAAATATTATTTTCAAAAATAATTTGTTTTCAAAATTTTCATTTTATGTTATATTTTTAATTTTTTCTTTCCTGTGTATCCACAATCAAGGTGCACTTGGATGTGGGTATGATGTCAGGGGTTTGGCTCATCCAAATGGCTGGGGGACATCATTTATTTTTTTATTTATCTTTAATTTTATTTCTCTTTTTCTTTTATTATATATTTAATTTATTTATTCTGCTAGTCCATCAAGACTTAAAACTGAAATTCTTTTCAAGATCATTTATGATTGGTTCTAAACTTCAAGACCGTGGAAAACTGAAGATGTTAATAAAACTAGGAATTATAATGGTCAAGATTTGAGGAGGATTTCTTTTAGTTAGAAGTGTTCATTGGGGAACCTTCTAGATTTTATAAAGGAAATTTTAGGGGTAATTGATGAGTTGCCAACTCAATACACAATTACCCCACAAACTTTGTTTATATGCTTTATTGTTTATATATTAATCTCTAGCATTGGTTTTGTGATGCAGGTGGAAGTCCTCTAAGACTATAAACTGGTGATTTTTGCGCTTGATGACACAAGAAAATTCAAGTGGAGGTCCTTTTTGGAAATTGGAGGACCTCATGGCAATGTCCATATCATTGCAGTTCTGGCTCAGTGGAGATGAAAGCCCACTCTCTAAATTTTCTTTTCTGTAGTTGGTGATTTCGGAAATTGGAGGACCTATGGCGATGTCCAGATCCTTGCAGTTCTGGCTCAGTGGAGATGAAAGCCCACTCACTATCTTAATTTATTTTTGTTGGAGGTGAATGGTAGAGGAGTTTGAAGGACCTCATGGCAGATTCTAGATCATTTCAGTTCCAGCTCAGTAGGGTTTAAAGCCTACTCTTTCATACTCAGCAGATTGAAGCATCAAAAATCAAGTGGAGTCAACTTTAGAAGCAAAATTTTTATTGAAATGATGGTGAAAAAGTTTTTTATGTGATTCAGAATGAAATGGGGATATTCCATATTGGAGGGAGGATGTGGCATTCCAAATCTGGGTAGGCTACTTAGGTGAAAATTTGATTGGACCTTGGTTGGAAAAAAATCATGGTGTTAGCAGGTGTTAATTTGGTTGAAGGGAGTTAACTGGTTTTTTTTGGGTGGATTTATGGTGATTTTTGGAGGATTTATGGTGATTTTTTTGGGGGATTTATGGTGTTTTGGAATGGATATATGTTAGTATTCCTATTGTTATTTGATGGTTTCATGGATTGGGTATTGGTTTTACTGGATTTTCTAGGGCTCTCTTGGTATTTTTGGTGGATGCAGTGTGCTCATGGAGTAGCCATTTTTTTCTGGTGCAAAAGCGAAGTCACTGTGGCAAAGTTGGTCATTGTGGCAAAGTTTGGTCATTGCTGCAGAAAATTCTAGGCACTGTGGCAAAGTTTTGTCATAGCTGAAGAAAATTCTAGGCACTGTGGCAAAGTTTGGTCATTGCTGCAGAAAAGTCTAGGCACTGTGGCAAAGTTTGGTCACTGCAGAAAAGTCTGGGCACTGTGGCAAAGTTTGGTCACTGTAGAAAATTCTGATCACCAGTGCAAAGTTTGGTCACTGCAGAAAAGTCTGGGCACTGTGGCAAAGTGTGGTCACTGTAGAAAATTCTGATCACCAGTGCAAAGTCTGGTCACTGTGCAAAAAGTTTGGCTATTGTGGAAAAATTTGGTTAGAAAGTTATTATGCTTACTAGATCAATAGTTTATTGTAGATCATATGCATGTAGGGTATTGTTGGAAAGGTCTGGAGCAGGAGAATCATATGGAGAGGGGAGAATCTTAGTCTTCTACATGTTTTTTGTCTTTTAGTTTAGATAATAAGGGTCTTTTTTGATAATTAACAATATTTAACATATAACAACAATTATAATAAAAAATATCATCATACAGGGTACAATTGGATAGCTCTCATCCTTGGGGATTCAAATTTATTTCTTTTCTTATAAAATTTATAAAATAAAAATATAATAAAAAACACTCTTTAATTTTGGTGGGAAACTGGGTAAATCTGGGGCAGACCTTTAATAAGGCACCTTTGAACAGATCATCCCAAGGGTAGTTTCTGGGGTACTTTCCTGTACTTTCCAGTCTCTGGGGCAAGTGTTGCGGCTTGTTCTAAGTATTTTATGTGACTTGTATCACCACACAATATGGGGGGCGGACTTGCTAGCAAGTCCGCAACCTTGGACCCAAACTCATCCCAGATTGAACACACATTGAGCTATTGACAAAGGTACCATACAATCAGGGATGAACACCACTCAGCTGAAAAGTTTTAGGTGGGTGTTCAACTAGAGTTCAGTCTGAGTTCCATCTGATTTCAGGTTGAGGACTTGCTAGCAAGTCCACCCCCTATATTGTGTAGTGTATCAGTGTAATCTGGTATTAGGTATTTGTTTTGGGGGTTTAATCATTTATTGCACTTATTTTTTTTCTATATTATAGGTTTCCAACACTTTCAAAGTCATTCTCTCAGATTTTCAACTTATCCAACTCTTCAAGCAGATCTTCAAGCTTAGTTAATTGAATCTTATGTTTACTTAGAGGGAAAGGGACTTCTTTATGTTTTTCCAACTCACTTGGATTCTTCCTGCAGCAAGGTGACTGTAGGAGTCTAATCTACAAAGATCTTCACAAAAATAATTTGAATCTTCTTTCTTCATTATCTTCAGATTTTTTTCTTGATTTTCTGGAATTATCTTGAAATTTTTATCTTCTTTTCTTGAGTTTTCTTCTGACCTACAAATATAACCAGGGGTTTCCCCAAAGCTCACAGGTGTGGCCCAGGTAACGTTTTTGAAAGGTGTAGAAGAAACCCTAGCGGTGCACGATTGGGAGGACTTACTTTTAGACCCCAATCTCATCACCCCAAAACATTTCCCCATATCTTTCAATAAAAATATATAACCAATCCTCTTCCTTGAGCTTGAATTAAAAATAATTGAGAATCTTGAGAGAAAACAGAGACTTGATAAAAAACTTACTGAATACTTGCAGGGAAGAGAAACATTAAAAAGAGAAAGTTGAAAATCCACTTGGTATATCTCCAAGGTAGCTGACCTACTTCAACCTGGGATTTCCTCATCTTGGGGAGAGGTTTTAGCACTAGGGTGATCAGCCCTCATTACTCTAAAAAAGACAGACTCTCAATAGAGCCTGAGCCACACTCCAAAAAACCAGAGGTGGAACCCACTTCTTTCCTTCTCCTGAAACAATCCATGCACTGGCACATTGAAGATAAAACAGGCCTGGTCTCCCAACCATCCTCTCCAGGGGAAGATAACCTCATGTGAAGTCTCCTTTTGTCTTCACCAGTCAACTCCAAACTGATTCCGATATCAAATCAATAACCAATTCATGCCTGAAAATCCATCAAGAATGGCACACCCAAAACAGCTTTAACTGTTCCCTTAGCAATATAAAAATGAACCTTCCCAGAGGCTCCTCCAACATCTAACTTCACAAACTCAGAAGTTCTAACCAATTCAGTGACATGGTCACTGATCCCTCTCAAATTCCCACCAATACCAGTTTTGATGGTGAGGCTCAAATGAGTTGCCTCAAACAAAGAAATCAGGTCTCTCTGAGAACCTGAATCCACCAATGCCCTTGCCTCCCTACCATTTAGAGTGACATCGACATATTCCAGAGGAGCAGAAAAATGAGTATCCAACCCCTCACCAAACATTTCCATAGAATCACAGATGTTTTTCATCTCCCCAGAAGAAACTCTTCTCCTGGTCAACAATTTTTTCTGTCTATCGGCCAACCCTGGACTGATAGCATAAAGTTCCCCATAAGAAAGGGAAACTTGACCCTGATTAATCCTTTCCAGGAGAGATTACATAACATTAACTTGACCAGAATCTACTGGCCTCTCAAAGTGAGCTCTTTGCTTCACTACCTTGGTCCTAGAAGCTTCTTGAGGACTAGCACCACCAAAAGATTTACCATTAACAGGAACCAAACCAGATCCCTCACCAGAACCTCTAACTCCAGCAGGCTTTGGAAATGAAGATAAAAGGACATCCTCCTCAGAGTCAGAATCAACCTCCATGGGCATTGGCTCACCATTCATGTCCAATGCACCAGAACTAGGGGGGCCCATGTCAGCCATACCCTTCTGCATCTTGTACAGCTCCTCTTTGCTGTACCTCTTCCTAGCTGCACTCAGTTTAGGATCCACCTTTGAAGCATCTAGCTTTAATTGGGCCTGAGAACTGCTCTTAGGCCTTCCTACCTTCTGTCACGCACCACGTGACACTCGAGGCAAAAGAAGCTCATTAAATAAATATTAAGGGGCTCAAATCCATACTCAAAGCGCAGAAAGCAATTTTACATAGCAACTGTGACTTTCCTTTTTGTACTTGCTATTCAACCACGCTAGTCTAAACTCTAAATCTAAATTAGTCAATTTCTCAATAGTGTGTCTTAGTTTTTTTTCTCAATAAGCGACGCACAGGGCAATAATCAATATAATAGTACATTAAAAGGTTTATGAAATGTCTGTGGGTTATGAAGGGGTAGTGAGCATGGACGGAATGGTTAGTGAAGGATTAAGGGGTTAACAGATGTTAGTAAGGAGGGTCCAGGTGTAACGTATATATTTTAAATGGTTTGTGGTGTGCGGAATAGTGGATGGGTATGAGGTCAATGCGAGGAGGAGTAAAGGATATAAAAAGGGTTGGGTTTTTGGTTCGATGTTCCTTAGAATTAAATTATAAACGTATTTATAGTTAATAGTGATAAAACTCAAAAGTGAAAATCATTATTATTGTATCTTTCCTTATTTTCTCAATAATCATTTCTAAATCCTAAATCTTTGATTGTTGAGTTTCCAACCCTTTGTGAGATCTTAAGAATTTTAATATTACCTTTCAATTATATTAGAATCCTTCTCGAACATAACTTGGAGCAGTAGTTCTTCCTTTGAGTCATCTTCAAATTACTTCCTTGAACCATCCCTCTGTGCTTCAAAGAAGTATCTAAACCTTTCATCTCACTTGCAGGAACATCCTTGACCTTGTGCGTAGGTCGTCCGGTGACAGTATAATTTAATTCTCCGTAGTTCTCATTCTTTACACTACTACGTGCCTTTTCAGGTGTTTTCTCTAAATTCTTAAAATGGAACCTGTTCAACGCACTCCTCCTACAGGCGCTACTACTAGAGCTTGTGCCAGAGGCAGGCCAACAGTCACTAGGCCTGTTTCCCGCACTCACTTCTTGGAGCCACTCGACCTTAGGGAACGGCAACATTCAGTCCAATTGGTAGAAGACATCCCACAAGATTTCAATGATTCTAGTGATGATGAAGAAGGAGAGGATAAAATGCATGAGGCACCATCCGCCCCTGCTAACCACCCTTCTGGTCAACCTTCAGAACCTAGACCATCCAATTCTCTAGAAGATTTCATGAGCCTTTTCATGAAGACCCTTTCAAATTCAACGTCTTCAGAGGGATCTAAATTCAAAACTCCATCTATGAAATCTCCTGATAAATTCAATGGAGAACATCCAGGCAGATTGCCACCCTTCTTGCAAACCTGCAAGCTCCTGTTCCATAATGACCCTCGAACCTTAAATAAGGATCAATCAAAGGTTGTTTATGCTTCTTCATTCCTAGCCGGAAAATCAGCAAGATGGTTCAAAACTTATCTTCTCATTCTCTCTTTGACCGAAACCCACTTACTTATTAATAACTGTGAAAAGTTTGAAGACCAACTCTTCACATTATTTGGTGGCCCTAATGAAACTGACAACGCAGAAATTAAACTTGATTTTCTTTGCATGAGTGATAATGGGAAAGCCTTTGAATATATCTCAAACTTCAGAGCGCTCCAAACTCGAGTAGGTTGGAATGATGCTGCCATTAAGTATCATTTCAAAAAAGGACTTCCTTTGAGGATTCTAGATCAGTTAAATCTTCATGGTCAGAAGATGAATACTTTAACAGATTTAATGGATCGAACCCTCAAAGTCGACGGCATTTACCAAGGACTACTTCAACATCGTCGATACACCAACAAATCTCAAGGCCTAAATTTTAAATTGGGACCTAAGTCATACCCACAAAAAACTCAATCCAAACCTAATAAGGGAAAGGACAAACCTCGACCGAAAATCTCGACCCCAGGCAATATCAGTAAAGTACTTGATCCTAAAGGGGAACTTAAAGAAGCTTAGAGGAAGAGGCAAGCAGATAATGGGTTATGTATGTATTGTGGGGGTAAGCACAAGCTGGAAGATTGTGTAAAATTGAAGGAAAGAGAAGGCACTAGTTACAAGTCAAAAAACTAGTAGATAGTTTACTTGTGTGCAAAGCAAACTATCTTATCTCTCCCAGTGCACAGAACCTCCATGTCTTAAGGACTGGAGTTGCCTTAAACCGCTTAAGATTTATTCTTTTTAAGGAGGATATTCCTTTCAGTTGTCTTATAGGCTCTGGAGCTTCAATTTCCTTTGTCAGTTTATCTTTTGCCGAGAAGTTACAGCTGACATTTACAGATATCGATCAAACTCCAATTTACTTGGTCGAATCAGAGGAACCCAAATATTGGGTCAGTAAAAAAGCTTTATGGGTTTTCAACTTTCCGGATTTTCCCCCCTTCAAGTTGGAATTATCAGTCTTGGACGCCCCAAGGATGGACGATACCATTCTTGGCCATGACTTTTTAACACATTGGAATCCTGAAATTGATTGGACACAGAAATCGATCACCCCACGGACTAAGTATATTTCTGATTCTTCAATGCATGTCAATAGGGAATTAAACAACCCGCCTGACAATGTCCTGCTAGAGGACAAATCTCTGCCAGATGACTTGCAAGCATCTGATCTTTCTTAAAATGAGCAATTGGCTAACCCTTCTAGCTCAATGACTTCACTCAAATAGGATTTAAATTTCCTCGAAGTAATCGAATTATGCTCTCTCAATTCTGGTCTTCCCTCAACAGATTCTCTCAAAGATGATTAGGACGACCAAATCAATGTTGAAGCCATTAAATTGACTCTACCAGAAATCTATCATGATTTCCTCAATGTTTTTTCAATCCGCAAGGCCGATAATTTACCACCTCATTGACCCTACGATAAATCAGATAGAGTTAATAGGTCCAGTACCTCCGGCAGGTCCTGTCTATTCTTTATCAAAGGACGAATCTCAAGTTCTTCGAGACTACATTGCAGAGAATGTAGCCAAAGGTTTCATCAGAGCCAGTAAATCTCCAACCGGCTCTCCTGTCCTCTTTGTAAAAAAGAAAGATGGTAGTCTTAGGTTGTGTGTTGACTATAGAAAGCTCAACACAGTCACTAAGAAGAATGCATATCCTGTTCCTCCTGTGTCCTTACTTCTTACCCTTTTTAATGGTGCTAATTTCTTTTCTAAAATTGATCTTAGAGGTGCTTACAATCTTATTCGCATTGCGGAAGGTCATGAACCACTGACTGCAATGCGCACTAGATTTGGTAGTTTTGAATATTTAGTTATGCCTTTTGGATTGTGTAACGCACCATCTACTTTTCAAAATTTTTTCAATGACATCTTTCAAGATGTTGTCGAACAATTTTTTGTTGTCTATTTAGATGATATTTTAATTTTCTCGAAGACACTAGATGAACACATTCATCATGTTCGACAGGTTCTAAATCGACTTCGAGATCACAGTCTCTACGCCAAGAATAATAAATGCAAATTCCATCTTAAATCTATTGATTTTTTGGGTTTTACATTATCCACTGATGGTTTAGTCATGGAAGACAAAAAAGTTCAAAAGGTCCTGGAATGGCCTGAGCCCAAATCCGTTAAGTACCTCCAGGGATTTTTGGGTTTTGCAAATTTCTATAGAAGATTTATTAAAGATTACTCTAAAACTATTTCCAATCTTACTTCTCTTCTTAGAAAAGATATTCCTTTTGTTTTTACTTCTACGGCACGAAAGGAATTTGAAGCATTGAAGAGGGCGTTCACCACAGCTCCAATTCTTTGACACTTTGATCCTACTGCTTTGACAATAGTCAAGACAGATGTGAGCAATTATGCTATTGCATGGGTCATTTCTCAACTGAATCCGGAAACAAAACTGTTTCATCCTGTTGCTTTTGAGTCACACAAACTCATTGCAGCAGAATTAAATTAATAAATTCATGACAAAGAGCTTTTAGCTATTATTCATTGTCTTAAAAAATGGCGCTCTTTTCTTCTCAGCTTAGATAGTCCATTTCAAATTTTAACAGACCATAATACTTTGAAATACTTTATGTCTTCCAAAGTGTTAACCAGGCGTCAAGCCAGGTGGGCTAAATTCCTGTCTGAATTTCCCTTTTCTATTTCCAATCGCCCAGGTAAGAACTGCATGGTCCCAGATATCTTGTCACGTTGGGATGATGTTTACCCACAGCGGGGGGACGCATTTGCTGACAAAAATCCAGCAAATGTGAAATCAATCATCAGAGAATCAATGTTAACAACTCATCAACTTAATTCGATGACAATTCAATCATTTCAAAATCCACTATCCAACATCCTTGAAGCTCAGTCAAAGGATGATTATTTTTTAGGGTTAAAAAACAAAATACTCTTGAAGCAAGGGGCCAAAAGATTTAGTATTGAATCAGGTCTATTAGTCTTCAAAGGTAGAGTAGTCATACCCAATAACAATGAGATAAAATTATGGATTTTCAATAGTCGACATGATTCTCCATTAGCTGGTCATTTTGGGGTTGATAAAACCTACCAGTTAATAGCTAGGGATTTTTTCTGGCCAAGGTATGACCAGGGAAATCAAGGCCTATAAAAAAGCTTGTTACGAATGTAATAGGAATAATGCTCCCCGTCACCGGAAGTATGGGTTGCTTCAACCACTTCATATTCCCTCTAAACCTTGGGAATCTTTATCGATGGATTTTTTTTCTCAACTTCCTCTTTCTAATAATTTTTATGCTATATTAGTAATAGTAGATAGATTTTCAAAAATGTCTATTTTCATTAAAACCACTACTACTGCTACTGCAGAAGATTTGTCAAAATTGTTTCTAGAATATGTATTTTCTAAACACGGCTTACCTAATGATATTATTTCAGATAGAGGCTCATTGTTTGTATCCACATTCTGGACTCAACTGTGTCAACAACTCAATATCACAAGGAACCTCTCCACAGCCTATCATCCCAAAACCGATGGGCAAACAGAAAGGGTCAACCAAATCCTCAAACAATACCTTCCAATGTATGTCAGTTACCAACAAGACAATTGGACCACATGGTTACCATTGGCCAAATTTGCTTATAATAACTTGACTCATTATTCGACACAACAATCTCCTTTCAAAACTGTTTATGGAAGACATCCTCAATTCAACTCCATCCACGTAGGAACTAATCATCCTGCAGAACATTATCTTCGAACCATATCACGACTCCAAGAGGAACTTAAATCAAATTTGGAATTAGCAGTTTAAAGGTACAAGGAACAGGCCGACAAACGTTGATAAACAGCTCCTTCTTTTAAACCAGGCGACAAGGTATGGCTTGACGCAGGGAACATTCAAACGACTTGACCATGAAAGAAACTGGCTGAAAAATGCTTGGGGCCATTCGAAATTGACTCTGAATTCTTTAAAACTGCATTTTGACTCAAGCTACCTTCTAAATGGCAGGCTATTCACCCTGTTTTTCACGTATTTCTCCTGGAACTGGCTTGAGAAACATACCTGGGCAAGAACCAACCTCCTCCGGAACTGGTCGAAGTAGAAGACCATCTAGAGTGGGAAGTAAGCCGTATCCTTGATTCAAGAATGCACAAGGGGAAACTTCAATACCTTGTGGAATGGGAAGGCTTCCTTGATGACTCAGACAAAACATCCTGGGAACCAGCCATCAATGTTTCTAACGCCCCTGAACTCCTAAAATTTTTTCATCTTAAATATCCTTTAAAACCAAAACCTTAAAACTCTCTTTTACTTTTTTCTTTCTCTTTTTCTTTCTTTTTTTTTCTCTTTTATTTTTTCCTTTTAAAATCTAAAACATCCTTACATCTAAAAAATTCTTTTAATTTTTCTTTCTTCTCTGTTCTTTTTTTCTTTTAAAATCTAAAACATCTTCACTTCTAAAAAAAAATAAATAAATAAATAAAATAAAAATTAAAAATTAAAAATAAAATTAAATTAAAATAAAATAAAATAAAATAAAAGTAAAATAAACTAAAATAAAATAAGAATAAAATTAAATTAAATTAAATTAAAATAAAAATAAAACCAAATTAAAATAAAATAAAATAAAACAAATAAAAATAAAAATAAAAATTCTCAATTTTCTATATACATTCTTTCTTTAAAATTTTCTTTTCAACAAACTATCAAAATTCTTCACGAACATTACATGACCATCTTTCTCGAACTTCACTTTCACTTCTAAATCACTCTTTAAAATTCTTCGAAACAAATTACTTCTTTCTTTCAAAATTCTCTTAAAATTTTTTATTTCTTCTTTTCCTTTTCTTTCTTTCCTTTTTTCAAATAACTAAAATCCCTCAAATCTTCAATTAACAAACTTAAATAACAAATTTTTTTCTTTTCATTAAATTTTCTTTACAAAAAATTTTTCAATCAACTATTTTTTTTTCTTTCTTTTCTTCTTCTTTCTTCTCTCATTCAAATCTTATAAAAAATTAAATATTAAAATTCTAAATAAAATAAAAAAATAAAATAACTAAATACAAATTGTTTCTAAATTCCTTTTTTTCTTCTTTTCTCTTCTCCTTTTAAATTTTCTCTTTTATCTTCTCCTGAACCAATCCCTTCATCTTCTCCAAAATTCCCCTTATCTCCTTTCTACATTTTTCAAAATTCTCTCCCTCTCCTACCTGAATCAATTCCCCAAGTTCCAGTAGCTCCTCGGCTACGTTGAAGGAAGCAGCATTGACAATTTTATTGATCTTGCCGCTCAAGTCTTCAATAAATTATGCTCGTCGAATCTGACGAGGCTTCTTCAACCATACTTGATCGAGGGTTTCTTTGTTTTCCTCCCTCGAGGTAACAGTCGGTAACCTATCCTCCACTGACACTGCCACTTCCACAGCAGTGTGTTCCACAAGGGTGGCTTCAACATTTGAAGCTCCCGTCATAGGGACTTTGATGATGACGTCTGAATTCTAAAACAGGATCATCAGTAATTAAATTTATGAATTATAAAAAAGTGAACTTACTTTGAAGATTGGGTCAAGCTCCAAAAATAATTTAGGAGTGACCTTCTCTGCCACCTCCCTCTCCTCTTCATCATCTTTGATGACCACCCGTCATTTATTCGGGGTTTTCCTCCAGATGGGAATTTCTTCTTCCTCCTCCACTAATTTGTTGACTTCCTCTTCGACAACCCGCCTCTTGTTCACAGCCCTAGTCACCCAGGTGTTCACATCATCCTCAAAATCCTCCTAATTTTCCCCCACTGATTGATTGTCCCCACTGGACACATCCCAAATGCCCTCGACTACTTCCTTTGTTTTGGGGATCACCCAATACTTCTTCTTAGTAAACCAACTTTCAATGTCGGCATTCTTTACTAAGGCGTCACACGCCACCCTTCTCCATCGGCAAAACTGGCACTTCTGGCGAGGCCCTTGTGTTGCCATGCTCTCCATGCAAAAATACTCCATTGACTTGCAGGCCGTGCAAGTCTTTGAAAATTTTTGTGTAACAACACCCCCATCTGCTTTAGGGTGTGGAGGCGTGGGAGTTGGTGTAGGGAAATCCATCATAGTGAGTTAAAAAATAATAATAATAATAATTAAATAAAGAGGAAGGAGAATTAGTGTGGGAAATATGTCTTACGCTCAGCGGAGCTCGCCTTCTTATACCCGGGCATCTTTCACGCGCCAGGTGACACTCGAGGTAAAAGCAGCTCATTAAATCAATAACAAGGGGGCTCAAATCCATACTCAAAGCGCAGAAAGCAATTTTCCATAGCAACTGCAACTTTCCTTTGTGTACTCGCTATTCAACCGCGCTAGTCTAAACTCTAAATCTAAATTAGTCAATTTCTCAATAGTGTGTCTTAGTTTTTTTTCTCAATAAGCAATGCACAGGGCAATAATCAATATAATAGTACATTAAAAGGTTTATGAAATGTCTGTGGGTTATGAAGGGGTAGTGATCATGGACGGAATGTTTAGTAAAGGATTAAGGGGTTAACAGATGTTAGTAAGGAGGGTCCAGGTGTAACGTATATATTTTAAATGGCTTGTGGTGTGCGGAATAGTGGATGGGTATGATGTCAATGCGAGGAGGAGTAAAGGATATAAAAAGGGTTGGGTTTTTGGTTTGATGTTCCTTAGAATTAAATTATAAAACATATTTATAGTTAATAGTGATAAAACTCTAAAGTGAAAATCATTATTATTGTATCTTTCCTTATTTTCTCAATAATCATTTCTAAATCCTAAATCTTTGATTGTTGAGTTTCCAACCCTTTGTGAGATCTTAAGAATTTTAATATTACCTTTCAATTATTTTAGAATCCTTCTCGAACATAACTTGGAGCAGTAGTTCTTCCTTCAAGTCATCTTCAAATTACTTCCTTGAACCATCCCTCTGTGCTTCGAAGAAGTATCTAAACCTTTCATCTCACTTGCAGGAACATCCTCAACCTTTTGCATAGGTTGTCCGGTGACACCTTCCCTGATTCCACATCATAAACACCAGCCAAGCATTCTCCACTTGACTCTCCACCACAGAAATACAACTCCAAACCACCAAAGGAAGTATAAAAAGAGACCTTATTGACCTCCTTCCACTTTTGCTTGAAGTTATCATCCTCTTTACCAGAAGACTTCCCCTTCTCAGGAATCTCCTCAAACCTTGGCCTCCTTTGATTGAGACCACCCCTTCTCCTGACCAAATCCACAGGAGCCTGCCCCTCACTGGGCTTCACAAAAGAACCGCCAGGGAACTTAAAAACCCTGCCATCAAACTCCACTTTTCCTTCAGACACATCTCTGTTCAGTGCCCAACAATCATTGGACCTGTGCCCCCTCCTACTGCAATAAGAGAAAACCCAAGGATCACTCCTACTAGCCCTCCTATCAAAATCTCTAGGCTGAGAAGGTGCCTTATTGACCTTATTAGCTTCCTGAACACAAATATGCAGCTGCTTTTTGAGATCAGCCAACTGCTCCACCACTGGGTCCCTCTCGTTTTGGGAACCCGCACCAAATTCATCTCCTCCTTATTCACCCTAACTTCGTTATGGTAAGGTAAACTCTTACAGTCGCCTTGCTGTAAGCAGAATCCGGAGGAGATATATGGATTTAGCTGAAAACCCCGTCCTTCCAATAAAAATAACAAAGTAGGTGTTCTAAATCACTAAGCTAACCAATCTACTTAGATCTGATTGATAAAAATAATGAAACTCTAAAATATTTAACGCTTATTGAGATTTAAAGAAAGTGGCTGTTGATAAAGAAATACTGATAACAACAATTAAGGTGTACCAGTGAAAGATCTGAAAAGATTGACTTTTATGTTTTTATAATAATTTAAGTTTTTATGAGACAGCAATAATCAAGTCCCGGTGATGAAGAACTTTCTAAAGATACCCTGTATGAAGTGTTATTTAAACTGTTGAATTGTATTTCTAAAATGTTATGTAAAAAAAATAATAATGTTATAAGGGTATTACAAGTTATTTTAATTTGTTGAGTAATAAAAAATGAGACTGTGGTGGTTAATGATTAAGCTGTATGATGTGTCCCCCCCCTTCTCAATTTCGAGTTTGAGAAGCGCTTAAGTATTCCTAGTCACGTGCCTAAGTTTTCCCCTCCAGAGCTCTTCCAGAGTCAATCCGGAGTCCGTACGGAGTCCGTACGGAGTCAAAGCAGAGTCCGTCCGGACTTCCGGACTCAATTTAGAACCTTAAAACCATAATAAAAAATCTAGAAAAATTACACATAATAGAGCTACTTCCCCTTTACATACCAAAGTAATTTTCGTAGTCTGCGCAGCTCTAATTACCCCGTGAAAATTCATCAAAGTTAAGTAATTTTTGAAAACGTAAATATTCCTATAAAATTTTAAAATTCATTTAAAAATATAAGAAAAATAGTAAAAATTCTGGGAAAATTTCCCAAGGTTCTTGAGTAACTTGACTTGATACTTATAATTTTTTTTAGACCGTAAAAATAAGTTTTCTCCGCAAAATAAATTGTATTTGTGTAGGCATTCGCTCGTGACCAATTTCTTCATATTTAAAACTCAAATAAATTAAATAAAACCCTTTTATATATAAAAAAAATAATAACGCCAATCTTGCACGCCGTAATAACTCCATTTACATACTTAGGTGCCGTACTAAACTTTAGGCTACCACATCCTCCCTCCAATTGAGAATGTCCCCATTCTTAAAACTTTGCATAAGTGGTTGAACACAATATTCATCTTTAACCTTCAACCACCATCTTCTTTAATCAACTATAAAATTCATCTTCATCAATATGTCTTCCAAAGAACTTGTCGCTCCATGTGAACTCTGCGCTCGATACCAGGTACCTTGTTTAATGTCCAACCCTAATCTTCCTGGCAGAACAGCTTGCGACTTATGCCGTGTGAAAAAAGTCAAATGCAACCGGCCAATAGTTCCTTCTAAAACAAACGTATATTTAGGACCAGCAGCTCTCCCTGATCCCTCAACTTCTAAAAAGCGATCCAAAATTCCTGTTTTCTTAAAACGAATAAGATCAAAAACAGCTTCAAAAGTTCAATCTTCATCAACGGATCCCGGCCTAATTTTGCCTTCACAAGATCCTAATCCTATAACGCCAGTACCCCCAACTAACTTTGCTGATACTATGTTTCCTGGCTCTAAATGTAAGACCCTATTTATCTTACTAAAAAAAACTTTTAATCAAAATTGACTAAACCTATGACTTAATAACATATTTGAACTTCTAGCTGTCGAAATAACCAACACTGATGATGTTGGTAGAGTGAAGACGGACTATATCAATCATTACCCAAATTTTCATCGCTATCTTTTTCTTGACTTTACTAATGAGTTGAAACGAAAAATGCTGGCCAATTTTCAAGAAACTCCAGCTAATAACCATGAAGACCTCATGAAAAGAAGAATTTTAATGCAAAGCTTTGATAATGATGTTGAACAATTTCAAAGAAATTATCTTTTCTAACAGTATAACTTGATAAAATTTTGTTTTGCTTGGTCTTCTTAAACTTTCAACATAAATGATGTTTTCTTCCTTCTCTGGCTTGATATAACATAAAATAAAATAAAATAAATCTTGTGATGATTCCACTACTGAGAGCAAGGTTTGAATCCCTTCAGACTCCCATATTCCAGTCTTCCTTCTTGTCACAGCATTGAGAGAGTGGATCTACCTATGAGCCAAATACTCCTGATTCCAACCTCATAGGGCCCCCCACTGAGCCGAATTCTATGATTCCAATCTCGCCATAAGGTCCTCCAAGCTTCACACCAAAAAAAATGGCCTAACTATGAGGCACTAAAAAAAATCATTCCCTAAAATCCAACTACCATCCTAACTTCTGATTCCTTCATCACAATTTTCAAACTTTGCTATACAGCAAACCCATAAAATACTTTTGCCAGGCTTCCAATAATAATATTAACTTTAAACCAGGTTAAAGCGCCACAAATTTCACCTAATTAACCATTATGCTTTCTTTAGCATCATCACCACCTAAAATTTTAACCTCCTAAAGCTATCAGCACCCAATTCCAGAAATAATTGAATAACCAGTTTAGAGTCTTAGTGGACAGTGATAAATTAAAAGATTGAATTGAGTTATCCAAACAAGATTGACATTCCAGTTTAAAGTCTTGGTGGACCAAACATATAATGGATTGCCAGTTTATGGCCTTGGTGGACCAAAGATTGTTTAAGTGCATAAATATCTTGATATATTCCTAAGTAAGGCCTAGGCTTGACCAAAGATTGAATAAATTTGATAATCCAGTTTAATGTCATAGTGGACCAAACATTTGATCGACAAGTAATCCAGTATAAGGCCATAGTGGTCCAATGAATGTTGAATTATCCTGCAGATATTAATTTTCCAGTTTAAAGTCATAGTGGACTAAACAATGAATGAACTACCAGTTTAAAGTCATGGTGGACCAAACATTTATTCGATAAGAAATCCAGTTTAAGGTCATGGTGGACCCAAAACTTGATAATAGTCCAGTTTAAGGTCTTGGTGGACCTCCAAAATTCGTATATAAAAAAAACCTTAAAGAACGTCTTGAACAGTAGCCAGTTTAAAGTCTTGGAGGACTAACAGCTCCAAAATTCGTATAAAAAAACCTTAAGGAAAGTCTTGAACAGTAGCCAGTTTAAAGTCTTGGAGGACTAACAGATGTCAAGATAAAGAAAATTATCCTTAATGAAAGTCTTGAAAAATAGCCAGTTTAAAGTCTTGGAGGACTAACAGATGTCTTGAAGTAAAATCCCATATGTATTGAGTTCCCCTAGACCCTGTTTCCTTTCTAAACTAAATGAATAAAACTAAAAAGAATGAAAACTAAAAAAAATAAAACTAAGAAATATAATAATAATTTTGATTTAATTAATTAATTTTAATTTTAATTTTTTTTTTTTTTTTTTAATATTATTTTTATTATTTTTATTTTATTATTTTTTTTTTTTTTTTTATTATTTAATTTATTTTTATATTTATTTTTATTATTATTATTATTATTATTTTTTTTTTTAATTTTATTTTATTTTTTTTTTAAATTTAAAATAAAAGATTTTAGAAAAGATAGTTTTGAAATAAAAGTTAAAATTTAATTTTAAAGAAATTTAAATAAATGTGAAAAGAAAGACAAAAAAAAGTACTAAAAAAATTTTTAAAATAAAATTTTAAAAGATGCCCCCTGGCCATTTGATGAGCCGTAACCTCGACATCATACCCACATCCAAGTGCAACTTGATGTGGTTACACAATTTTAAGAAATTGAAAAGAAAAGAAAATAAATGAAAGTTTTTAGAAGATAATTTTTATAATGATGATCACTGGGTGGGCTCCCTCCAATTTATAAAAATGATTAGAGACCACCAGTGAGCATCACCTTTACATTAATTCATAATATATATTAAAGAAAAGAAATCACAATCTAACATAAAAAATCAAAAACAAAATAAAATAAAAAAAATCTTGAATCCGGCGTTGAGAGCGGTGTCTCTTGATTCGTTCCAGTTTATAGTCTTAGTGGACTTCCTAAAATTAAAAGACAAAGCCAGGATTCAACTAGAAACAGGGAAAATTTTGGAAACGAACATTATGGGGTAATTGTGTATAGAGCAGCCAGCCCATCAATTACCCCCACACTTGCCAATATTTAATTAAGAAGGTTCCCCTGTGAACACTTCTTCCAATAAATTTTAAAATTTTCCAACACTATCTTCACCCATATTTTAAGTATTTTAAGTTTTTTGAAAATTTCAAAGAAGGTCTTCTTGAATTTCGTTAAGTTTCATCATAGTTTCATCGACCATATACAGTGTAACGATAGTAAAGTATTTTGATAAAAAAAAAAAGATAGTTTTTACTCGTTGCGGAGGAATCCATAAAATTTTGTAGATATCATAGTTTATCCTCATTGCGGAGGAAGACTTCGGCACTCCTGGTGCCTCTAGGATAGAACCGTTTCACTTGATTGGCCGCTACCCTCTTCTTCAATACTACTCCATCCAACTCTTCTAGCACATATGAACCGCCGGAAACTTGCTCCTTGATTTTATACGGTCCATTCCACCTATCTGCAAACATTTTTCCCCACTGATTTTCCAAACTCCTATTATACACCAGGACCATATCTCCTTGGTTCAAAGGTTTCCTTAATCGATGTGCCAACCGCTCATCCCAATATCTAACTGATTGATTTCGGATCTTCATCATCCGCGAATATTCCTTTTCTAAATATTCTTCTTTCTTTTCTAGCTGCATCATTCTTGCACACAATAATTCTTCAGTAGTTTTGACCGTGTCCCAGTCAACTCCAAGATATGATTCAGCTTCTAAATCAACCGGTAAAACTGCTTTCTGTCCAAAAACAAGTTCATAAGGTGAAAATCCGGTCGTCCTTTTGGCAGTGATGCGATCAGCAAATAAAACTAAAGGTAAATAGTGCCTCCACTTTTCGGCACTTGTCCCACACATTTTAACTAAAGCATCCTTAATAACTTGATGCCCTCTTTCAACCATGCCTTCAGCTTCAGGATAATATGGGGTTGCTACCCTAACCTTTGATCCAACTTTCAATACGGCCTCTTTAAACTCTGTCCCAAATTCAGGACCTCCATCTACCGTTACCAACTTCATCACCCCATACCTATATACCCAATTATTCAAAAAAAATTCTGCCACATTTTTGGCAGTTAAATTAATAAGAGGCGCTGCCTCTACCCAACCAGATAAATCATCTCTGGCCACAATTAAATATTTATACCATCCCTCTTTTATATGAACGGCATCTAAACTAACTCTCCCAAAGAGCGTATATTCACCGGTCGCGCGTCCAGGTTCTTTTGGCCTTAAATAACTTCGTCTTTGACATTCTTCGCATGACTGAACCCACTGTTTAACAGCCATCTTCATGCCAGGCCACCAAAATCGATCAGAAATTCTTCTAAATGTTTCTTCAACGCCTCTATGCCCAAGATCTTCATGCAGTGATTTCAAAACTAATTCTTGCCCCTTCTGTTGAGTTATAACTACTTGAGGATTTGGATACCTCCTCCTCATTAAACGTCGACCAGATAGGTAAAACGTAGATGAATTCCTCTTGATAGCCACCCATTCATCGTCTTCACAATCTTCTGGCCTCTCTAAAGTCAACAAATATTTGACTAACAAAAAATAAAAACCAGTCTGACCCCAGACTTCATCTTGAAAATTGATTAATATAACATCAATAGGGACTTCTCTATCACCAATATCACCTGCACATGAATGAGCCAATAATCGTTGACCCCTAAATAAATCTTTAATCGAGCTATGTCGACGTTTCTCTTCTGAACCTTTGGATCCTTCGAAAACCGCATTTGAAAATACCTCTTTCTCTTTATCCACCCTTTTATTTAAATTCTCTAATTCTCCAACATATACACCATTCGTTAATTTACTACTATCCCACACTACCAATCCATTTTCCTCTACATACACCACGTCTTCTTCTACCTCCTCTCTGCCGAATTTATCTACACCTTTTTCAACACCTTTTTAACATAAAAACTATTTTCCAGTTTATCCTCATGGTGGAGGTCATCATCATTATAATCTAAACACAATAGTCCTGCCAGTTTAATCTCATGGGGGAGGTATGGAAAGTCTTCAGCTCCTTTAGTGCTGGCTTTGATAATAGGTATATCTTCATCAAACTCTTCTGAGTCTGAATCTTCTTCAGTGGGTGGTCTCCTTGATAAACCATCTGGCATAGTAAAAGTTTTGCCAGGCTTATGAACTAAATCGAATGAAAAATGTTGAATAAAAGCTACCCATCTTGTCATGGGTGCATTCGGTAAACTTGGGGAATTAATCATCTGGATTAACGATTTCGCATCCACTTGCAACTCAAAATGTTGCCCCCACAAAATATGCTGAAGTTTCTTCAGTATTTTTGCCACACCACATAATTCCAATTTCGGTTGAGAATATCTTGATTCAACCTCAGTAAATACTACAGATTCATACCTAACTGGCTTGATGTAACCAGCTTTATCCATCTGAGACAAAACCGCCCCAGCTGCAATCTGACTTGAATCAACTGCTAAATAAATTCTGCCAGCATCTTTTCCATAATCCAACTTGTGCAGGACTAAATCCTTCCCCACAACCTCCTTCAACTTCACAAACGCCTTCTCACACTCTTCATCCCACTCCCAGTCTGCATCCTTTCTCGTTAACCGTCTCAATGGAGCTGCCAATGAGGAAAAGTCCTTGATAAACATTCTAACATATACGCAAACGCCTAAAAACCCTCTAACTTCGGTCGTATTCTTGGGTCTTGGCCAGGACTGAATTTTGTTAACCTTCTTCTTGGACATAATCCTACCCTCTCTACATACCACATGGCCTAATATTTCTAAGGCTGGCACACAACATGAAAATTTTGAACCTGAAATAGTTAAACCAGCCTCTTCAATTCGAAACAAGATTCTTTCTAAAGTAATTGCAAACTCCCAAATGAATTTGCATATCCCGGGATTCTCTTCCAACACCTGGTTATCATAGTCGGTTGTTGGTCCCTTAATTCCTCCATCATCTATAAAGATTCCAGCATATTGTGGAATTTCATCTTGAAGGATCCAAGCCATCTGAGCTTGATAAACTGCAACCGAATTTGTTGCTCCTTGAGGTAATCTTGTTAACTGTAAACGTCCAAGTGGCGTATCGAATGTAGTGAGAGGCCTTGAGTCCGGATGTAACTCTCTCTCATCATATCCACCCATAATATCTCCCAAACCATAACACACTCTCCCTGCAAACGCTTCAACAAACTCCTCAGCACTAGGCGGTATCCCAGCATCCTTTATTGTAACCCTATTTAATTCCCTAAGATCATGAACAACTCTAAGCTTGCCATTCGGTTTCTTGATACAAAATACCGGACTAGAATAACTTGACGTTGATTGCTCATACAGTCCAGTGCGTATCCGTTCTCTGACAACTTCGATATAAGCTTCTTTCAATGCAGCTGGAATAGGAATCGGTTTCTGCTGCCACGGTTCATGACATACCACAGGAATCTTGTAAGGCTCCCCATAGGAATGCTTCAACACACCCCTCTCCTCTTCTACAAAAGCAATGGCCTTCTCTCGCTTGACCATCACGTCCAACAACAACTTCTTCTCTTCTCCAGACAACCAACCATCAGGTCCAAAATTAACAACACCCAGTCTCTCAAAAGTGATTCTTGACGTCTCAGAAAATTCAGGCGGATTCATTACCAAGGGACTTTCATAAGGATCTCTTGATAACCTTGGTCTTCTCAAAGGTGGATTTAATTCAGCAGGTAGCGGTTCATTAATAGGTCGAACTTTATTTGCTACTTTCTTATATTTGGCTGCGTCCACATCTAAAATAACTTGAGGTAAAACTTTTACTTTTGTATCGCCATTAAAACTTTCATCAATTGAATCTTCCTCATTGCCAGAATCGGAATAAGAAAAATTAGAAAAATATTTTATTTCATTTTTAAATTTTACCCTTTTCTCCTTTCCCTCGTCTAATTTATAAACAGATTTTCCAACACCTTTTCTTCCCTTATCCAACATTAAATCACCTGTAAAGAAAGTCGGCAGTTTAACCTCTTGCTGGAGGACCGGAATTGAATTTTCACAAAAATTATTTTTTCGTGTTTTAATTATACCGAGATTTTTTATTTGATTTTGATGAGATAATTGCAGTTTACCCTCTTGCTTGAGGTCTGTGATAGAAGGAGATAATTGCAGTTTAACCTCTTGCTGGAGGTCCGGAATAACATTTTCACATAAATTATTTTTTTGTGTTTTAATTATACCAAGATTTTTAATCGGATTTTGATGTGATATTTGCAGTTTACCCTCTTGCTGGAGGTCCATAAACATACCCTTCCAATTTTTATCCAACCTAATTTGGCCCATTTTGCCTTTTTTACCATTTTTAAATTTAATAGAAAAACAGGGTAAATCCAATAAACATATAGAAAAGTCCAAAACGTATTTGCACTCCAAAGTAATATTAACAGAAAATAATTGAGAATCCACTTGAATTATCTCCAAGTGAGCTGACCTATTGCAATCCGGGATCTCATCCTGAGGAGAGATTACAACATTAGAGCGATCAGCCCCTGCTACCCCAAAAAATGAGGGCATCCATAATAATTTGAATCCTGAATAAATTGAAGGCATAACGATAAAAGAAAATTTCAGCCCAGTTTAGGTAGTTTATCCTCATTTCGGAGGAATTAAATTCTTGATATCCCCTGGAGATAATCCATAATTTTGCCCCAAGGGCTTATCCACCGATTCCATAAAACCCAAAAATAAACCCCCATAATTTGTCCTACCATTGGACATATAAAATAAACAACCCTTTTCCAAAATATGAGTGCATCCAATTTATGCACTCTATTATCAAATACCACTACACTCTTTATTAGTGCAGGGAAAACCATATCCTCCTTAACAATCTCTCCCTGAGATTGTAACAAATCCATCATATCCATATCTTCATTGCAGACAGTCTCTGCTTCTGAAGACAAAAACTGAGGCGAAAAATCCTCTAAATCCGATTCCAAATCATTCAACACAAAATTATCCCCATCATCCAAAATTTTGTCATTAATGACAACAATATCTTCATCTTCAAAAATCTCTTCTTTCCAAACAGAAGAGTCAACAAAAATAATATCTTCAGGCTGGACGAAATCTTCAGGAATGGCTGAATCCAAAATTTCATCAGAAACTAGTTCTTTTAAACCATCCTCTTCTATCTCTTGAGCGACCTCAGTGTCTTCTCCAGAGTCCAAATCAACAGAGTTATGAGTATCCAGATGTTCCAAAATAACCTTCTTTAGCACCTCCATACCAGGAATCCTAGTTTCTCCATCGGGGCAATCCTTCATTAAATTCGCATTAATAAGCACCATCAAAACATCTTTCTTAACCTTTTCCCCCATAGCATCCCAAAAAATATACTTTGATGCATTATCATGAAATAAAATTTCATACTCCAACAAATAATCCAGAACCACCTGAAATTCAACCATAAACTGATGATACTGATGCAGAGATGTTACACCACCTTTTGATTCCCATTTCCTAGCTATATCCTTTAGATCCTCCAATGAATAAACTTTTGGCCACCTTTTTTCCATTTCCATCTTGAGCTTTCTCCAATCTTGATCTTTATGACCATCCATAGAAATAACCTCCTTTTCCACCTCTCTGTCCAAAATAAAGAACCTAATCTGCTTCACCATATCCAAAGGTAAAGCACCATCAATCGCAGCTGCAGTTTCATACCTATGTAAAAATCCTTCTAAATCATCTCCAGAAAACTTGGGCCCAACCCAAGATACAATCCTTACTGATGCCCTAACAGGTACACCAGCAGCCAACACAGCAGTTCCACTAGTAGAAGACATCCCAAAACATAAGAAAAGCGTTAACAACCATTAAAATAACAAGCCTCTTGCAGGCCAATAACAAAATCCAATTAGAGTTCCAGAGAATAAGCCTCTTGCAGGCTAAGAAAGTCCTAGATCCAAGTAAGTCCTAGAAAAAGCTAGAGATTTCGAACCCCACGTTGGGCGCCAACTATGGTAAGGTAAACTCTTACAGTCGCCTTGCTGTAAGCAGAATCCGGAGGAGATATATGGATTTAGCTGAAAACCCCGTCCTTCCAATAAAAATAACAAAGTAGGTGTTCTAAATCACTAAGCTAACCAATCTACTTAGATCTGATTGATAAAAATAATGAAACTCTAAAATATTTAACACTTATTGAGATTTAAAGAAATTGGCTGTTGATAAAGAAATACTGATAACAACAATTAAGGTGTACCAGTGAAAGATCTGAAAAGATTGACTTTTATGTTTTTATAATAATTTAAGTTTTTATGAGACAGCAATAATCAAGTCCCGGTGATGAAGACCTTTCTAAAGATACCCTGTATGAAGTGTTATTTAAACTGTTGAATTGTATTTCTAAAATGTTATGTAAAAAAAATAATAATGTTATAAGGGTATTACAAGTTATTTTAATTTGTTGAGTAATAAAAAATGAGACTGTGGTGGTTAATGATTAAGCTGTATGATGTGTCCCCCCCCTTCTCAATTTCGAGTTTGAGAAGCGCTTAAGTATTCCTAGTCACGTGCCTAAGTTTTCCCCTCCAGAGCTCTTCCAGAGTCAATCCAGAGTCCGTACAGAGTCCGTACGGAGTCAAAGCGGAGTCCGTACGGAGTCCGTCCGGACTTCCGGACTCAATTTAGAACCTTAAAACCATAATAAAAAATCTAGAAAAATTACACATAATAGAGCTACTTCCCCTTTACATACCAAAGTAATTTTCGTAGTCTGCGCAGCTCTAATTACCCCGTGAAAATTCATCAAAGTTAAGTAATTTTTGAAAACGTAAATATTCCTATAAAACTTTAAAATTCATTTAAAAATATAAGAAAAATAGTAAAAATTCTGGGAAAATTTCCCAAGGTTCTTGAGTGACTTGACTTGATACTTATAATTTTTTTAGACCGTAAAAATAAGTTCTCTCCGCAAAATAAATTGTATTTGTGTAGGCATTCGCTCGTGTCCAATTTCTTCATATTTAAAACTCAAATAAATTAAATAAAACCCTTTTATATATAAAAAAAATAATAACGCCAATCTTGCACGCCGTAATAACTCCATTTACATACTTAGGTGCCGTACTAAACTTTAGGCTACCACATCGTCTTTAGCCAAAGCCTCACTGACTTTGCTGACATGTTTGGCACACCCCTCCTGATAGATGTCCACAGCCAATAACTTCAAATGGGCCTCAGCAGCCTCCTTCACCTTATCCAAGGCAGGCAACTTCTGGTCCCCATTTAAAAGAGTCTTCATCAAATCCTTCCTTGACAGCTCCTTCAACACATCCATCCTGACATCTCTAGCCAGGGAAGACCAAAAAACATCCTTGGCAGAATTTTCATGTGCCAGCTCCTCCACTTTTACCAAGTATTCCACCACAGGATTAAACTGTAGCAGAACATTTCTGTAACTATGCAAGTTACCAACACCACCATAAAATTGCCATTCACTGACAACCTTGTTCAGATCCACCATAGTGAACCTGACACCCCATCTATCCACCATCTCCCTACACAACAATTTCCAAACCCTCTTCTTGTAGCCAGACATGGCCACAATCTCCTTCTCCACTGCCCTATCACCAATGAAGAAGATAATCTGCTTCACCATGTCCAGGTAAGAAGAACTATCCACTCCAGCAGCAGTTTCATACATCTCCAGAAACCGCTAGACATCCTCCACATTAAACTTGGTAGCATCCCAAGTTTTAATCCTAACACACTCCTTGACCATCACAGCAGGAGGACCATCTCCCCACTGAAAGTCACCACAGGAATAGAGGAACCAGAAGCCATTCCTCCAAACCAAAACACCAAAAAGAGCCAACCAAAGAAAACAGAGATTCAAAAGAACTAGCAAGTTCAACCCCATGTTGGCACCAGAAATTTAGACAATCCTATAGTACTAGCTGTAGGCCTTGACCAAGGGAGTTGGAGAAAAACCAGAGAGAAGATCCCCTGTCACTTTAGAAAATAGAGTGAGATTTACTTGCTAAAGTAAGTTGGTTCCTGTTTGCTAAAGCCCCTTTTTCAACACACTTGACTGCTTGATGAGCCAAGAAATTAGTCCCCAGACAGACTACCAGAGCAAAGAACTGAAATGTAGACCAATTTCCACACCAGAGAAAGCAAATATACTTGATGTAGGCTGCATATCCACACCAGAGACAGCAATAATACTTGATATAACTTGCAAGACTATCTCAGAGAACCTGTTGCCAAAGTTGAGTTAAATGAAGAACTAACCTTGCAACAAACACAGCCAATTGTGGCCAAAAACCGTGAAAGCTGAGTGAGGAACAAGGATATCAACTCTGGATGGTTGTATAATAATTAAAGTTGCCCCGAACTATCTTATTCACTATTTACACACAGACCACTATCTAAGAGCCGATGCACACCAACAAATTTGGCACCTGTACCAGCCAAATTGAATAAAAACCCTCCAGAAGCACTCCCCAACCTTCTAAAACAGAGGCAGGCGGGCTGCTCGACGTTGGAGGTGCCCCCTGAAGTGGCCCGGCCTCCCTGAAGCCAGAAAACTAATAAAAACACCTAATCTACTTAGAAAAATTAGCTACAACTACTAAAACCCTTAAAATACAGAATTACGCTATACAACATTGAGACATGAGATATAGAGCTAAATTAGCCGTATCCAATGGTACTAACTACTTAACCCTAAGACTTAAGGTTAGCCCGTAAAACACAAAAAACAAAATTAAACAGCTATCTTTTGTAACTGAAGAATGAGGAAATGACCCCTTAAAACTTAGAATATGAAAAATATTAACAAGACATGAAATATATAGAAAAAACAGGGCTATCCAATGATAGTACCCACATACCCGCAGTCCCAATATTCACGGAATAAAACCAGAAAAATACCCAATTCTTCAACAGATGTCAATTAAGACATGCACAAACAGCGCCAAACCACACAACAAATGCCCCTGAAAATGTTGGAAGACTGAAACGGGTATTGGTAGGTATTTTTCCCTGAGAAAACAAGAACAGCTAGAGCTCATCATATACATTATGAAAAGAAGAATGAAGAAAAATATGAAATTTTGAAAGGATATGGCAACAAAAACACTACTATAATAATTTTTTTATTTTGAAAAGAATTAATAATGAAAAGTTGAGTGGACATATAGATGAGCTTTCTCATGAATATCTTTCTCTATAAAATATGGATATCTATGTATCTTCATAAGAAATTCCAAAGAAAATAACTCAACTTTAATAGAAAATTATTGCGTGATAAACAGGTAAAAATATAATTGAGAATCATTATGATTTTCCAAGTTATTTTGATAATATTCTAATGCAAATAAAGACCTTATTTGTGCTTGTTGATTTTATTGAAAAACTTATTTTAAAAATTTATATTAACACCTTATTAGTATTTATATAGTTTATTGACAAAGATTACTCGGAAACAATACAAATTATTCATAGTTTGGAATTAGCAACTTAATTCAAAAAGTATTTTTTTGGATTCTTGAAGCTTTAATATGATGAAATCTAAGATTTAAAAATTTTAAAATAAAATATTTTGTTGAAAAAATATTTATTTTTCAGACTGTAATTATATATTGTGAAAAATAAAAATTATATATTTTTTTATATTTTATAGTTATTATTAGTGAAAACCTTTCTGTTACTTGGCAGAATTTTATTAATGCAGGTGATTGTAGAAAAAAAAATCACAACAATTAAATAACTTTATTATTATAAATTAAATGGTACTATTTTAATTCAAGTTATATCATAGTTTCTCCTATATTTAAAAATGCAATATATTTGTATTCACTTACTGTATTATTCTTTGTGAAAAATAAGCTGCTCGATAAAGATGTATTCAACATTGTAAAATGTAGCAAGTCTGAAAAATTTTGCTGATGCAGAGTATGGATACCTACTTTATGCATGTTTGATATTCATGAAGCAAATGTACAAAGAAATCCATGGTAACCAACTTGTTGATAAACTTCTCGAGACATAAAAATTAGCTTATTTTACTAAGGGCTTCACAATAAATAAATATTTTGGTCCTTTTCTACCATCCAGTAACATATTTCTTATATACAGAAGCCTTAAAATGCCACCATTTTTTTACTATTGTAAATTTGAAGAGCTTGGATGTTCATCAAGAAAAGCATCAGACCTCATTCGGAAGCTTTGAAGTTGGTGTTGCTTTCAAAACAACTCAGTCATACTACAAAAATCAAGAGGAAAGAAATTGCAAAGCACAGATGGTTGGTACATCCAGCACTTCACCTAACTTAGGATCCAAAATCCAAGATCTTGTAAGACATAGATATCTGGTAAATAAAGAGAAATTATGTTTCAATTAATCTCAATTTTTTTTCTTTGCTTAGGGGAAGACTTTTTTGGAAACAATTCAATCTCTACCACAGTCAAACAATTTGTATTTGGAAGAGCTTTATAGCCAAATGATATTGTGGCAAGCAGCAAAACTTTCTCTTATCCATCATTTAATCAAAGAAGGTTGTGCTCATTTTTTGTGTGATGAAATTAACAAACTCAAACTTCTTAGTGATGTAGGTAAACTAGATACTAGTAGAATCATCAGCCTGATTCCCCTTTCTATAGAGAAAATTTTTAGTTGATTGTGACTCAATCCATTATTTGTCACCAAGATATGCTGTGCTAAGTGCTTTGCTCTTTATGAGTATAACCTGAAACACCAACCATCAATCTTATCTTGTACTCAACCTTTATATTCATCCTCAAAGCACTATTTGAAATATTTAGAAGAGAGAGAGAAGAAACTCTTAATTGGGATGAAAGTTTGTATTTGGCTAAGTACAAACAAGAAGAAGCAATATACCATTCTTGTAAAAAATATCATCACAACAGTTTGGTTGATTGGCTTTCAGGAAAGATTCAACTAATCAAATTTGAGATGCTTATTGAGAAAAAAAATGATTTTCTAAAAAAAATGGAAAGGGATGTGATGAAAGATGTATATGATGGTTCTGTATGGAAAAATTTTCCAGATATTTCTATGACTAAAAATAGAAGTGTTGATGGATATACAAAAACACAAGGTAATTTAATGTTTAGTATATATGTTGACTGGTTTAGGCCAGGTGGAAATTGTATTGGAGGTCATCAGAAATCTGTGGGTAATATCTTGTTGGTGTGTATGAACTTGCCTCCAGAAGATTGATACAAAACCAAAAATCTATTTTTGTATGCTATTATTCCTGGTCCAATTTAGCCAACAAGTGAACAAATATATCATCTTCTGAATCCTCTTTTCAACGAAATAAAGACTCTTTGGGATGGCATTTTTATTGAAAAAATACCTCACTATCCATAAGGCCAAAAAATAAGGGCTGCATTATTCTCTTTAATAGGAGACATTCCTGTAATAAAAAAGATTGCTGGTTTTGCAAGTCACTCAGCCACTATGTTCTTCTCTGTCTTTCATATTTCAAAAGATGAAATTGGTGAGCATCAAGTTGAAAAAATTTCCTTACGTACTCATGAGGATCATATGCACTGGGCAGCGAAGTGGATAAAGTGTCAGTCATATTGGGAGTGGGTATCTATTGTTAGAAGTTATGGGGTTTGATGGAGCAAGCTGAATAACCTTATATATTGGCATCCTATAGAATATTGCTCAATTGACTTGATGCATTCACACATTTTTGGAAATCTTAAAGATCACAGTCTAAATTTTTATCTAATACAAAACGCCACAATCAACCTAGAAAAAAAGCCGAAAAAGGAAAAAAAATTGGCTTTTAAGAAGAGACAATGATGTTACATGTTTTAATATATTTCTAAATATGAAATATAAAAAATGTAGAAGCAGCTTAATCAGCAGTGATGCTGATAATATTGAACCAGTGGGACGGCATAAACGACTATGATATACAAGTACAACAAGACTGTCACAAAAATTTCTTAGAACTGATAGTGGAGGAACTGAATCAGAAGGATAAAAAAGCAGGACAAAGTCATAAAGCTCTGAACATCAATATCAAACCTTAGAGTTTGGCTCAGAACTTGCTTTTGGAAGTGGAAGTGAAAAATTGACCTATAACTTAAGGCAAATGAGTATTAGCATATCTGAAAGTGAAAGATCTAATTCATCCCTTGAGACTATCAGAAGTAAGGAAGATAAAATAAAGGGCAAAGAGAAAGTAAGTAAAAGAACTAGAAATCCACAATTTTCAGCCACTGAGCTAGAGGCAGTGTGGAATGTGATTGAGCAAACAAAAAAAACCCTCCTGGATTTCACAAGTTCCAAAACAAGTTGGATCTAAAAAGTCAGCTTCCCTAAAAGCTGCAGAGTAGCATGTACTTTATACTGTTTACTTTCCTTTGTCACTTATCCCCCTTTGGGTATGAAAAATAAATCAAACCGAGACATCAGTGACGTCAGACCAGAAACCTAGAGAATATTATCTTCTCAAATAACTCACCACTTTAAGTTCAATTACCAACTTTTTGACTTTAAAAAATGTGTCTACTGATGAAGTTGATGAATTAAAAGTACTGCTATTGGAGTATTTTAACTTCATGGAACAATTTTGGAAAAATATCAGCTTTAAGCCAAATCTGCATTTCACTCAACATTTTCCAGAAACGCTTAAATTTTTTTGGTCCACCTGTAGGTATGGCTACATGGAAAGTAGAAAATTTTTGATAAATCTGAGAATAATCAATATGTATAAATTAGAAATAACATGAAATAAAATCTTGAGGAATTATAAACCATTACAAGTGGTAAATAAATTAACTAAATACATTTTTCAGAATTTGAGTTGCTTGTGTTTACCAAAAAAATGTGGCCAAGTGTTGAGAAAGGAAGATATTTGTAGGGAAGAAACATGAAAAAAGAAAAAAATACAAAGTAAAATAAATCTAAATAATGAAAGTGGGCTGGGAAAGGTGAGTGATGTTCTGGGGAAGGTGTGAGAAATAAAGAGAAGAGAAGGGAGAGGGGTGGAAGGAGAGGAGAGTCAATTTCTCACTGTGAAGGGAAGGGAAAGGGTAGAAAGGGTAAGTAGATGGAAAGGTTAGCAACAAGATAAGGGGGTTAGGATAGGAAGGCAGATTGAAGATAAGGGAGAATTAGGGGAGGAAGGTATCAGATGGAAGTCCCACTTGGAATTCCAGCAGGAATTATTTCTGGAAGCAAAAAAAGCACTAGACCTCTAGTGCACACTTTTTTCCTGCTGTAAATATTTTTTGAACTATCAATCAACTGAGCTTCAATGAAGATTCAAATAAGTTTCAAGGTGTTTTCAAAGTTAATTCAATATTCTTTCATGATTTTTTCATCACCACCTCAATGTGTTCTGAAAAATATATGAATTAGGGTTCAAGGTTGCGGACTTACTAGCAAGTCCGCCCCCCATATTGCGCGGTGAATGTATCTGAGTTTCCTATTGGCCCAAAAAACAAAGAAGTTACAGACTGGAAGAGTTGGCATGATTACAAGAAATTGACAATTGAAACAGCATTAAAACAGGTTCAAAATGCACCACAGGTAACTTCAGCTGCTGATCAACAATTTATTTTAACCAATACTGCCATTTTCTTATGTTCCAAAATTTATCTACCAACTTTTTTTTCAACACCTGAGCCCCAAGGACTAAAGGGAGGAGCCTCTGTATGGATATCTGTAAAACAAAATATGTAACAAGAAATTCAAGAGAAAGGATTTTTTCAACTTTCTTTTGATTGGAACTGTAAAAAATTTTCTGAGTCACAATGAAATCAAGTAATGGGGATGGTAGAATAAGACCATTGTACTAAGGGGCTCTCAACATTGAAAAATATTGATTCAGAAAAACTCAGGTTTACACCAATCATTTTAAAGCAAGGGGTGGTCAAAAGGAAAGGAGATTCGAAAGTTGGCTGGTCAAAACAGTGAGGTGATTGAGGCAAGTAGAAAGGAAAAGTGATTAAGATCACAAGTAAAGCATTATCAAACAAAGTTATTTATTCAAAGCATAATAGCTAAAGAAAGTCTTTTACTAATTTGATTTTGTTTTAGATTTTGAAAAACCGCTATGACATGGCAAGAAAAAAGTGCATTTAACAGCCAGGCTTTGTAGCACTTATTCATGATACAAGTCTCATGTCTGATCTAGAATAAGTCCCACCCCATCCAGAAGAGAAACATCCTATACATGTAGTTCCTGGATGGAGAAATCCAAAACTCAATGAAATTTTAGATAAAATGGACAACTTGACTAAAAAGACAGCCCATTCAAATGTTGAAAAAGCTTTAATGAAGAAACTTTATGATTGCTTAACTAAAAAGACAGCTTCAACAGATGGTATCTTTAATGTGCCCAAATTTCTGCCAAAAAACAGCAATTCACCTGGATATTTAGAAAATTTGTTGCCTAATGATAGGGAGTTACTTAGGGTTAAAGAAGATATAGATTTTGACAAAGTTAATAAAGCACTAGATAAAACAGAAGCACCTTAAATTTTTTACCTCACTAGTAACCATGTATATAGAGTGATAGTGATCTTTTTTTTTAAAAAAAATATTATTCTTTTTTTAAAAAAATGCTAATTGATGTATAAGATAAGAAAGAGCAAAACAATTTACGATTAAGAAAATATTGAGGATATAAAAATAGATATATATTTTTGTAAAACTTTAAGACATGATAAATGTTTTGATTAAATAAAAGTGAATTTTTTTTATGCACAATATATGAACTTGAAATGAATTAAATTGAATCTCTTTCAGAAACTTACCAAAAGATGAGACTAAAGCCTAAAAAAAGAATAGACTTAGACTCTGAATTTCAATTGAACATACCTTTTTTTCAATAATTATAATGGCATTTTTATTGGCTAAATGTCACCAATGATTTGTATAAAAATGCACATGTGAAAAAATTTATAAAGGTGAACTCCATCGGTGACAAAAAAAGAGACGTCATTAAAGAAACTCAATAATCCATTACCATAGTTAATAAAAAAATATTTTAAAAACATAAAAGCATCCAACCAATGGGACATCATATTCACAAGGATCTTAAGAACTTTTTTTTAAAAAATTTCACTTATCACAACAATAATTGCAAATTATTAATAATTAAAAACAAAAATATAATCAATTTATACTTGGATTTCATGCCTTAATAAAATACAGATGCTTTAAAAACATGTAATTGATAAACATACTACAGTAAAATTTAAGTATTGTGCTATGTGTCCAGTGCAAGTTTGGCCAAACTTGTGCTGGATATTATGGTCATGGAAAGTAACTTATTACTTCAAGGAAGTTAAAAAAATAGGCTTGAAAATGAAGTTAATTGATTCTATGAAACTGTTTTTGGGTAAAAGTGTCCAGAACAAGCTTGGCCAAACTTATGCTGGACACTTTTTCAATTTGAAGTTGGTAAGATGCATGTTTTGTTAAGAGAGTGGGGTGTTCCTCATTAAAGTGTCCAGCACATGTTCAGCCAAACTTGTTCTGGAAACTATGGTCATGGACAGTAACTTATTACTTCAAGTAAATTAAAACAAAAAAGGCTAGAAAATGAAGATATTTGTTGGCATCGAATTTTTTTTTGGTAAAAGTGTCCAGCACAAGTTTTGCCAAACTTGTGCTGGACACTTCAATGAGGAACACCTCACTTCTCTTATAAAGACATGCACCTTACCAACTTCAAATTGGAAAATTGTCCAGCATAGGTTCAGCCAAACTTGTGACAGACACTTTGGCCAAGAAAAGTGACTAAAAATTGCAACAAAAACCAAAATAATAGCCCATATAATAGGGGGTGTCAGTTCTGGCAAATCGGCACTTACAAATCCGCACTTAAATTTGACCAAATCCGCACTTAAATAAGTGCGGATTTCCAAAACACACTAGCCCCAATACTGGTGGATTTCAAAATGAAATAAGTCACTTATTTCACTCAAATCCGCACTTTCTCAACCAAAAGTGCTGATTTCACCATCAAGTCCCATTTCACTGATTTGTCAGCATCATCCCATTCATACGCAGCACTCCGCAGCATAACACTTCATAACTCAAAACATCGTACATCACTTACATCTTCATATCATATCATATAAGAGTCATGCCTTCCTCACTTTCAAATCGTGATAAATTACATAAAGCAATGACTTTCATGGCGCTTGAACTGCTCTTGGACTCTGATTCCGATTCTGATCTAGAAGAAGATTTTTTCGTTTTATCAAAAATGGCCAGGAAACGTTACCTTCTTCCCAGAAAGCCTCAAGTACTTCATACCCCCAAGTACACCATCCAAACACTTCTTAACCTATCTACACCCAGTTTTAGACAGCTGTTCAGGACTTCTCAGGAATGTTTCCTTAAATTGCTTGAGCTTACTCAGGATCATCCCATATTTCACAATAATTCTCAAAAAGAACAACGACATCCTTCAATTCAATTGGCCATCACACTATGTCGTTTGGGTTCAAATGGTAATGGAGCCGCTTTGAAACGTTTAGAAAATTTCTTTGATTTAGGGTATGGTTCAGTTAACACTTATACCAAACGATGTATCACTGCCATCAACTCCTTGGAATCTCAACTTCTCACCTGGCCAACAAAAATGAAATCGCATATTTTCAGCAAACGCATATTTTTTCAGTCACTCTCTTTTTTTTCTTCACTCATATCCGTTTTCTCCTCTCTTCCTACATCACTCAATCAATTTCACTTATATTTCTTTTTTCTCAACTCATCTTTCCAGGTAAGTCATTTTATTCTTTTTAAACAGAGTGTGAAAATAGGAGGATGAACTCTGTTCTTCGGGCCAAGAACAGAGTTCACTTCCATTCACTTATATTTCTTTTTTCTCAACTCATCTCTCCAGGTAAGTCATTTTATTCTTTTTAAACAGAGTGTGAAAATAGGAGGATGAACTCTGTTCTTCGGGCGAAGAACAGAGTTCACTTCCATTCACTTATATTTCTTTTTTCTCAACTCATCTCTCCAGGTAAGTCATTTTATTCTTTTTAAACAGAGTGTGAAAATAGGAGGATGAACTCTGTTCTTCGGGCGAAGAACAGAGTTCACTTCCATTCACTTATATTTCTTTTTTCTCAACTCATCTCTCCAGGTAAGTTATTTTATTCTTTTTAAACAGAGTGTGAAAATAGGAGGATGAACTCTGTTCTTTGGGCGAAGAACAGAGTTCACTTCCATAAAATATTAGCTGAAACATAGTTTTCAATTCTGTAAAAACAGTTGTAAGTAATAGAAAAAGTCACTGATTTTTTTTATATGTAATCTGAAATTTTTTAATAAAATTATTGTATTTAAGAATTGCAATATTGTCAATCAATCTTTATTGATCAACTTAATTTAATAAAGTATTATTTAAATAAGTTGCTTCAAAAAATACTTTGCATTGAACCTAGTTTCTAGACTTGATCTGCATTTTGGCTTAAGGAATTGTCATTACTTTAAAAGTAGTATACTTGACATATCTTATTTATATATTAATTAATTTATGTAATTATATTAAATTTTGATGACTTTCACCCTTTACTTCAATAAAATGCAGGGGAGGGTATTGCCAATTTTTTAAATCTGACATGTGAAATTGATGACTTAGAAAAATTTGGTGGTACCCACCCCTTGTTTCAATAAAATGCAGGGGGGGGTATTGCCAATTTTTTAAATCTGACATGTGAAATTGATGACTTAGAAAAATTTGGTGGTACCCACCCCTTGTTTCAATAAAATGCAGGGGAGGGCATTGCCAATTTTTTAAATCTGACATGTGAAATTGATGACTTAGAAAAATTTAGATAAGCAAACTTATTGACTAGAAAGTAAAGATAGAAAATTTTTATTATACATTCAAATTTTTGTCAAAAATAACGTACTATATTCTTTTCCTTTTATAAGTCAGCATATAAGAAAATATTACCAAAATTAAATTAACTAGAAAAACAATTTATCAATTGAAAAGGTCAAGTAATTTTTTAATGTCCTCATAAGATTGGCTATTTTTAACACATTCCATAATGAAATCTTTTTTTTTAAAACTCTCTTGTTTTTCCAATTCACAAGTAGCCATTTCTCTTTGAAATTGACGGTCATTTACTCTTTCCATCTGCTCTACCTCAAATTTTTTTTCTTCCAAATCTAAGGCTTGCTGATCTTTCCTTAGCATATGATCAAACTTCATCTTCTCAAAGTCAAGGGCATTATTTGCAATAGTTGATTTCGCTGAGAAAATTAAATTGAAATAAATAAATAAATGAGTTAATGATTAAGATATATAGTAAACAAAACTTACTTATATCTTTTTTTTCAAAATAATCCTCAAGGGAGCCAAATGAGCTTGTTGAAGTATTACCACGTTTTAATAGATGGTTCAAGTTCATTGAAGTTGAGGCTCGACGCTTTAGTTTGGAGTTTGAACAAGAGGCTTCAGGAAGTTCTTCTAAAGCAGCTTCTAAAGAGGTATTCACATTTCCAGAATTGAGATTATTTAATGGAGATTGAGTTTGAGTAGGAGGAGACTAGAAAGAAAGAGAAATTCAGAGAAGAATTGAAGAAAAAACAAAAAGTAAACATACATTTAAATTTTGGGCCTCTGAGGATTCAGATCTTCTGCGATATAATTGTTCTGCTTGATAGTTGGGATCATCTTCAGCTGAACTATGGTTAGAAGGTGGAGGGGAATGATCTTCTTCAAGTAAAGGTGTGTTGGGAGGATTATACGAAGGTTTGGATCCAGAGGGTATATGATTAGTAGTATCGTGTAGAAACCAAGGGTTTACATCAACTCGGGTGCCAAAAAGATTATCCATTTCCTCATAGAAAGGACACATGACATTGAGCTTTTCGGAAACAGTAGTAATTCCAATCTCCAAATCATCATCGTCAATACCAAAGCCAGTTTCATTTACAGCATGATGAGTCTTTTTATATTTTGAATGGTAACTCTTAAATCTCTCCTTCATTTGTTTAGGATTGATATCGATTCTCCCCCTTGTTTTCTTCCTTACTTCATTGGCCATCAACAAGTAGCCATTAACCTTTGAAGAAGGTGGACGTCCAATACGAGTGGACTTTTCACATCCAAAACATGCTTCAAAATTTGATTTTATTTTAAGGAAGTTGATTATGATGAGATAATCATCCTTTTTAAGCTGACCTGAACCTGCCTTTGATTTTTCAGGTGTAGGGCTTGCTTTACGAGGAGACTTTTGTGACGAAGCAGATTTTTGAGTTACCTTTTGAGATTTGGAATGTCTGGGAGGCATTATGAAACTGGCACATAACAAGAAAAAAGATTAAAAAGTAGAAGAAATAAGTAAAAAAGAATGTAAACATGCCTGGTCAAAATATTGAAAATGTCAGGAAGGGGTGTGTGCCGAGGATTGATGGGTAGGTAGCGAGGAAGGTCAGTGTGTCACATGTGACAGGGATGGGGTAAGAAAGGAAGGGATGTTTTGTGGCCAAAATGTGGTTGTGAAAAAAAACGGGAAAAAAGTGCTGATTTGAGGTCATAACTCACCACAGAAAATTTGGGGGGGTATTGCTAGCAATACCCCTCATTTAAAAATGTTGGGAAGTGGTTGGAAAGCTGTTGGAAGGCTGTTGGGAGTTCATTGTGAAACCAGATTTAAATTAATTGGACAAAGATTTGGTAATCAGTTAGACCTAGGTTCAACCAAACTCAATCACAGGTTTCTTGGAGCTTGGTGATTACTTTGATTTTGAGCTGAGCACAGATTGAGCAAAGCTTGAACATATCATTTAACATATCATAATATTCACTTTCCCATCTTGTGGAAAGCAAAATTTGATATTCGTTCTAAGAATATCTACATATATTTTCTTGCCAAGTTGGTAACAGAAGGTTAAACTGTAGTATCTCAATTATTACACTAGACTACATAGATATTTGATAAAACATACAATTCAAATCAATTTTAATATTATTGAGATCACCATAAGTGTCTTTCCAAAGACTTACAAAAAGTATGTTAGTATCAAGATATCGTTCTAGGTAGTAGTTTCAATTTGGATTTTGAACTGACATCTAAAGCATTTTACTATTAGACAGAAACATAAATAACTGTAATAAGAGTGAAATTATTCTATTTTGTGATTATAATGTAACAATAATGCACATTTTTATTGAGAAAATTTTTCTTCCTCCACAAACCAAAATTTACTCTATAGGCTCAAGATTTATTTTTAAGACATATTATTCATTTCAGTTATCATTGATTTACTTCCAATATTTATTAAAAAGATAATAATAATACATGTGAAAGAATTATGAGCTTAGCATAGCATATGCTAAAAAGTTATTTTGTCGTTTTATTCAAAACTGATTCTTCATTTTTTGCTTCAATTCATCTTTTAACAACCACTATCTTCAGATACTATTCTTACTTAATATGTCAAGTCTCAGATGTGTTGGACAGTTCTCAATAACAATCGATCAAATTTATATGAATGTAATTTCAAGATTTCAAAACTCACTGACCCCCACAATTTTACAGCGAGGCCATTCGAATGTTCATATTTTTGGACTATTTGAAGAAAGAAAACCAACCCTTGTTGGTAATCTTTCTCAAGTGCAGAGTCAGCACATTGGACCACTATTGGGTGACATTGGCTCTGGATCTCACCATTTAAACCAAAGAAGTGCCTTGAATCCTATGAAGCCTTTCTATTTTCATGCTTACTTGGTTCCAGTTTTTGGTAATCAGTATCAACTTTGGGGATGCCTCTTTTCTTCAAGTACACTAATCAGTCTTGCTAAAGAAGCATTTTCTTCTGCACAAATCGATTTATGTCCAATCCTGAACTACGACTCCACTATCTTTTTTAATATCCCGCATGTAATTTTTGAAGGCTCTTTCCAAATATCTCAGAGTACTCAAGATTGGAAAGCTGATCAACTTATCCGAGGAATCAAAACAGTTCTCAAAACACATCAACTTCAAGCAATAAATTTTATGATTGACAATGAACGAATGTTAAAGGAAAAGTTGGATATCATGTGGAGGCACCAGGACAACCATTGGCTTAGAACTGGATTCGATGACTATAAAGATCAGTTTCCTAACAATCAATTGCCGCCTGAAGGAAACGGGTCAATACTTGCTGATGATATGGGTTTGGGAAAGACACTTTCAACTCTTTCTCTTATAAGTGCAACTCAAGGTGAAGCAAGACAATTCCAGGTATCAGAAAATCAAGAAGGTATTAATCGGAGTTCAGCCACACTGATTATATGCCCCCTGGCAACACTATCGAATTGGATCAATGAAATAAGTGTGCACTTTGAAGATAATGCACTTCCTTTCAAGGTTCTTTATGGGAAGGATTGTCAAAATACTAATGTCAATGAGCTACAGGACACTGCTATTGTTTTAACGACCTATGAAATAGCTAGCCCAACGATGTCAAAAAATCAAAGCCAAAAAAAGATACCGGTGACTCAAATGCTCTTTTGGTATAGAGTTGTTTTAGATGAAGCTCAGTTAGTGCCCATTTCTATATCTAAAACTTAAAACTTAATTTTTATTATCAATTTTTATAAATATTCTTTTAGTTACATTAAAAATCCTTACTCGCAGAGGGCTCAAACAATATTTGACTTGGAATCCCAACACCGACTATGCTTGACTGGAACTCCACTTCAGAACAGGCCCACTGACCTTCAAAGTCTCATATTTTTTCTTAGAATCGAAAAGTGGCAAGAAGACTGGTTATGGAAGAATTTCCTTTTTCCAGGTTTGCAAAAAGGAAAGGCTAATTCTATTAAATCAATCAATCACTTAATGAAAGTCATAAGCCTACGTAGAACAAAGGATGCAATTTTGTCTCTTCCAAAAAAGATTCAAAGGGGGATATCGGTTCAATTAGCAGATCCATGGAGGTCTAAACTTGATGTGCTTCAAGAAGGATTCACTGAGCGATATGGGCCCTCCAGAAGCACTGACTTCCTTTGGGACTCATCTGAGTTTCTAAGAGAGCTGATGATTTTAAGAAAATTCTGCAACCATCCAATCTACGAAAATCTGGATGAAACTCCAACTTTTGATTTCACCTGGCAGCATTCCGCAAAGATTTGTCATCTTATAGGCCACTTAAAAAACTTTTTGTCTGGTGAAAGGGATATAAATTTTCCAAAAGCTGTTATATTCTCCAACTTTGCAGACTTTTTGCAGATGTAAGTGATTCTATAATGAATTGTTTTACAAAATTGTGTTGGCTTATTAAAAACAATTTTCTAATATTTCAAAATAGAATAAAAATGGCTTTAGATGACCACAATATTAGGTATACCCAGCTTACGGGTGAACTCAGCCGGACAAAGCGAGACAAAAATATGCATGAATTCCATTTTAATAAAAATTGCCAAGTTTTGGTTGGAACGATTCAGGCTGCAGGAGTGGGTATAGATCTCAGGTGTGCTCAAAATGTATATATAATGGTGAGCTCAATGTCTTTTATTTCATATTAAGAACAAAAATATTAAATTTTTTATATGTTCAATGTTGAAATAGGAGCCAAATTGGAATCCAGCAGTTGAGCAACAGGCTGTTGATCGGCTGTATAGAATGGGGCAGCAAAATGAAGTAAATGTTTTGAATTATTTTGTACAAGGAAGTATAGAATTCAGCATGTATAAGATTCAAAGGAAAAAAATGGAGCTAACAATGTAAGCCAAATTTCATTTCTATAAATTTTAATGATAATAGTAATCATTAAAATTATGTTTTTGTTTTCAAGGCTAAGTGTCCCAAACAGTGGAAATGAGGAGTATGAGTGTGCAAACCTATTATTAAGGGAGTTTGTCAATCACTCACATTAGAGGAACAAAGAATTTCAAGGAGAGCAGGTAAATTTATGGGATTTTGAGGATTTAAAAGTCTGAGTTGTTGAGGATTTAGAGATGCAAGATATAAGGGAGAATAACAGTCATTCGGCAAACCCCGGGGGACATGAGAAGGATTAAGGTTAGGGGATAATGTTGAAACCAAACTGATTCTTTTGTACAAGGCCAAGTCCTTTAGCACACTGCCAGAGTAGGTTGAATTATCTCGAATATCAAAGTGTTGTTGGTCAAGATATTGTGCAACTTTAGAAAAATCTTCAGACCTCCATTGCATTAAGATACATCTTAACGATCCATCATTATCAATTTCGGTGTCTGAACAACATTTGATGTTTGTGAAAAGGTTGTGATAAGTTTCACAATGTGGAAGTTGTTTAAGAAGTTTAGTTCGGTTAACTGAATTCTAAGAATCTTTGTTATTTGAAATAAAGGTCATAAATAAAAACGGTTGAAAAAAAAGGGATTTTCATACTTTTTTTTTATTCTATATTTATGCTTTCTCACTTTGATTATTTCTTGAGAGCTATGAGAATCCTTCCCAAGTCTTAATCTATCAGCATGACCTAAAAACCAACGGTGAAGAACTCCTATTTGATTTGAGAAGCTAATTTGAGTTGAGTCAATTGGATATGCAATCAAATTATTGGTTTTTAAGGCATTGTCCCAGTGTTTAATGAGAATATTTGCCAAGACCTGGTTCCATTTGTCAAACCAATCTAGGTTCCAAGCGAAAGTTGATCCTGGGAAACCACACATGCGAAGGTGCTCAATAAAAGATTCACGGAAAATTGGTGGAAACTTTTCTGAAACCGCTGAATTTGATTCTGGATGAGGTAGTTCAAAGGCAATGTTGCAAGAATTCATGTCGAATGATGAAAATCTGTCTAATTGCTCTTCAGTAGGGTTTTGTTTCCATCCATTTGATTCTGGTGACATATCCAAAAGTGAACGACAAAAATTGTGTATAGATCTACAAAAGTGAGAATTGAATGGAGGCAAAGTCTCATTAAAAATTCTATTAAGTGTTCTTGTGTTTGTGGGCAGGTTTCCATGAGGAAAGTAAGAGCTACTAGGGTTCATAAATAATAAGATTAAGAAAGTGTTCAATTAAATTAAACAAAGAGGAAGGATAAATTGTTGAGCTCCAAAACTTTATGATCAAAGTTGATTTAAGGAGAAATATCACAAAAATTAAGAATAAGAAATATTTCGACTTTATGGAATTATAATATGCATAAATTATATTTTTATATGCAACTTGAACTCAAAAGGAATGGTATAAAATAAAGAGAATGATTATGTGATAAAAGCAGACTCATTTAAGAAACGGATTTTTTTTTCTTTTCAAAAAATTCTTCCACAAAAATAATTTGTTAAATGTGAGGCTATGTTCATTTTTTGATTACCAAAAAATTATTTTTGGTCCAATATGATAGTAATACATATTCTTTTGAGTAATTTTTTTCAACCTGAATAAATAGACTAGAGTGTCACTTCATCGCATTTATGTATGAAAAGTTATACAAGGTTTCAGCTTTTATGTAATTCTTTAAGGTTTACACTTTTGTAGCATCTATTATTTGAGTATTTTTGATTTTTTCTTTATAGAAAATTCTACCTAGTACAGACCAATTTTCAAGTTGAAAGAAATATGTTTGTGATTGTTTTTTACAAAATATTAAACTTATTTTTGGGTTTAACTTTGATTTTTGGGGTAATTTTTTAAATAATTATGTTAAAAATATGGATTACTTTTCTTATAGTCCATAACTAAGAATTTTTATCAAAATCAAATAATTATAGGGTAGTTAGATATAACTCAGAAGGCATTTGATAGAAAAATAATTAAGATGCTTGTGCGTACAACAGAATTTTTTCTATGATAGAAAATATTCTGATAAACATGCATGCATTGTTGTACAAATGCAGAGAGTATACAGAATACAAATAAAGTAGACTGCATAACTTTAAATTAATATATAATTTATCCGATTAAAAATTAAACATTTAAACTTAAATAATTTCAACACATATTCCATCATATTCTTTTGATAAAAAAATGTAGCTTATATTAGCTAGTGCCTTTCAAAAAAAGGAATACCTTCAATCGGTAACTTCGAATAGCTAACTTATTCCTACAATTATCACAATTACAATGCCTCCATTTTTTCATGTATGTCAATGTCAAGATCTTGGATGTGTCAATAGAAAGTATCAAACTTCTTCTGGGTCCTTTGAAGTTGGTATGGCTTTCAAAAGCTCTAATTCTTATGCAAAACATCAAGAGGAAAGAAATAGGAAGGCCCAGATGGTTATTTCTTCCAACAATCCACTTAACATTGGAAGTTCCCGCTCCACAGAAACAGTAAGCTGTATATCTATAGTTCAATGTGAGAATTAAAGTCTTTATGATGTTTCAATGATTTATTACATAGGGGCAGTTGCTATTGGGGGCAGAAGTATCTTCAACAGTCTCTAGAAACTCAAATCTCGGGGAACGGTATAGCCAAATAATTATGTGGCAGGCAGCAAAGCTTTCTCTGATTCATCATTTGAGCAAAGAAGGTTGTACTCAATTTTTGGATGAAGAAATTAAGAAGCTCAAACTTCTAGGTGATAGTGGAATACTGGATTCTGATAGCATTGTCCGCCTGGTCCCACGCTCAATAGATACAGTTTTTAGTCGATTAAAGCTCAATCAATCATTTTTCACTAAAACATGCTGTCCTAAATGCTTTGCTCTTTATGAGTATAACTCTGAATCTCAACCATCTATACTATGTTGCAATCAACCGTTTCTTTCATCATCAAAGCGCTATTTAAAAATGTTTGGAGCAGGACAAATTGCAGTTAAATGTGATGAAAGGCTGTATTTGATGGAGGAACATCAAGAACATGTAAAATACTTATCTCTTAAAACATTTCATCACCATTCTTTTATCGACTGGCTTAAGGAAAAGATCAAACTGTTCAAATTTGAGCTTCTGATTGAGAAGAAAACCCCTGTGGCAGAACGTGTAGAGTGTGATTTGATGAAGGATGTTTGTGATGGTTCAATTTGGAAAAACTTTCCCATAACCACTCCAGCTCTGGATAGCAATGATGATGAATATACAATAACTTCAGGCAACTTAATGTTTACTTTATATGTCGACTGGTTTAGGCCTGGTGGCAATAGGATTGGAGGTCATCAGAAGTCTGTAGGCAATATTATGATGGTGTGTATGAACCTACCTCAAGAAGATAGATACAAAATGGAAAATCTTTTTTTGTATTCTATTATACCCGGACCAACAGAACCCACAAGTGAACAGCTTAATCACCTTCTAAAACCACTGGTTAATGATCTACAAACTCTATGGGATGGTATATTGATTGAAAAGACACATCTTTATCCACGAGGCCGGAAATTAAGAGTTGCATTGTTCTCTTTGATAGGTGACATTCCTGCAATACGAAAATTGGCTGGCTTTTCGAGTCACTCTGCAAAAATGTTCTGCTCTTTCTGTAATATCTCTAAAGATGAAATTAGTGAAAAGAATGTGGGAAATTTTTCATTACGGAATCATGAGGATCATATGTGCTGGGCAACAAAGTGGAAAAATTCTAAGTCACATTGGGAGGGTGTATCAATTGTTCAAAATCATGGGGTACGATGGAGTGAGCTGAATAACCTTGAATATTGGCGTCCAACTGAATATTGCTCAATTGATGTTATGCATTCACATATGCTTGGCAACCTAAAAGATCACAGTCTAAGCTATTTTCAAATCCAAAATGCAGCAAAAGATCTAGAAAGAAAGCTGGAAAAGGATAAAAATTGGCATGTAAGAGAAGAAGATGATGATTTCTTTTCTGATACTTCACTGCACAAACATTCGAAAAAACGTAGAAGTAGCTTAAGCACCACGAATAATGATGATGATGATACAGGACACACGAGACAGCACAAGCGGCAAAGACGTACGAGTTCAAGACAGTCATCAAGTCATCATGGACTAGATAATGAAGGATTGGGAACAAATCGATCAAGAAGCCAGAGTAGGTCATCCAGCTCCAAATTTATTCCTCCATATAGCGATGTGGCCTCAGTACAGTCTCAAAGCAGTGACAGTAGGAATTCATTGTATAACTTAAGGCAAAGAAGCATTAGCATATCACAGAGTGAAGGATCTCACTCATCAAATGAGACAGCTAGTGATGAAGAAAATAAAAGGAAAGGTAAGGAGAAAGAAAATGAAGGTAGTAGTAATCCACGAATCACAGCAACAGAGCTACAGGTTGTATGGAAGATGATTGATCAAGTAAGAAGACCTTCCTGGCTAACACGAGTTCCAAAATCAGTAGGATCTAAAAAGGCAGGATCCCTCAAGGCAGCAGAATGGCACATGCTGTATACTCTCTACTTCCCTTTGTCACTTATACCCCTTTGGTTTGAAAAATTTAAAGAATCTGAATCTTCAGCTTCCTCAGCTGATAAACCAAGAGAATATTATCTTCTCAAGTCACTTGTAACATTATGCTCGATCACCAATTTTTTGACATTAAAAAATATACAGACTAATGAGCTTAAAGATCTAGATCAATTTCTGTTAGAGTATCGTGAGTGCCTTGAAGAGGGTTGGAAGAATATTAATGCAAAGCCAAATCTGCATATCACTCAACATTATCCTGAAATGATAAAGCGTCTTGGTCCACCATCAGGTACAGCTACTTGGTCTGGAGAGCGGGTGAATCATATATTATCTGAAATTCCAAACAATCACCATCCACGTATGTAATGTTTGTAAGAAATGATTTAAAAACTCAGCTGTGCTAATTTATTAATATTTACCACAGGAGAGATACCGCTAACAATGCTCAAACATTGGTATCGGAAGTCTAGGGTATTAGATCTTGGTGAAGCTGAAGATAATGATCAATGTGAGACTAAAAAAATCCATATTGATCTCGATAAACAAAACAAATGGATCCATCTAAGTATGGCATTATTTACTAAATGGGTAAGGGCACGAATGGGAAAAGAAACTTCAAGACGGGCTTTGACACCATCGGAGAAAAGTGGGGATCGGGTAGTTGAAAATGTAGCAAGCATATTGATACATGGAAAGAGGTTTACTAGTTACCATCGACACATTGCTAATTCAACAATTGAATTCTACTATGGAAAAGATAGCCAGTTTGGGCAAATTGATGATCTTTTCAGATCAAAGGAAGAGATTGATCAAATATATTTAATAGTAAGTCCTTTCAAAGAGCTCCGTCCAGAAGAAACATCAAAGGATCCCTATGAGCTTTTCCCACAAGTGCATTGTCGGTTAGTAAGAGTAGCCAAAGCAACTCAAATTGTGATTAAGAAAGATGCAATAATTGGACATGCAGCTACTGTCGAGCACAAAAAAGGAATGTTTGGAATCAAAGACGAGGTTGTCACTGCCATTGGACTGCAGACAGTAGTGAGTGAAAAAATTAATCAAATTTATTTTCTGTTGACTAACATCTTTGTGTTAATTTGGGATTGGGGAAATTTGTAGGATTGGTGATATTTGTAAATGGTGAAAGAAATAATTCAATGCTCGATTAAAAAATGCAATGCATCCAACTTACCTTATCATAAACCAGTGAACAATTACTTTGGTTGCTTTTATTGCGAGAGAACCCATGCTTTCAATGAGTCATTTTTATCTTAAATGTAAGAATGAAAGAAATAAAATCATGATAATGAGAAATATGATAAAATTTTTACTTAATGAATGATCTTCTTGCTCATTCATCTACTATAAATAGTTTGACCTTCCAACTTTAGCTGATAGCTATATATTATTCACTTTATTTTTCGACAAGAGAACATACACGTTTACAAGACTATATACATAGTATCTTTTTTTACTTTAGCTTTGATAGGTATAAATTTTAACAACTGATTATTTTTATTTTATTTTATTTTATTACAGTTCATTATGGATGATAATTTTGAAGGGATGTCTGTTGACCCAACCGATTCTGATTGTTTTCCGCCTCAACATACTAATACTGGAAATACTCCTCCACCACCCTCTGCTGATCCACCTCCAGATGCATCTCAATCTGTACCACCTAATCCTAACCCACCACCTAATCCCAATCCAGGCCAAGAGTCTCATTCAGAACCGAGAAATTTTAATCCCAATCATCCTTCTGCTTCTGAAAGTGCTGATCAGCAAGCTGATCAGCTAGGAAGAGATTGGGCTAGTGAAGTATTGAGGGAATTTTTCGGAGACCAATCATCATCTGCTCAGCCTAACCAAGGAGCAAGCACAAGTGGAGCAGGTAAGTAAAATTTGTAGTGTATTCTTTTATTGAAAAATAACCAATTTAATTAACTTATTTGAATTGTTAGTGAATCCCTCAATCATTATGGGTATCAGTGATTACCACAGACTCAATTCAGCAGAGTCTCATGAGCGAGAACGGGGGTTAAGGGCTGTAAGAGGCTTAGTTAGAAGGAATGATGTTCCCAGGAGCTCGGACAGTCTAAATAGAAATATTTACCACTTTCTGAAGTATTGTCTTGGGGGACCAACACAAATATCAAAATATCCTGCGAGCCCAACACCTTTGGAGATTGAAAATTGGAAAGATTGGAGCCAATTCAAACTAAAAACCATTCAAACTGTCCTAACCCAAGTCCAATCTTCTAACCGTGCCAATTCTGCAGCTGATCGACAATTTCTGATAACCAATTCTATAGCCTTCTTGCGATCCAAAATTCGACTACCCGAATTTTTTCCAGCACCTGAGCCTCGAGGACTAAAAGGAGGAGCACCGATCCCACTTTCTGTCAAAAGAAACTTAGAGCGTGAATTGCAAGAAAAAGGTTTTCGGAAATTCACGTTTGATTGGACTTGCCGTGATTTTTCAGAATCAACTTGGAATCAAGTCATGGGAAGCATAGTATGCGACCACTGTACCAGATGGCTCACCACCTTGAATACAATCGATCAGTCAAAGCTTCAGTTCACTCAATGTGTTATTGAGAAATGGGTAGTTAATAAGGGGAAGGAGATGATAAGGTTGTTTGGGCAAGAAGAGGAAAGGGTAGCAAGAGAAAAGATTGAAAAGAGGGCAAGGGCACAAGTAAAACGTTATCGGACCAAGGTAAGTTTTTAATTTTACTTTGCTTTTTGTTATTATGAAGCTGATTTAGTTGGAATTCAGATTGCTAGTGCACGCTACAAGTTAGCAAGAGATCTCTGCAGTGATGTGCCAGGTTTTGTTGTGCTTTTTCATGATACTAGGTGCATCTCTGATATCGAGGAAGGCCCAGCACCAGCCCCAACTGCACCTATCCGAGCTATTCCTGGATGGCGAAATCCTGAACTCAATGATTTGTTTAAAAAAATGGATAAGATGACAAAGGACTTAGCCCATACACCAGCTCAAAAAAAATCAACATTAAAAACATATTCACGGTCATCAGAAAGGACAGTTGCACAAAATGGTATATTCAATGTTCCCAAATACCTCCCCAAGAATTGCTATTCAGCAACATTTTTGCAAGGATTATCTGTGAATGAACGTGAGTCACTTGGGGTTGGAGCTGATATTGATCTGGTAAAGATTCGGGAATCAATTAATAGAGCATCAACATCATCATAACTTAGGTATAACGGTGATCTTCTGTGTAATATAGCTATCTTATATTGAATTTTATGTATTCTGTTTTTTTTCAAAGCAGCTTGGTAAATGTTATAAAGTGATATTGAGAGAGAGTAACATTTTATTTAAGAAAAACAAATAATGTATGAGATATAAAAATGTATTTTCAACAAATTGATGGTCCATACCTCTTTATGTCACATTTATGTATCCATATTAATTTCAATCGAATTTAATGTTGACCAATACATAGTGAATACACGCTATGCCACTTATACTTGCCAGGCATTGCTACCATTAAATATGCCAGTATCAAAAATTAATTTCGATCGAAATTAATGAGCATGATAATCATGAATTTCTGGAGTCAACTGCTTATTTTTATGCATGGTGCCTTGCCAACATTAATTTCGATCGAAATTACTTTTGATACTGGCATATTGCATGGTGTCTATTCCTGGAAAGTGTAAGTGGCATAGTGTGTATTCATTACGTATTGGTCAACATTAATTTCAATAGAATTTAATATTGACATTTTCATATTGAACCCAAACCAGCAAACGACCCAAAAAATTCTTCATAAAACTGCTCATTAATTTCGATCGAAATTAGTGAGCACCATATACATATTGAATGGTAGTTATATCTGGTGTGTGTAAGTTGTAAAGCTTGTGTTCAATGTTTATTGGTCAACATTAATTTTGATTGAAATTAATATTAATGTGTAAATGATATTTACATGCTCAATATGCATTGTAATGTGTTTACTTAACAATAGAGTGCCCTACTTTTCATCTTACATAAAAATGCTTGGTAGCATGTCAAATTCAATTTTTATTAAAATTAATGTTGACATGTTACCATGCATAACAGTAAGCAACTGACTGAATAAATTGATGATAATCATGAACCTTAATTTCGATCGAAATTAATGTTGCCAAGTGCAGATTGAAAAAAAGCTATGCCACTTACACTAGCCAGGCATATTTACTATTTATTATGTATTGGTCAACATTAATTTTTATAGAAATTAATATGGATATGTAAATTTTATATTTACCCTCAACATGTATAGTAAATTTCAATACTTAAAAATACTTGCCGTCCTTTACATGTCATGCAAAAAAGCATTATATCATTTCAACATTAATTTTGATCAAAATTAATGTTGGAATGCCATTATGCATTGAAACAACTAACTGACTGAAAAAGTTCATGATCAAAATGCTCATTAATTTTGATCAAAATTAATGTTGACCAATAAACATTGAACACAAGCTTTACAACTTACACACACCAGATATAACTACCATTCAATATGTATATGGTGCTCACTAATTTCGATCGAAATTAATGAGCAGTTTTATGAAGAATTTTTTGGGTCGTTTGCTGGTTTGGGTTCAATATGAAAATGTCAATATTAAATTCTATTGAAATTAATGTTGACCAATACATAATGAATACACACTATGCCACTTACACTTTCCAGGCATATATACATGCAATATGCCAGTATCAAAAGTAATTTCGATCGAAATTAATGTTGGCAAGGCACCATGCATAAAAATAAGCAGTTGACTCCAGAAATTCATGATTATCATGCTCATTAATTTCGATCGAAATTAATTTTTGATACTGGCATATTTAATGGTAGCTATGCCTGGAAAGTGTAAGTGGCATAGCATGTATTCATTATGTATTAGTCAACATTAATTTCGATCGAAATTAATATGGACATGGACTATGCATAAAATTCCTATAAGTATAGGTAAGCTAAGCAGTTAGATAAACTGGTTTGATCAAGTACACCATATAAAAATTGATGTTTTAATGCCTTGGTTAATTTCGATCAAAATTAATATTAAGCCATGCATGTTGAATTTTATCTATGTCTGTGTAGTCCATGTGAAATGGCTTGTATTCAATATGCAGGGGTCTATATTAATTTCGATCGAAATTATGAGGTTCATTGCCTCATAAATTTGATGGTTTCTGTCAGTGTTTCATGCATGGTGCCATCTGATACTTGTTGATTCCTATCAAAATTAATTTCAACACCAATATATTGAATACAAACCATGGCACTTACAGTACTTGGTCATAGCTAAAATTCAATATGCTAGTCTCAAAATTAATTTCGATAGAAATTAATCAGGATCCATGAAGTTTATCAATAGTGTATGAGTTAAGTTTCAAGTCATATGTTTCATCATTTTCTTGCACCCATTTCTAGGTTATCTCAACAATTTTTTTCAAGTTTTATTATATTAATCAAAACTGTGGTAAGTTGTGAAAAATTAGCTAATCCAAATCTCAAATTGAATATTAATATTTTAATAATTTTGAATGTTGCTTAAGGTATTTCATTGGGTGATTCATAATAATATTTTATCAACTTAGTAGTCCTATAACTTTTGAAAAGTAACAATTTTGGTATAGTTAGGGACAACAATGCAATATCTTGTGCAGACTAAGATATATTGCAAAATAAAACTATTCAATTTTTTTTTTCCCTTAGTTGTATCCAAGTTTATCAAAGGTTTGGTCACGGTGCCCACACCCTAGCCTGACACTCCTCCTGTCACTTAAAAAACAAATTCTTATCTTAAATTCTAATGTTACCAATTTTATATTTATAATTCATTTCTTGTTTGATGAGGCATATCAGTATATATGTGAATCTCGCATTGTCATCTGAAATTAAATTTAACAAATATTCATAAAGGATTATCCTTTTTTTTCATATAATATACTAATTAAGTGTATCTCCATTGTTTAGGAGTAAATTCTAATTTAAAAAATTTTGTATTTACCCGTGGCAATTTGAATATGGGATATAAATTTGTTATTATTTGTTTTTCACACTAAAAGTCCCCAAAGAATTACTAGTATTTTCTGTTAGCTACATCAAATTTCGCTTCAATATAAACAGATTGTGATTTAGCATGTTACTCAGTTTACCCCACTATGAATAATACATGTTAAAAAAAGCTCAAATAATATAAAATCCCCCTCTTTATGTTTTCTGTTTCTTTCATCCTCACTTTAATTTTAATCTTATTCAATTTTTTATCCTATTAAAATATCAACTTCAATTTTCTAGAATAGAGTTTCTTATAATTATTCATCATATTACATCATAATTTTTTGATATCAAATACTTTTTTTTAATATTCATTAATCAATATGTCTAGTATACAAAATCCTACACCTCCACTTTGTATGTATATCATGTTCCTCTCTCTTAATTTATATATTTCACTTATGTTCTATATCTTTTTTTTTTCAAAAATTTGATTTTCCAGCACCCAAATGTGTTTCATCCCACTCTCTGATTGATACTCGCTTTGAAGCTTTTGAGCTTGCACCATGTCTGCCACATGGCATGGCACCTAACCCTCCTGTACTTAGCAATGAGAGGCAGGAAATAACGAGAGTTCAGTATCGCAATTTACTTGAATTGGCTAGAGATAAAACAGAAGAGCTTGTCAAGATCCTTAACAATAATCCTTCTCCTTCATATTTATCTAACCCTTGTAATGAATTACTCCAATATGTGAAAAGCCTTGAAAAATGTATGTTCATCACCTTTTTTGTCTCCTTTTAAATTAGTAGATAAGATTATTAATATTTTTTTTTCTTCATATATATTTGTAGCTTATGAGGAGGGTATGATTCCTCCTGATGAAGTCATTGTCATTAGGGATGATGATGAGACAGATGAACCATCAGCTTCAACTCATGCTTCAACTTCTAAGGAAAATCTTGAAACACCTGTTATCCGCTCCAAGAAAAAGAGATTATCCCAAGGCTCCTCTTTTGTTCGACGTATTAAACCGGCTTCTGCTAATGAATTTTCTGATGTATCAAATAATAAATCTCAAAAAAAAAGCAAAGGTTTTGATAATGAGTATATTCTTGTTTCCTTTTTTTTTTATTGTTATTCTTTTATCTTTAAAATTCAATCATATATCTCTTTTATTGCTTACATATTGTACTTTTTATCTTTCTTTTGATATTTTGTACCAGAAACTCACCTGCTGTAGATTGTTCCATCCATAAACGCCCTCTCCCTGATGAAGATGATGAAAAGAGCAATGAAAATAGCGATGATCAACTATCAGAATATGAAGCTATGCTTGTTCATCAAAAAAAGCAAAGTTTAAAATCTTCTTCAAGACATGTTGATATGTTTGATAAAGATGATGATTCAAACAGCTCATCACCGAATTCCTTCATTTCTAAGAAGCAATACCCATCACCTCCTAAATTACCTACTTTGACCTCTTTGAAAGCTTCTCTACCAATGAAATCAACTCCAATCAAGATATCGAAAAAACCTCTAACTTATTCACCCTCAGTTCTAAAAGAATCTGATTTGCAGGAGGAATTCTGTAAAATTCATAATTTTTATAAAGGTAGAATCAGCACGGCAAAGGTCCTAAGGTCGTGGTTGGAAATTGTTACTCTCCTCGAATTACGCTCTTCTACTTATTCCCAAGAACCCATGTCAAATATTCCAATGTTTACTTTTCATTGGGAAAAATCTTGTGGAGAAGATTGGCTTTCAAAACTTACTGAGTTATGTAAGTTACCATAATTTTTAGTCTTGACTTTTGTTCTTTTACTTATTTTTTTTTCCTTTTGTAGCAAATATTTTTTTAGAGATTGATAGCTCACAGCTATGGGTACTCGATAATATTGATTTCAAAAAAATGGAAGATTTATGTGATCCTGATGGTTTAAATACTGAAATTCTTTCCTCAACAAAGAAAACGGATCACCCTGAATCCAATCTTATCCGAATGCTCATGAGATTAATGATCCCAAGTGACCACTGCCGTTCTTCATGGGTATCTCTTATATCATCTTCACTTTATCTGACCGCACATGAATTCAGCCAGCTTCCATCACATCAAAACATTAACTCAGATTGTCCAATTGAACGTGGTCTCAGCTTCTAGCTCACCTTTCAAATCTGAAGAGTCCGATTTCTGATGGCTTAGAAGTTGGTCCCACTGCACTTCAAACCCGTGATATATCAATGTCAACTCTTCTTCAAATCAGCAATATTATCATTGATATAATTATGTCAATTATCATTCTTAAATCAAAATATTGTGCTGCAACAATATCAAGTGGCAAGACTAGTGAAGCTCAACAATCAAGTGAGAAAAACGAAAATACTGAACTGACTATAAGGAGAGAGAAACAAAAGGCTGCACTAAACAAAATAAATTCTGAATACTCCCACCACCGATATCAATCTTTCACATTCTATATAATTGATGGTGTCCGTGGTTTATTTCTGAGCTCTCAAGATCATAGATTGGCTTCAGCAGCTGATTGCTTGGAGGTAATATCAGAAGTTAAGTTTCTTAATTTACATGAAAAAAAAAATCATTTGATGGAAGAAATAATTTGGAAAAATTTAAATAACTATATTTTAACATTAATAAAACCTTTTATAGGCAAGTGTGATCCATTTCCTTTAAAATTTGATACCCCAAGTCCTCCGGGAATTGCTAGGGCTATTTCTGCAGATTTTCTTAATCACTGGAGCTCCATTCAGCCAGTATCACCTTTTTTTGCTAAACATAGCCTTTCAATAAATTAATATTCCAACATGTAAATAGATAAAGTTCTTTCTATATGATATATCTTGTATAATTCAAGTTATTTTCCTTCAAATACGTCAAAAATGTGACCATCTTTGAAATTTATTAAGTAACCTTTGACATGATTTTCTAAATTAATTATTAAAAAAAATTATTGTAAGTCCAGCAATAACAAAGATTTTAAAATCTACTTATATGATTTCAAATACTTGTATTAAATTCTTAAATATTTTATTGTTTATATAAAAATATGATAACTGCTCTAGTTTTGTTACTTTACCTTTAATATTATATAATCTATTATTTATTACAAATATTTTCGTTGATTGTAACATTTTTAATCAGAAGTAGAACAATTTAAATAATTAAATGAGTACATTCTTAAAAAAATACAATTTAATCTATCATTGATTCAAAATTCTTTCTTCAACTCTTTATTATTACCTTTTTTATTAATAAGCCTGTTTGACCTAAAATACTATACAGTTAATTTGGTAGCATTAAAAGCACATTTTTATGGCTAATATATTTCAAATTCTTTATTATAGTTTTTTTTATTTTAGAACCTTTGCTACCAATTTAATAAAAATGACATTTAAAGATTTCACAACTTATATATTTCCTCAAAAGTAAATCAAATTTTCTTATAATATTATGAAAAAAAATTATTTTATTTCACAAATAAAAGAAATAGATAATACTATAATTATCAAAACTGAAAATGTTACAGCTACTCCCAGTATTTATCATGTTTAAATTTGCATTAAGTTGTGTATATATAATATAAATTTTTAATATTTATATATCTAGATTTTTTAGATTTGTCTTAACATTAGATAAATAATACTTTGCTGATTCTATTTCTTCCTCTATTAAGTCATCTCTTTTCAAAAAAACTCTCAAAGCACTAATCAAATATTCTAACCTAAATTTTTCTGTTTTAATTTCTAAGTATTCTGAAATATCAATATCAAAAACATTAAGCTTTTCTATAGCATGAAAAAGTCTAGTGCTGATTTGAATAGAAGAACCTATCCTAGTGAAGCCAGGAATTTCATGACATCTTGAGGTAAAATGCCTTAGTTGATTGGCAGGCCATAATGTCACTGTTATTCCATTAGTTGCTTCAAAGTTGATTTTACTTCGAATTTGGGGAAACATAAGTTCTCCACCTATTTGTCGTGGTTGGGTCTTATTATACTTCATATGAATGGTGTTTTTTTCTGTATCTTTAGGAAAAAATATTCCTAAAGTATACTCACTTGCATCCTTATCGAGATGAACCTCATTAGAGAACCCATTACCATTCCCTCCAGATGTCCAAGTTAAATTACTAGCAAACGGTACACTGTCTTCTTCACTAGAAACTTTTGAAAATCCAGGAATACCAAGTTTTGCGCAAAGATTAGTTGCCTCATTGTACTTTACATATGATATTTTTTTAAAAAAATATTCAAAGTACATTGCAATCCTCTTCATTCGTTTTTTATATTCATCCATTTTTACAATATCATCAGTGTATTCATCTGCAAGGAAAAGCATTCAAAAATTCAGTATTTAAATTAAAAAAAGTGATACTTACAAATATGTAAAGATTTCTTTCTATCTAAAATAAAGCCACCACCAAACATTTTTCCAAAACCACCAGCTCTTTGATGATAACCATTATTTTTAATTTCATGTTCGCAGTAAGAAAGATCCTTAATGCATCGCACCGTAGCTTCTAACATATCTAGTTCTTTGAGCTCATGAATTTCAAAAGTCTGCACAAGAACATTAGGTATTAAGACACCTTTTGGTTTATAAATACTACATCCAGGAAAAAAATTGTAATAATTATTGCAATCTGTCATATTATTTGCATAAGATCGTGCATAGAAATGTGGCTTCTTCCCGTTTGTATCCATTCCAAGAGCGTTTACAAGTTTCATTCCAGTAGCAATGTCTTTCGCCCACCTATTGTTAGAGTTCTTCCCTGGCCGTTTTTTTTTTTTCAAATCGTTACTCATTGATGGTTCAATCCTAAGAGAATTCAATTTTGATTTAAAATAGAAAAAAATCAAAAATTAGAAAATAGTAACATAATTTCAATTATCAGTCAATGATACCTTTAACTTTATCATATCTTCAATATTAGAAATACAAAAGTTAGCATATCTACATATTAGTAAATTTATATACTTTTTCTTTATTTCAAATATTAAGAAAGCGTTTCAAAGGTATACTTTATTAAATTATACATATAAAGAGTATAGCTTTATCCTGTATGCATTCAGCAAGTACGAGATTTGGCTCTACACTTAATATTAATAATATAATGAAAGTATAACTCCAATACACTAGTAATATTAAAAAATTTACGGAATTATGATATCCACATATATAAAATGAAAAATCTTGCTCTGATCAATATATTGACTTAGAAAGTTATACTTCAATAAATTATTAATTTTTAAATTGTAGCATTGTCCTGTATGCTTTCAGCAAGTACGAGACTTTGAAACAACTTAAAAATCAATAAATTAAAGGTAAAGTACAAACAATCTAATTATTATTATGAAAAGCAAAACATTATCCTGTATGCTTTCAGCAAGTACGAGATGATGTTTTACTTTTCATATTAATAATATAATGGTTGAGAAAGTATTAAAGAAATATAGAAAAATGATAAGCAAAACATGAACTTACATGTCTATAAAATCTTCTTCCATTTGTAGCTGATTGATCAAAATTAATTATAAAGTTTATTTTATAATCACTGTTTTAAAAAATAAATGGTTAGATAAATAAATTGAACATTTTTGATAAGGAATAAAGAAAAGTAAATTGACAAACAAATAAAAAAACTTTAAGTTAACTGAAAAAGAATTTTTTTATAATGAATCGAAAGGGTACAGTAAAAGATACCATAAAAATAAATTCAGAATTAGAATCATTAGATTAACTTGTCAAAAGTGTAAAAAAGTGTAACAAACCAAAATGATATGAAATGCAATAGCAAGAAAAATTTGCTTACCGGTAATCAGATAAGGTCAAGAAAATAGTACCAATAATTCAAAATGATAAAGCAAAAATATGATTGATAATTTTTGAAAAAGGTAAGTGAGAAAGAGAAAGGAAAAATAAATTGGGTGGCAAACAGATGTATATATCATGAATTTTCACTGATCACATTTTCAAAAAAATGCAGCTCTCCAAGTCATATGATAAACTTCATCTAAATTCCAAGAATGATGTTGCCAAGGCACTTTACACAGCATGATCATTTTTTCCTATGCATATACTAATTCCAGCTAGAATTTACTTGGCTGCATGTTGTACAGATGCACATTTGTGGAACACTGAATTTCACATCTAAAAAAAATTGACGCCACATAATTCTAGCTACCATGTTTCACGTAGCTAAAAAACATACACTCATCACATTTAAATTTACATTGCGCCAAAATTAATTCATTTTTGAATTTTTTTAAAGGAAACTATAATGTGCACCACCTATTTCTAAAATATGAACCTCCGCACCATATTAAATTGGGAGACTTTTAATTATGCAATTTTTTTGCCGTGACCTTTTTCCTGATCTTACTTGGTTCAAAATATTGAAACATGGCCAATGTTGATGAAAGAAACATTTGATTTTGTTTCTATGTGTAACAATGGAAGGCTGTTTCTTACTGGCGAAAGAGTGTTGTATATTTTATTTGAACAAATTTTTATTTTTTTATGTATTTTATTTAAAAAATTTACTTTTTATTGCAGCCAGATTTATACTGGCTGCTTTTTAGAAACCTTAATTTATGACCCAAGCCTTTGAAATTGGCTTGGGTCCCTTACATTGCAATTTAGTACTTCCAGCCAGGTTTCCCCTGGCTGGAAGTGTCTCTTTCAAGCAATCGAAGTCGCTAAAAGCGACTTCGATTGCTTGCTGTAATGTTTGCCACCCTCCCAGCTAATTTACTAGGCTGGGAGGTGGCCAAAGCAGTGTGCAACGCGCGTTGCTGCTGCAAGTAACGCGCGTTGCACAATGGCTACCATATTTCATGCAGCTGATATCAAGTCAGCTGCATGAGATATGCGCAGCATGTGCAATGCGCGCTGCATGCAGCAGAAACGCGCGTTGCATGCAGAAGCAATGCAGGCTGCATGTGCTGCATGCAGTGCATTGCACAGCCAGAAAAAAACTGGCTGTGCAATGCACTGCATGCAGCACATGCAGCCTGCATTGCTGCTGCATGCAACGCGCATTTCTGCTGCATGCAATGCGCATTACTTGCAGCAGCAATGCGTGTTGCATGTGCTGCATGCAGTGCATTGCACAGCCAGTTTTTTTCTGGCTGTGCAATGCACACAGAGAAACCAAAGTCCCTGCAAGGGACTTTGGTCTCTAAAATGGAAGCGACTTTCCCTACCAGGTGCAATCTGGTGGGAAAGTGAGAGAAACGTTAGACCGAAGTTGTTTGAAAGCAACTTCGGTCTTAAAAACATTAAAAATCATAAAAAAAAAAATGAGAAATGTAGAAAAAAAAAAAAATTAAAAATTAAAATGTGAGTAAAAGAAAAAAAATAAGTTCTAGTGATACCAAAAATCCAAGCCAATTTCATTTGGCTTGGTTATTTAATAATTAATTTTTAATACATTAAATTTAAAATTCAAACACCATAAAATATATGAATTTTTTTTATATGAATATTATAAATTTAATCTACCTCTTTCTCATAATTATATTTATAATTTTGTTTTTTTAATTTTTGACATTTAAGTTTATTTTTTGGAAATACAAAATTAAATTTTCAGCTAAATTTTTTAGTAAGGTAAAATAAATTATAAATTTGACATTTTGTAATTGAATAATGAAAAAAATTTTAAATTTATTTAAAAAATATTTTTGTTAGAAGAATACAAATATTTTAAGGGTAGAAATATGGTGCAAATTGTAAGTAAAAAAAATTATATTTTTTTTTGTGAGGGGTTATTTCTATTTTTAAAAATATTTTTCAAAAACATTCATTAAATACTGAATTAAATTACTTTGAAACTCAAATTTTTTGTAAAATAATTAAAAATGAAATAATAATATTGTTGTATTTGATATAAAATTTGAATTGGTAATATTAATGTCTCTTTAAGTAAATTTGAAAATCATTTAAAAAGACCATGTTGATAAGTACTTCATTTTTGATATACAATGGTTATATATATATCTTATATATATTTCTTGAGTGTTATTTTTATATACATTCAATAAAATTTGTAATATAAAATGCCATTTAATAATTAATTAATGTTCAACTTAGTTATAACAACTTCATATTTAATACCAGCCACTAGTATTTACTTTTTAATTTAAAACTCCAATATAATATGAGAGTATCCTTATTTTGTCTGTATGTAATGAACAACAATAACAGACCATAAATGAGTGGGTAGTTAATTACAATAAATAGTTGAAGAATAACCTATAAGAAATGATAAGTTTATCAAAAAGAGTACATTAAAAAAATATACTTTTGAATTTTTTTTGATATAATTTGGGTAGTTAAATGAAAATTTAAATTATCAGACATCAAAATGGATAAAATCTAAAAGTAGTGTTTATATAATAAGCCTCATAAAAAAAAAGGATAAAAAATCTACTATGTAACTAAATTATTAAATATTAAGGTATTATTAAAATTATTGAAAAACTTATTTTACAGTTATAATGAAATCTAAATGTGAAAATAATGGTGGGATAATAGTAAGACTATGTGGAAACACTTTAATTTATACATACTTTCAACTATTTTCAGATAAAAAAATTGTTAAAATTGTATAATAACATCTAGTTAATAGTGATGCAATTTTATTTAGATCAAGAATAAATTTTTCTGAGGAAAAACTAATTAAATTGAGATATGGCCATCTCCTTTCAAGAGATAGAATAATAATAAAAATTTAAAAAATTATAATAAGTATTCTTAATCACCATTTTTGAAAAGTCTCTAGTAAAATTCATTATAATATATCATTCATTGATTACATTATATGGAGTTTCATCTTGAAGTAGTGATGTGCAGCTTTGAACTTATGTTATGAAAAACAAAAAAGTTAAAAAATATATAGTTATACTAATGAAAAAGCCAAAAATAAAAATACTATTATAAATTAAAAAAATAAAACTACATAAATTTTATTCTGCTCTAATGATGGAAGGGTACTATGTATGAATTTCCACATGTTAAATCCAAACCTGCTTTAAGGCTAGTTTACAGGTAGAGCTATTAAGTTTCCTTAAATTCTAAAAATAACTTATGCATTTTACTAATTATTTTTTTCTTGTTTCTTTCCAAAGTTGTTAGAGTTGCTTAATTAATACTGTTATCTTGATTGTAAGATATATAATTTTTTTTGAATACATGATTTATTGTTTCAAAAATTATATTATAAATTTAAATCATTTATTTCATTTTCTAAAGCTTCATTGTCAAAGACACAACTCCATTTTCTATTACTTAACAAATATATAAAATGTGATAGTAAAATTTAAGGAATTTTCTTTTTTAGAGGGTCAAACTATATTGTGAAGATTTTTATCTAGAAATTCTTGTACTCTAAAACCAAATAATTTTCTCCCTTAAGTAAGCCATTTCAAAAATATGAGAATATAAACAAGAATATTAACTTATCTTATTTTTATTTTCTTTACTGAAAGTTTTAGTTCAATCCCTTTTTTTATATGACATTAGTATAAAAACATGGTTAAATGCTACTATATAATTAATTTTTATTATATATATATATATATATATATATATATATGAAATATTTAGAACGTCATCCTTTTTTATTTACTTGAATAAATGGCTCAATTATAATACCCAACACTTATTAATGTTTCCCAAACTCAATAACAAATTTCTCATATGAAATATTAGCTTCTAATATAAGAAGTTTATCTATAGATGATATTCAACATGTGATTTTACTTTTTAGATTCAGCTAAAATTAAACAAAAGGAGAAATCATGCATATGTGTATAAATGGTAACCATATGTTACTTAGAGGATTGTGAAATTCACTCATCAGAATGGTTTAAGTATTAAAATAAATTGAGGTCATTATTTTCTAGTATTTGAAACTAATTAGGAAATTATTCTAAAAATATATTTTAATGTGTATCATGTTTAAAAAGTTGGAAATATGATTTTTGAAAATTGTGAGTTTCTTATGAGATACCAAGCTTTAGTTTACATTGTTTCAAGTAGAATAGAATTTTAGTATTAGAAATTGAAAGCAATGTACCATTATCAGATTTTAACTGTGTTCTACTTATAGAATGATTACATAACATTAAACATTATTTAAATCAAAAAGGTTTAAAAGATATTTAGAGTTTTACCAAATTTCACCATTTATTAATCTTTGATTTGAAAACAAACTATGATGTACACTCACTAGAAATAAGCAATCCCAATTTTAACATAATTTATCAATCCAAAAATAATGAGTCAATTAACATGAAAATATATATTATTTCAAAACCAATTCTCTAGATTTAAAATATGATGCTTTAATGAAAAATTATTACAAAACTTTAATGCAATGAAGTCTCTTAAAAAATTCAAAAATAGAATATCAAAACAAGTAATTTCTGCAAAAAAAACTACTAACTATTGTAGATAAAGCATAAAAATAAGTCATATTTTTTAAAAAAATGATCTAACAATATTTATTTTTGTTAAAAAAATCAAAACATTGTTAAGTTTGCTTGTTATAATAATGTTAAAATCCACTAAACATTATCTAAAGGTGGTAAAATATGTTAAAAATAAGTTGAATTTTATGAGATAAAAATCAACAATTTTGTATCATTTCCTGTTGTGCTATGACTTTATTCCACCCTTTTTATCTGATTCTTCCAGTATTACTTTGCTATGATCACTAGTTTTCAAGTTAAAATTTACAAATGTTCATTATACTTGATAATATGAAAAATAACTCAAACTTTTATAACTACAAAATAAGATTTTGTAACTCCTTCTTTCAATCAATATTTGAAGAAATTTTAGTTTATTTGAGTAATGATTTTAAGAATAACAAAAAAATTGAAATTCACAAGGAATTATTTCCAGAGACTATAATTATTTACTTGTGTAATGCATGAGCTACTTATCAATGATGTAAAACATCAGAAAAGTAAGTTATAGTTATAAATCTACAGATTATACTGTTTCTGGTATATATATCTTCAATAAATCTTTTAAACTTATCTTAGCCTACATACCACACAATAGAAAATCATTATATTAAAAAAGGAAAAAATTCTATGATAATATCATAAAGAATGATAACCATGGATTAATATTCCATAAAAATGGTTAATAATATTTTAAGAGAACCTAAATCAGTATTCTTTCATCAAAATATATCCTTTTTGTCTTTGTAATTTATTCCAAACAAATTTTTTGAAAGTTGAATCTATATATCTAATGCCAAAACCACTATTAAGTTCCCTCTTAGACTTTTTAAGAAATTATATATATATATATATGTATATATATATATTATTTATCAAAAATTGAAATAAAGAATAAAAACATAATTTTATTTACCTTTAATTATTTAAATATAGAGTATTTTCAGAATGCATTGTGGTTACTTGTGAAGGTTAGAAGATTTGAAGTTGGATTTATGAGTTTTTAGAAGGGCAAATATTGTAAAATTCTTTCATAAATATTTATTTCATAGTTTCAAATGTTGAAATCTACAAACTAATGGGATTTAAAATTATATTGAGATTTAAAATCTGTTTTCTACTCAAGTAAAATAAAATAAAATGATGATATCAAAATTGAAATTAAGTTTAAACTTTTGATATGCTCTATCTTCAATTTTATTGATAGTGCATCAAAAATTTAATAATATTTTTTTCCTTCATCACTTTTTACATAAAAGATAGTTTTATCATTTTATGAATTAAAGATTGCTTATATAAATTTAACATCTATGTCAACTGTTTATGACTATTAATCTATATAATAAATTTTTTAGAAGAAAAAATAACATCAGTATATACTGACTTTGAAATTATTCAATTTAAAATAGTTTACAGGTAGATAATGAAGGGTGATTTCATTTTTGAATATGAACTATAGAAGTCTTATTTTATCAATTTTAATTCTTTTTGAGCTCAAATGTATCCACCGCAACTTAAGTAAGAATAAAAATTATTTTTATTGAAATTTACATGAGAAAGTATGCCTATTATTCAAAATCAAACTTGCTCTAATGGTGTTTTTCAATCATTATTTCCATTCATAACAATAAAAAACATTTCAATTTGCTGATGTTTTAGTTTTTGATATCCCCAAGTTTATATCTCAGGTGTACTATTCACAAAATTATTAAAAATATAATTTTCGAAATACATGATAAACTTGAAAGTGAGGGGGCATTAAATTTTTAAAAATGAATTCTAAATTCAGGATGGATAGTATTTTTTCTATTTTCACAAATGAACAATTTTTCGTTTCAATTAATCCAGAAAGAAAATTTTGTTGTAAGCATATTATATTATATTTATTATGATTTTAAATACTATATTTTCAAGATTTGTGTTTAATATTTCCTGTGAAAGTTAATGTTAATGTGAATTTAAAGTAAGCTTGAAGAAATTTAATCAATAGGCATATTGGATATTTAAAATAATATTTTGCTCCAATCTTGAATCATCCTGGGCTAAAAAATATCCCAAATAAGGTTTTTGTGGGTCAATTTGGATTTAAGTAGGATTAAGTGAGGTTTAATAAAGGACAGATAAAAGGCTAAATTCATTACTAGTGACTTTTTTCTCAAAATAGTTATAAAATATTTATCATTCTGGACTCAAGCTTCAATAAAGTTGAATTGAAACAGAGATAATTTCTAGCAGCACAACACCATATTTACAAAGGTGTAAAATACCTCAAATATTACTCATAATATAGGAAGGCAAGGAATCTACAAAATTCACATTTCAAACGAGGATTTATATTTTGAATTTGAAATTGAGAAATGGAATATTATTTTCCAATTTAAATATCTATTAGTCATTTTAACAAAAGTTTTCAGTAATCAGATTGAATTTTGATGGTATTTTGTTGTAGATTAATCATTTTGATGAGACATTTACTCAAAATTACTGGTTTCGTTTCTAATATTCCATGTGAAATTCATTATGAATCTTTTTGAAAGTGAATAGTTGACATATTGGATATGCAAAAGCTTATGTTAGATCAAAGTGAGATCAAAGGGAGCTTAACTGATGATCAAATTAGGATTTTACAAGATCAAACGGTGATCAATGTAGGTTCATCTTGAGCTCAATCTGTGACAAATCTCTGACTAAATGTAAGGCCAAACAATTTCCTACATGGTGATGATGTGTGCATAATTCAAGCATAGATTTGTGGCTCAACGGAGCTCAAGCAAGGGGTATTGCTAGCAATACCCCCCCATTTTTTCTGTGGTGACTGACACCCTTTTTTGAAATAAGTGACTTTTTTGCAAAATTTAAGTGCTGATTTGTAAGTGCTGATTTGGTTTGAAATCCGCACTTAATTTAAGTGCGGATTTGCCAGAACTGACACCCCCTAATGAAGATAATTGATGGCATCAAATTGCTTTTTTGTAAAAGTGTCCAGAAAAATTTTGGCTGAAATTGTGCTGGGTAAATTTGAAATTTGGAGTTGGTTGGGTGGATATATATTTAAGATTAATGAGTTGCTCCTTATAAAAGTCTCATGCACAAGTTTGGCGGAACTTGTGCTGGACATTTTGGTCATGAACAGTAACTTATTACTTTAAGGAAATTAAAAAAATATGCTTGAAAATGAAATATTTGATGGCATCCAGTTTTTTTTGGTAAATGTGTACAGCCCAAGTTTGGCCAAACTTTTGCTGGAAACCTTAATGAGAAAAACCTCACTTCTCTTAAAGAAACATGCAACTTACCAACTCCAAATTGGAAAAGAGTCCAGCACAAGTTTTTCCCAGCTTGTGCTTTACACTTTGGCCAAGACCAATGACTAAAAAAGGAAGGAAAACCAAATATCAATAGGCTATCAAATGATTTTTTGGTAAATATGTCCAGCACAAGTTTGGCAAAATTTATGCTGGACACTTTTCCAATTGGAAGTTTGTAAGGTGCATATTTTTTTAAGAGAAGTGAGGTGTTCCTCATAAAAGTTTCAAGCACAAGTTTATCCAAACATGTGATAGACACTTTTACCAAAAAACAATTTGATACCATCAATTAGCTTTATTATATGGGCTTTTATTTTTGGTTTTCCTTGAAATTTTTAGTCACTCTTCTAGGCCAAAGTGTCCAGCACAAGTTCATCTGAGCTTGTGCTGGACACTTTTCCAATTTGAAGTTGGTAAGGTGCATGTTTATTTAAGAGAAGTGAGGTGTTCCTCATAAAAGTTTCCAGCACAAGTTTGGCTGAAGTTGTGCTGGACATTTTGGTCATGGAAAGTAACTTATTACTTCAAGGAAATTAATTAAAAATAGGCTATAACATGATGATATTTGATTCCATCATAACGTTTTTTGGGGAAAGGTGTCCAGCACAAGTTTGGCCGAACTTGTGCTGGACACTTTGGCCAAGACAAGTGACTAAAAATTGCAAGGAAAACCAAGACAAATAGCTAGTATAATGAATATAATCGATGGTATCAAATTTGTTTTTTGGTAAAAGTGTCCAGCAAAAGTTAGGCTGAAATTGTGCTGCGTAATTTTCAAATTGGGAGTTGGTTGGGTGGATATGTATTTAAGATTAATGAGTTGTTCCTTATAAAAGTCTCAAGCACAAGTTTGGCCAAACTTGTGCTGGACCTTTTGGTCATAGACATTACCTTATTACTGAAAGGAAGTTAAGAAAAATAGGCTTGAAAATGAAGAAATTTGATGGAATCAATTTTTTTTTTTTTTTATTTTTTTTTTGGTAAAAGTGTCCAGCACAAGTTTGGCCACACCTTTGCTGGACACTTTTATGAGGAACACCTTACTTCTCTTAAAAAAGAATGCACCTTACCAACTTCAAATTGGAAAAGTGTCCAGCACAAGCTCAGCCAAACTTGTTCTGGACACTTTGGCCAAGAAGAGTGACTAAAAATTTCAACGAAAACCAAAATAATTGCCCATATAATGAAGATAATTGATGGTATCAAATTGTTTTTTGGTCAAAGTGTCTAGCACATGTTTGGCTGAACTTTTGCTGGAATCTTTTTCAATATGAATCTGGTAATTTGCATGTTTATTTAAGAGAAGTGAGGTTTTCCTCATAAAATTTTCCAGCATAAGTTCAGCCCAACTTGTGCTGGACACTTTTACCAAAGACGTTAGATAGCATCAATTATCTTCATTATAAGGGTTTTTTTTGCTTTCCTTGAAATAAAAAGAGACTGTCCATGGATAGAGTGTCCAGAACAAGTTTTGAGAAACTTGTGCTTGAAACGTTTCCAATTTTAAGTTGGTAAGGTGCATGTTTTTTTAAGAGATGTGGGGTGTTCCTCATAAAGGTGTCCAGCACAAGTTCGGCCAAACTTTTGCTGGACACTTTACTCAAAATTTTTTGATGGAATAAATTGTCTACATATTCCTTACCATTGCCTTTTGGTAAAGAGGAAACCTTTAGCTATTTTTAGTTATTCTGAGTATATTATGAGTAGTTGATATTTCCATTTTAAGGTAAAAGAGTACAATATTTTTTGAAAATACTAGTGATTTATTTCCCTCAATATTTATAAGATATTGGTTATAATGTTCATAATACCTATTCCTAATATTCCTATTTTATTTGATAATTTTTTTTAGTCCTTATTTAAAGGTTTTTACTATTTTATCTCCCAAGCTTTACATCAATGAAAATAATACCCTGATTAATCCTGCTATATTTTTTTGACTCTTCCTGTTCAATAATAGCTCAATTGAGAAACATATATCCATTATCTATTTTCTTTTTCAACTTAGTTATCTTAGTAGGAAATGTTCATCAATTTCTATTGAATGATGGTTACAGTACAGAACCTTGTACAAATCTGTATAATACTTTTTAATAATTGTGACTTTGGTACTTGGTCATTGGATTTTATGAGGAAAATATTTCAATTAATTTCATACTTTATTCATATGTTAAGATTCTTAAGTGTTTTTATTTATGATTTATTATATAAATTTAACTTAAACTAAGTTTAAAATAGGCTTGTGCCAGGGGGTTTCAGTGCAGCCCAAATGGGCTCCTATCATAGAATAAATTAATTTTTTTAACAATTTTATATAATCCTATTTACTGTAAACTTTTTTTATCCCCTTTTTTTAAATTATCTTTTACCTTTGTTTTTTTTGCCCTTTTTTATAACACATAAATATGTCCAAATTTCCAATAATAGAACCCTTTGTCATATTGCATGATGTCTATATTTATAAATTAATTTAAATATTTAAATTAGTTGAATTTACATTCTCAACTATTTACACTTTGCGATTTTCAAATTGAAAATTGTACATTTTCTTTGTTTGTCATACTTTAAAGACCCCAATGTTTATGTCTAGTTAATTTTTTTTCCCTATTAACCCCATTATTATCATCAGAATATTTTCCAATATGCTCTCCAGCTTGATCCCATTGTAAAAGATCCCCTATCAAAAACCTGCTTCTGGTAATATATGATCCCTCTTGTTTTGTACCACATTTCTCAATTCTTTTATTTATCTCAATTGTACTACTATTATCTTTTGGTTATCAAATTTATCAGTGTTAGTACAGCTTGAAAATCCCAATAGTAATATATATTTTTTATCTCTTTATTACCTTGATGTAAGAATTTTTTATTATATTCAAGTAGTAAGTCATTAAAATGCCTTGTGATAAACAGACACCATTTTACGTGAGATACATTACTTTATCGCTTGGATCTTCTTAGAGTAACTCTTCTTTTCCATTAATATATTTGATATATCAGCACCAAGTAGTTATTTGACAAATTCTCATCAGCATCCTAAATTCAAATCATTCAAACTCAAGAAACACCCACATCTAGGCATGTCTCCAAACCCCCCTTCTCTTTCCAGCAAAAGGACTGAAATTACCCGAGAGAAAATAAAGGAGAAAATTTAAAATGGAAGGAGAAAGAAAAAAGAAAGAGAAAGAAAAGTCAAAACAATTTGTATTTATTTATTTTATTTTGTTGTTTTAATTTTAAAATTTTAAAATTTTATTTTTATAAGATTTTGAGAGAAAAAAGAAAAGAAAGAAAAAATTTAAATAAAATTTTATTTTAAATTTTGAAAGAAGAAAAGAAAGAAATTTTAATTGAAAGAGTTTTAGTTTAAATTTTGAAAGAAAAATTTTAGTAGAAAAAAGAAATAGTTGATTGAAATAATTTTATTGGAAATTAAAATTTAATGAATGAAAAAAATTATTATTTGTGAAACTTTATTTATTGAAGTTTTGAGAAATTTTAGTTATTTGAAAAAGAAAGAATGAAAAGAAGAGAAAAAAAAATTTTAAAAAAGAATTTAAAAGAAAGAAGTAATTGTTTGAAGGAATTTTAAAAGAGATATTTAGAGGTTGAAGTAAAGTTCAAGAAAGATTGTCGTGTTGCGTTTGTGAAAAGTTTTGATAGTTTGAGGAAAGAATTTTTTAAGAAATAATGTAACTAGAAAATTGAAAAGAAAAGAAAAGAAATTTTAAAGAAATATTAGAAGGTTTTATTTCATTTATTTTGTTTTATTTTCAATTTTATTTTATTTTTATTTTAATTTAATTTTATTTATTTTAAAAAAGTTGAAAAAAACTTTTGAAATAAAAAAGAAGAAAGAAGAAAAGAAAACAAATAATACGGAAATTTTAGAGGAAGAGATGTTTTTAGATTTCAAAGAGAAGAAGGAAAAAGAGAAAGAAAAGAAAAAAGAGAGTTTTAAGGTTTTGGCTTTAAAGGATATTTAAGATGACAAGATTTTAGAAGTTCAGGGGCATTAGAAACATTGATGGCTGGTTCCCAGGATGTTTTTTCTCAATCATCGAGGAAGCCTTCCATTCCACGAGGTATTGAATATTCCCCTTGCGCATTCTTGAATCAAGGATAGGGCTTACTTCTCACTCTAGATGGTCTTCTACTTCAACCGGTTCCGGAGGAGGTTGGTTCTTACCTGGGTATGTTTCTCAAGCCAGTTCCAGGAGAGATACATGGAAAACAGGGTGAATAGCCTTCCATATAGGATGTAGCTTGAGTCGAAATGCAGTTTTAGAGACTTCAGAGTCGATTTTGAATGTTCCCAAGCGCTTTTCAGCTAGTTTCTTTGATGGTCAAGTCGTTCGAATGTTTTGTGCATCGAGCCATACTTTGTCGCCTGGTTTGAAAGAAGGAGCAGATTGTCGATGTTTGTTGGCCTGTTCCTTGTCCCTTTGAATCACTAATTCCATATTTGATTTAAATTCCTCTTGGAGTCGTGATATGGTTCAAAGATAATGCTCAGCAGGATGACTAGTTCCTACATGGATTGAGTTGAATTAAGGATGTCTTCCATAAACAGTTTCAAAAGGAGATTGTCGTGTTGAAGAATGGGTTGAGTTATTATGAGCAAATTCAGCCAATGGTAACCATGTGGTTCAATCGTCTTGTTGGTAACTGACATACATTTAAAGGTATTGTTCGAGGATTTGGTTGACCCTTTCTGTTTTCCCATTGGTTTCAGGATGATAGGCCGTTGAGAGATTACTTGTGATATTGAGTTGTCAACACAGTTGAGTCCAGAATGTGGATACAAACAATGAGCCTCTATCTGAAATAATATCATTAGGTAAGCCATGTTTGGAAAATACATATTCTAGAAACAATTTTGACAAATCTTCTGCTGTAGCAGTAGTAGTGGTTTTAATAAAAATAGACATCTTTTAAAATCTATCTACTATTACTAGTATAGCATCAAAATTATTAGAAAGAGGAAGTTGAGAAAATAAATCCATCGATAAAGATTCCCAAGGCTTAGAGGGAATAGGAAGTGGTTGAAGCAACCCATGCTTCCGGAGACGGGGAGCCTTTTCCTATTACATTCGTAACAAGCTTTTATATAGGCCTTGATTTCTCTGGACATTCCTGGCCAGAAGAGATCCCTCACTATTAACTGGTAGGTTTTATCAACCCCAAAATGACCAGCTAATGGAGAATCATGTCGACTATTGAAAATCCATAATTTTATTTCATTGTTGTCGGGTATGACAACTCTACCTTCAAAAACTAATAGACCTGATTCAATACTAAATCTTTTGGCCCCTTTCTTCGAGAGTATTTTGTCTTTTAACCCGAAACAATAGTTGTCCTTTGACTGAGCTTTGAGGATGTTGGATAGTGGATTTTGAAAAGATTGAATTGTCATTGAATTAAGTTGATGAGTCATTAAAATTTATTTTGTTGAAAATTTATTTCACGTTTGCTGAGTTCTTGTCAGCAAATGCGTCCCCCCGCTGTGAGTGAATGTCGTCCCGACGTGACAAGATATCTGGGACAATGCAGTTTTTACCTGGGCGATAGGTAATAGAAAAAGGAAATTCAGAAAGAATTCAGCCCACCTGGCTTGACGCATGGTTAATACTTTGGAAGACATGAAGTATTTCAAAGCATTATGGTCCGTTAAAATTTGAAAAGGACTATCTAGGCTGAGAAGAAAAGAGCGCCATTTTTTAAGACAATGAATAATAGCTAAAAGCTCTTTGACATTAATTTCATAATTTAATTCTGCTGCAATGAGTTTACGTGACTCAAAAGCAACAGGATGAAACAATTTTGTTTCAGCATTTAATTGAGAAATGACCCCTGCAATAGCATAATTGCTCAGATCTGTCTCGACGATTGACAAAGCAGAAGGATCAAAGTGTCAAAGAATTGGAGCTGTGGTAAATTCAGTCTTCAATGCTTTGAATTCCTTTCGTGCTGTAGAAGTAAAAACAAAAGGAATATCTTTTCTAAGAAGAGAAGTAAGATTGGAAATAGTTTTAGAGTAATCTTTAATAAATCTTCAAAAAAAATTTTCAAAACCCAAAAATCCTTGGAGGGATTTAACAGTTTTGGGTTCAGGCCATTTCAGGACTTTTTGGACCTTTTTGTTGTCCATGACTAAACCATCAGTAGAAAACGTAAAACCCAAAAAATTGATTGATTTAAGATGGAATTCGCATTTATTGTGCTTGGCGTAGAGACCGTGATCTCGAATTCAATTTAAAACCTGTCGAACATGATGAATATGTTCACCCAGTGTCTTCGAGAAAATTAAAGTATCATCTAAATAGAGGACAACAAATTTTTCGACAACATCTTGGAAGATGTCATTAACAAAAGTTTGAAAAGTTGATGGCGCTTTACACAATCCAAAATGCATAACTAAATATTCAAAACTACCAAATCTAGTGCGCATTGCAGTCAGTGGTTCATGAACTTCCGCAATGCAAATAAGATTGTAAGCGCCTCTAAGATCAATTTTAGAAAAGAAATTAGCACCATTAAAAAGGGTAAGAAGCAAAGACATAGGAGGAACAGGATATGCATTATTCTTAGTGACTGTGTTGAGCTTTCTATAGTCAACACACAACCTAAGACTACCATCCTTCTTCTTTACAAAAAGAACAGGGGAGCCAGTTGGACATTTACTGGCTCTGATGAAACCTTTGGCTACATTCTCTGCAATTTAGTCTCGAAGAACTTGAGATTCATCCTTTGACAAAGAATAGACAGGACCTGCCGGAGGTACTGGACCTATTAACTCTATTTGATGGTTGTAGGGTCAATGAGGTGGTAACTTATCGGCCTTGTGGATTGAGAAGACATTGATGAACTCACAATAGATTTCCAGTAGAGTTGATTTAATGGCTTCAATGTTGATTTGGTCGTCATCATCATCTTTGAGAGAATCTGTTTAGGGAAGACCAGAATTGAGAGAGCAGAATTCAATTACTTTGAGGAAATTTAAATTCTCTTTGAGTGAAGTCATCGAGCTAGAAAGGTTAGACAATTGCTCATTTAGAGAAAGATCAGATGCTTGCAAGTCATCTGGCAGAGATTTGTCCTCTAACAGGACATTGTCAGGCAGGTTGTTTAACTCCCTATTGACTGTCACGCGCCACGTGACACTCGAGGCGAAATTAACTCAATAAATCAATAATATCGAGTCCTAAATCTATACTCGAAGCGCAGAAAGCAATTCTCCATAGCAATTGCGATTTTCCTTTGTGTACTTAGTATTTAACTGCGCTAGCCTAAACTCTAAATCTAAATTAGTCAATCTCCCAATAGGGTACCTTAGTCCTTTTCAATAAGCAACGCGCAGCGCTAGGATCAACGAAATAGTATAGCAGTAGTTTTTTTTCATTACAGTTTTGTTAATTAATTAAAAAGGGGTAAATTGAGCATGGACGGATATTTAGTGGAGAGGGTCTAAGTGTATGTTAGTAATGGTCAATGGAATGGGAATGCTGCAATGGAAGGGAGGTCAATGTGAGGAGGAACAAAGGATATAAAAGGAGTTGGGTATTTGGTTCGATATTCCTTATAATTAAATTATAATATTGTATTTACATTAATAGTGGTAAATCCTTAAAAGTTAAATCATTGTTATTGTATTTTTCTTTTACTTTCTCAATATTCATTTCTAAATCCTAAATCTTTGATTATTGAGTTTCCAACCCTTCGTGAAATTTAAAGAATTATTATTACCTTGGAACTAGTTTATAATTCTTCTTGATCAAACCTCGAACCTATAGCTATTACTTTGAGTGACCTTCAAATCATTTCCTCGAATCATTCCTCTGTGCTTTGAAGAAGTTTCTAAAATCCCTCATCTCACTTACAGGAACATCCTCGACCTTGTGCGTAGGTCGTCCGGTGACAGTATAATTTAATTCTCTGTAGTTCTCATTCTTTGCACTACTACATCCTTTTAGGTGTTTCTAAAATTTTAAATGGCACCTGTTCAACGCACTCCTCCTACAGGCGCCACTACTAGAGCTCGCGCTAGAGGCAGGCCAACAGCCACAAGGTCTGTTTCTCGCACTCACTCTTTGGAACCACTCGAACTTAGGGAACGGCAACATTTAGTTCAATCTGTAGAAGACATTCCACAAGATTTTGAGGATTCTAGTGATGAAGAAGAAGTAGAGGATATAATGCATGAGGAACCATCCGCCCCTGCCAATCACCCTTCTGGCCAATCCTCAGAACCGGGACCATCTAACTCTCTGGAAGATTTTATGAGACTTTTTATGAAATCCCTTTCAAATACAACGTCTTCAGAGGGATCTAAGTTCAAAACTCCTTCTATGAAATCTCCTGACAAATTTGACGGAGATCACCCCGACAGATTGTGACCCTTCTTGCAAACCTGCAAGCTACTGCTCCATAATGACCCTCGAACCTTTAACAGCGACCGATCAAATGTTGTTTACGCTTCTTCATTCCTAGCCGGAAAGGCAGCAAGATGGTTCGAACCTTATCTACTCATGCTTTCTTCGACAGAAACCCACTTACTTATCAATAATTGGGAAAAATTCGAGGATCAACTTTTTACGTTGTTTGGGGACCCTAATGAAACGGACAACGCGGAAATTGAACTTGATTTTCTTCACATGAGTGATAATGGTAAAGCTTCTGAATATATCTCGAACTTCAGAGCACTTCAAACTCGAGTAGTTTGGAATGATGCTGCCCTTAAGTATCATTTCAAGAAAGGACTTCCTTCGAGGATTCTAGATCAATTAAATCTTCACGGTCAGAAGATGACTACTTTAACGGACTTAATGGATCAAACCCTCGAACTTGACGTCGTTTATCAAGGACAACTTCAACATTGTCGATATGCCAACAAATCTCAAGGCCTAAATTTTAAATTGGGAGCTTCTTTACACCCACGACCAAATCAATCCTCCTCGACTCAATCCAAACCCAATAAGGGAAAGGATAAATCTCGACCAAAAGGCTCGACCCCAGGCGATATCAGCAAAGTACTGGATCCTAAAGGAGAACTTAATGAAGCTGAGAGAAAGAGACAAGCAGATAATGGGTTATGTATGTATTGTGGGGGTAAGCACAAGTTGGAAGACTGTGTAAAGTTGAAGGAAAGAGAAGGTACTGGTTCGAAGTCAAAAAACTAGTAGATAGTTTACTTGTGTGCAAAGCAAACTATCTTTTCTCTCCCAGTGCACAGAACCTCCATGTCTTAAGGACTGGAGTTGCCTTAAACCGCTTGAGATTCATTTTTTTTAAGGAGGATATCCCCTTCAGTTGTCTTATAGACTCTGGAGCTTCAATTTCTTTTGTTAGTTTATCTTTTTCCGAGAAGCTTCAACTAACAATTACAGTTATCGATCAAACTCCAATCTATTCAGTCGAATCAGAGGAACCCAAATATTGGGTAAGTAAGAAAGTTTTATGGGTTTTCAACTTTCTGAACTTTCCCCCCTTCGAGTGGGAATTATCAGTCTTGGACGCCCCAAGGATGGACGATACCATTCTTGGCCATGACTTTTTAACACATTGGAATCCCGAAATTGACTGGACTAAGGGATTGATCACCCCATGCTCTAAGTATATTTCTGATTCTTCAATGCAGGTCAATAGGGAGTTAAACAACCCGCCTGACAACGTCCTGCTAGAGGACAAATCTCTTCCAGATGACTTGCAAGCATCTGATCTTTCTCTAAATGAGCAATTGGCTAACCCTTCTAGCTCGATGACTTCACTTGAAGAGGATTTAAATTGCCTCAAAGTAATTGAATTCTGCTCTCTCAATACAGGTATCCCCTCGACAGATTCTGTCGAAGATGAAGAGGACGACCAAATCAACGTTGAAGCCATTAAATCAACTCTACCGTAAATCTACCACGATTTCCTCGATGTTTTCTCAATCCGCAAGGCCGATAAGTTACCACCTCATCGACCCTATGACCATCAAATAGAGTTAATAGGCCCAGTACCTCCGGCAGGTCCTGTCTATTCTTTATCGAAGGACGAATCTCAAGTTCTTCGAGACTACATTGCAGAGAATGTAGCCAAAGGTTTCATCAGAGCCAGTAAATCTCCAACCGGCTCTCCTGTCCTCTTTGTAAAAAAGAAGGACGGTAGTTTTAGGTTGTGTGTTGACTATAGAAAGCTCAACACAGTCACATAGAAGAATGCATATCCTGTTCCTCCTATGTCATTACTTCTTACCCTTTTCAATGGTGCTAATTTCTTTTCTAAAATTGATCTTAGAGGCGCTTACAATCTTATTCGCATTGCGGAAGGTCATGAACCACTGACTGCAATGCGCACTAGATTTGGTAGTTTTGAATATTTAGTTATGCCTTTTGGATTATGTAACGCACCTTCAACTTTTCAAACTTTTGTTAATGATATCTTTCAGGATGTTGTTGAACAATTTGTAGTTGTCTATTTAGATGATATTTTAATATTCTCGAAAACACTGGATGAACATATTCATCATGTTTGTCAGGTCCTAAATCGTCTTTGGGATCATGGTCTCTACGCCAAGCATAATAAATGCGAATTCCACCTCAAATCAATTGATTTTTTGGGTTTTACGTTGTCCACTGACGGTTTAGTCATGGATGATAAAAAAATCCAGAAAATCCTGGAATGGCCTGAGCCCAAAAACATTAAATCACTCCAAGGATTTTTGGGTTTTGCAAACTTCTATAGAAGATTTATTAAAGATTACTCTAAAACTATTTCCAATCTTACTTCTCTTCTTAAAAAAGATATTCCTTTTGTTTTTACTTCTACAGCACGAAAGGAATTCGAAGCACTAAAAACGGCGTTCACCACAGCCCCAATTCTTTGGCATTTTGATCCTTCTGCCTCGACAATTATTGAGACATATGCGAGCGATTATGCTATTGCAGGGGTCATCTCCCAATTAAATCCTGAAACAAATTTGTTTCATCCTGTTGCTTTTGAGTCACGCAAACTCATAGCCGCAGAATTAAATTATGAAATTCATGACAAAGAGCTTTTAGCTATTATCCATTGTCTTAAAAAATGGCGTTCTTTTCTTCTCAGCATGGATAGTCCTTTTTAAATTTTAACAGATCATAATGCTTTGAAATACTTCATGTCTTCTAAAGTGTTAACCAGGCGTCAAGCCAGGTGGGCTGAATTTTTGTCTGAATTTTCTTTCTCTATTTCCTATCGCCCAGGAAAAAACTGCATTGTCCCAGATATCTTGTCACGTCGGGACGACGTTTACCCACAGCGGGGGGACGCATTTGCTGACAAGAACCCAGCAAATGTGCAATCAATCTTCAACGAATCAATGTTAACGACTCATCAACTTAATTCGATGACAATTCAATCTTTTCGAAATCCACTATCCAACATCCTCGAAGCTCAGTCGAAGGACGATTATTCTTTAGGGTTAAAAGACAAAATACTCTCGAAGCAAGGGGCCAAAAGATTTAGTATTGAATCAGGTCTATTAGTCTTCAAAGGTGGAGTAGTCATACCCGACAACAATGAGATAAAATTATGGATTTTCAACAGTCGACATGATTCTCCGCTAGCTAGTCATTTTGGGGTTGATAAAACCTACCAGTTAATAGCAAGGGATTTCTTCTGGCCAGGTATGAGCAAGGAAATCAAGGCCTATATAAGATCTTGTTACAAATGTAATAGGAATAAGGCTCCCCGTCACCAGAAGCATGGTTTGCTTCATCCACTTCCTATTCCCTCTAAACCTTGGGAATCTTTATCGATGGATTTCATTTCTCAACTTCCTATTTCTAATGATTTTGATGCTATATTAGTAATAGTAGATAGATTTTCAAAAATGTCTATTTTTATTAAAACCACTACTACTGCTACAGCAGAAGATTTGTCAAAATTGTTTCTAGAATATGTATTTTCTAAACACGGCTTACCAAATGATATTATTTCAGATAGAGGCTCATTGTTTGTATCCACATTCTGGACCCAACTGTGTCGACAACTCAATATCACGAGGAATCTCTCCACGGCCTATCACCCTGAAACCGATGGTCAAACAGAAAGAGTTAACCAAATCCTCGAACAATATCTTCGAATGTATGTCAGTTACCAACAAGACAATTGGACCACATGGCTACCATTGGCCGAATTTGCTTATAATAACTCGACTCATTCTTCGACACGACAATCTCCCTTCGAAACCATTTATGGACGACATCCTCGATTCAACTCAATTCATGTAGGAACTAATCATCCTGCGGAACATTATCTTCGAACTATATCACGACTCCAAGAAGAACTTAAAACAAATTTGGAATCAGCGATTCGAAGATACAAGGAACAGGCCGACAAACATCGACAATCTGCTCCTTCCTTTAAACCAGGCAAAAAAGTATGGCTCGATGCACGAAACATCCGAACAACAAGACCATCAAAGAAACTGGCTGAAAAGCGCTTGGGACCATTTGAAATCAACTCTGAAGTCTCTAAAACTGCATTTTGACTCAAGTTACCTCCTAAATGGCAGGCGATTCACCCTGTTTTCCATGTATCTCTCCTGGAACTGACTCGAGAAATATACCCGGGCAAGAACCAACCCCCTCCGGAACCGGTCGAAGTAGAAGATCATCTAGAGTGGGAAGTAAGTCGTATCCTTGATTCAAGAATACGCAAGGGGAAACTTCAATACCTCGTGGAATGGGAAGGCTTCCTCAATGACTCAGACAAAACATCCTGGGAACCAGCCATCAATGTTTCTAACGCCCCTGACCTCCTAAAATCTTTTCATTCGAAATATCCTTTAAAACCAAAACCTTAAAATTTCTTTATTTAAAATTTTCTTTTCTTTTTCTTTCTTTCTTTAAGATCTAAAACACCTCTTAAATTTTTTTAGCCTTGTTTTCTTCTTTCTCTCTTCTTTTCTTTCTATAAAATTTCCTCCAAAACCAACTAAAATTAAAATCAAAATTAAAATTAAATACAATAAAATAAAATAAAATAAAATCAAAATTAAAATTAAATAAAATAACATAAATAGAATAAAACATAAATAATAAAATAAAAATAAATCTCTCTAAATATTTTCTTTCTTTTCTTTTCAATTCTTTAAATACATTCTTTTCTTAAATTTAAAATTCTCTTTAAAAATTTCTCTTCCAAAAAATTTATTCTCTCTTTAAAAAACTTTCTTTCCTTCGAATCATCAAATCTTGTACGACACGACAATTTCCTCGAACTTAACTTCAACCTCTAAATCTCCCTATAATAATTCTTCTTTTCAAACTCTCTTAAATTCTAAATTCTGTTTTTTTTTCTTTTCTTTCTTCTTCCTCTCTTTTCAACTAAAATTTCTTAAAAAAAAAAAAAAAAATTCAAAATCCTCAATTTAACAAACTCATCTCAATCACAAAACCGTTTCTTTTTCTCTCTCTTTTCTTATATAAAAATTTTTCTTTTTTTAAAAAACACTAAAACTTCCTTCAATTAAAACAACCTTTTTTCCTTTCTTTAAAATTCCTCTTTCAAATTCTAAAATTTTTTATTTAAAACTTCTTTTTCTTTTTTCTTTTCTTTTTCTCTCTCTCTCAAATCTTATAAAATTAACAACATTCACCTACAATAAAAAAAAAATAATACTAATAATAAAATAAAATAAAATTAAAATTAAATTAAAATACACTTTTTTTTCTCTTCTTCTTTACATCTCCTTTTCTTTTCAAATCTTTTCTTTTAACTTCTCTTGAACCAATCTTTTCATTTTCTCCAAAACTACCCTTATGTCCTTCCTGCATTTCTCAAATACCTCCTCCTCTCCTAACGGAACCACCTCTCCCATCTCCAATAGCTCCTCTGCCACGTCGAAGGTAGCAGCGTCAATAATAGTGTCGACCTCCCCACATAGTTCTTCTGCGAACCTTACTCGTCGACCTTGACGAGGTTTCTTTGACCACACCTGGTCCAGGGTGTCTTCGGGCTCTTCAACTACTTCCGTGGCTGGAGGGTTTGCCTCAGTTGGTATAACCGGCGCAGGCTCCGCAATCGGCTCTTCAAGGTTATTAGATGTCTAAAACAAAACTCATCAGTAACTTCATCCTTGAAATAAAACAATTAAAACTTACCTTGAAGATGGGATCAGGCTCCAGAAATAACCTGGGCGCCACTTTGACTTCTACCTCTCTCTCTTCCTCATCGTCCTCGATGACCACCCGTCGTTTCTTGGGTGCCCACCCTGGAACAGGGACTTCATCTTCATCCTCCTCCACCAATTCGTCGACCTCTTCCTCGACACCTCACTTCGAACTCGTGGCCTGGGTTACCCAGGTTGAGATCTCGTTGTTCAACTCCTTATCATTTTCCCCCACCGATTGTTCATCTTCGATCGAGACATCCCAAATGTCTTCAACCACCTCTTTGGTCTTCGGAACTACCCAAAACTTAGTTTTTGTAAATCGTTTTTCGATTTCCGCGTTCTTCTTCAACGCATCGCACGCCACTCGCCGCCAACGGCAAAACTCGCATTTCTGGCGAGGGCCTCGAGTCGCCGTACTTTCGACACAGAAATATTCCATGCTTTCACAAGCCGTGCAAGTCTGTGAAAACTGTCATGTGATTATTCCCCCATCTGCTTTAGGGTGTGGAGGCGTAGGTGTGGGAGTAGGGCAGTTCATTATAAAATAAATAATTAAGAGGTGAGGGAAAAAAGTATTAGACAAGGGAAATTAGTGTGGGAAGATGGCTCAAGCTCAACGGAGTTCTCGTTTTTTATACCCGGGCATCTGTCACGCGCCACGTGACACTCGAGGCGAAATTAACTCAATAAATCAATAATATCGAGTCCTAAATCTATACTCAAAGCGCAGAAAGCAATTCTCCATAGCAACTGCTATTTTCCTTTGTGTACTTACTATTTAACTGCGCTAGCCTAAACTCTAAATCTAAATTAGTCAATCTCCCAATAGGGTACCTTAGTCCTTTTCAATAAGCGACGCGCAGCGCTAGGATCAACGAAATAGTATAGCAGTAGTTTTTTTCATTAAAGTTTTGTTAATTAATTAAAAAGGGGTAAATTGAGCATTGACGGATATTTAGTGGAGAGGGTCTAAGTGTATGTTAGTAATGGTCAATGGAATGGGAATGCTGCGATGGAAGGGAGGTCAATGCGAGGAGGAACAAAGGATATAAAAGGAGTTGGGTATTTGGTTTGATATTCCTTAGAATTAAATTATAATATCGTATTTACATTAATAGTGGTAAATCCATAAAAGTTAAATCATTGTTATTGTATTTTTCTTTTACTTTCTCAATATTCATTTCTAAATCCTAAATCTTTGATTATTGAGTTTCCAACCCTTCGTGAGATTTTAAGAATTATTATTACCTTGGAACTAGTTTATAATTCTTCTTGATCGAACCTCGAACCTATAGCTATTACTTCAAGTGACCTTCGAATCATTTCCTTGAATCATTCCTCTGTGCTTCGAAGAAGTTTCTAAAATCCCTCATCTCACTTACAGGAACATCCTCGACCTTGTGCGTAGGTCGTCCGGTGACATTGACCTGCATTGAAGAATTAGAAATATACTTAGTACGTGGGGTGATAAATCCCCGTGATCAATCAATTTCATGATTCAAATGCATTAAAAAGTCATGGCCAAGAATGGTATCGTCCATCCTTGGGGCATCCAAGACTAAAAATTCCCACTTGAAGGGGGGAAAGTTTGGAAAGTTGAAAACCCATAAAACTTTCTTACTTACCCAATATTTTTGTTCCTCTGATTCAACCAAGTAAATTGAAGTTTGATGGATATCTTTAAATGTCAGTTGTAACTTCTCTACAAAAGATAAACTGACAAAAGAAATTAAAGCTCCAGAGTCTATAAGACAACTGAAGCGGATATCCTCCTTAAAAAGAATGAATCTCAAGCGATTTAAGGCAACTCCAGTCCTTAAGACATGGAGGTTCTGTAAACTGGGAGAGATAAGATAGTTTGCTTTGCACACAAGTAAACTATCTACTAGTTTTTTGACTTCGAACTAGTACCTTCTCTTTCCTTCAATTTTACACAATCTTCCAGCTTGTGCTTACCCCCACAATACATACATAACCCATTATCCACTCTTCTCTTCCTCTTAGCTTCTTTAAGTTTCCCTTTATGATTCAGTATTTTTCTGATATTGCCTGGGGTCGAGTTTTTAGGTCAAGGCCTGTCCTTTCCCTTATTGGGTTTGGATTGAGTTGTCTGTGGGTGTGAAGAAGGTCCCGATTTAAAATTTGGGCCTTGAGATTTGTTGGCATATCGACGACGTTGAAGTTGACCTTGGTAAACGCCGTTGAGTTCAAGGGTTTGATCCATTAAATCCGTTAAAGTAGTCATTTTCTGACCGTGAAGATTTAACTGATCCAGAATCCTCAAAGGAAGTCCTTTTTTGAAATGATACTTGAGGGCAGCATCATTCCAACCTACTCGAGTTTGAAGTGCTCTGAAGTTTGAGATATATTCAGAGGCTTTACCATTATCACTCATGTGAAGAAAATCAAGTTCAATTTCTGCATTGTCAGTTTTGTTAGGGTCACCGAACAATGTGAAAAGTTGGTTTTTGAAATTTTCCCAGTTATTAATAAGTAAGTGGGTTTTGGCCGAAGAGAGCATGAGAAGATAAGTTTTGAACCATCTTGCTGATTTTCCGGCTAGGAATGAAGAAGCGTAAACAACCTTTGATCGGTTGTTATTAAAGGTTTGATGGTCATTATGGAACTGGAGCTTTCAGTTTGCAAGAAGGGCCGCAATCTGTCTGGATGTTCTCCATCAAATTTATCAGGAGATTTTATAGAAGGAGTTTTGAATTTGGATCCCTCTGAAGATGTTGAATTTGAAAGGGTCTTCATGAAAAGTCTCATGAAATTTTTTAGAGAATTAGATGGTCCAGGTTCAGAAGGTTGACCAGAAGGGCAATTACCAGGGGAAGATGGTGCCTCGTGCATTGTATCCTCTCCTTCTTCATCATCACTAGAGTCATCAAAATCTTCTGGGATGTCTTCTACAGATTGGACTGAATGTTGCCGTTCCATTAGATCAAGTGGCTCCAAGGAGTGAGTGTGGGAAACAGGCTGTGTGGCTGTTGGCCTGCCTCTAGCGCAAGCTCTAGTAGTAGCACCCGTAGGACAAGTGCGTTGAACAGGTGCCATTTTAAGAATTTAGAGAAAAACACCTGAAAAAGGGACGTAGTAGTGCCAAAGAATGAGAACTACGGAGAATTAAATTATACTGTCACCGGATAACTTACGCACAAAGGTAGAGGGTGTTCCTGGAAGTGAGATGGTGGAAGGAGTTTAGAAACTTCTTCGATGCACAGAGGAAATGTTCGAGGATGTGATTTGAGGATGACTCAAAGGAAGAGCTACTGCTTTGAGATTTGTTTGAGAAGAAGTCTAATATAATTTAAAGGTAATATTAAAATTCTTAAAATCTCACGAAGGGTTGGAAACTCAATAATCAAAAGATTTAGGATTTAGAAATGATTACTGAAAAAATAAGGAAAGATACAATAATAATGATTTAACCTAAAGTTTTACCACTATTAACTATGTATACGTTCTATAATTTAATTCTAAAGAATGTTGAACAAAAAACCCAACCCCTTTTATATCCTTTAATCCTCCTTGAATTGCCCTCATACCCATCCTCTATTCCGCACACCACAGACCAGTAAAAATACATCCATTACACCTGGACCCTATTCACTAACATCCTTTAACCCTTTAATCCTCCACTATCCATTCCGTCCATGCTCACTACCCATTTTAATAATTCACAGACATTTAATAAACCTTTTAGTGTACTATTACATTGACTATTGCGCTGTGTGTCACTTATTGAGAAAAAGACTGAGACACACTATTGAGAGATTGACTAATTTAGATTTAGAGTTTTAGGCTAGCGCGGTTGAATAGTGAGTACACAAAGGAAAGTCGCAGTTGCTCTGGAGAATTGCTTTCTGCTCTTTGAGTATAGATTTAGACCTCTGTATTAATGATTTAATGAGCTTCTTTTGCCTCGAGCGTCACATGGCGCATGACAGAATATATCTGCCAGGCTATTCCAGGAGCCCAGTAAATGATATGTTAACTTATAGGACCTGAAAGAGGGCGTAAGAATTGTATTTAATGTATATAAATTAATATTTTATTGCATAATAAAATTATATAAGTATCTTATTACATATAAGTGTTATATTAATTTTATTGTTTATATAAATTTTTTATATACATTTAAATTAAAACATAATATATTTTATATTCTACAAATAATGGCGCATTTTTATGTATTTAATAATTATAAATTTATATTTAATTAATTAAAAACATATATTATAATTATAAGTGTAAAATTGACTTATAATATAATTAAATTAATTATTTATATTTATATATTAAATATCATTTTTTATAGTATTAAACAATAAATAATGATGCTTCTTTTGACCCATAATTGTGTCAGGAAAAAACTAATTAATACTAAATTGAAATTAATTACATATTTTGTTGCCTCAAAATATTTTTTGTTTCACTTAAAAATCCTTAAATCAGACTGTACCATCTGTTTTGAATTATTTTTCTCATGGTTCCTATGTTCCAGGCTTGTTTAGTTATTCACTATTTTTACTTACTGATTTGGGAATTAATTGTGGGAAAATTGGATTCTTAATTGGGGTTTTTAATTATTTGTTTCATATTTTTCTCTACATTGTTATGTTTCACTTATTCTTTTAGATTCTTGTTTCATTCTATTATATTTCTTGTATTTACAAATATAGTAGCGCTTCATAGGGCCCATTGCCTATAAAAAGGCCTTGGATAATCCCCTGTAGCCTCATCACTTACTATACACTCAACAAATTTAATATACTTTTATATTACGTTTATATTCTTTTTATTAGTAATAAAATTCTAATTAAAATTCTATATAACAATTTAAAGGTTGTTTTAAGTGTGATAGTAATCTCAGTGTCTGCCGCGCATGGCCCTTACTTGAAATAATATTATTATTAATAAAACCCAATTTTGTGTCACCTCTCAAATTACTCGTCGTTGCTTTCCGTTAAATAAATTAAATAAACCTTTATATTTTATTTCTTTTATTTTTTCCCTTGTCCTCCTCCATTTTTTTCCCCTTTCCTTACCTTCTTCTAGACGATTGACCAACAGAATACCACTCAGCAAGTGAATATTCAATTACACTTTTTGTGACTCAAAATAATGTTACATGACTAAAAAATATCAAGAAGTGAATCAAAAAAATTCAATTTATAAGAGTTCTTTGTAATGCTTAGTTTTGAAAATTCTGGTAATTTTTTTCAAACAATATTAAATATTTACATATGATTTTTAATATGTTTCAATCTATTTTAAACAAGTAATAAATTAGAGTAAAAATATCACTTGAAAAATTGAAAGTTTTAAATGAGTTTTCAGCTCCATCTTGAACTATTATTTAAAATACTGAGTCAAAATTATGTGCTAAAGGTGTACAGTGTTTGGAATGATTACTGAAACTCCATTCATTCAAGATTTAAGATGATTTCATTTCACTTTCATTATGTTACCACAAAAGATTCATCTAGGTTTGTACAATAGTTCAAGTTGGTTTTCAAGCACATTTCAGTAAGAGTTCCATCAAAGTTAAGACTGAGTTACATCTGACTTCAAGTTTAGGACTTGCTAGCAAGTCCCCCCCAATATGGCGTAGTGTGTTTCTCTCTATAATATCCCTAACTTGTGAATGGATATTCTCACCAGGTATATTATACTTGGTGTGAAGTATTCTGAATTATTTTTTCATGGTGATGAAAAATTTCTCAACATTTTTTTCCCACACTATTGAAATAAAATACAATTTTTTTCTAAATATACCCAACCCAACCTAGGATATACCCATTTGATATATTTCACTTTGGGCATAGTGCTTTATACTTCAATTGGCGAGTCATCATTTACACCCACCCTCAGCTATCTGGAAGTGTTTTCAAGTCCATATCAACAGAGATTCAACGCTTCATAGACCAATAGTACTCTAAAATATTCAATACCAGAAAAGTTTTTTTCCAAGGACCAAAGGCACATACTACTCACAACTGAACCTGCTAAAGAGATCTTGACGCAAGTATTGCCAAGCCCAAAAAAACTTGCGGTTTAGCAGTAATATTAAAACATAGTTTTTTTCAACTGCATGAAACAATTTACTCTTTGTCTGAACTCCTGTGCTTGGGAATTGTTTTCTGGTTTGTCCTTTCGGGGACCATACTTGAGTCATACTGACCGGAGTCGCACTACATCAGTTTTCGAGGTGCATGTTGTTTCTAACCGCATGGCCGGTAGAATTTCAATCGGATCATCCAAGCAATACGATTCAGGCAGTTTATGCACTTCACAGGAGTGTGGCAGCGCCAATGATCAAGTCTATCTTGTTGGTAGCTCGTCCTCTGATGATCGATTACTCCAAACAACTAAAGCCGTTCAGGGAAACAACACCCAGGAAAATAGATGTTTTCATGAGTCTCCCGACCAGATTCAGGTTGTTTATTTTCAGCGCCAAGTAAATCAACTCATCTATTACATGGCTCATCTACCTGCTATACACAAAGCCAGTATTTGGTTAAATGGCCCATCGCCTGACATGCACTTTTCTCCTCAAGGGCTGACGCCACTTTGGCCTGGCCTAGAGAGTAGTTCTGAAACCATATTCAGTGGGATCAGCTATTCTCGGTTTCCTTTTTTTTTATATTCCATTCTTACATTATGGTTTCTGGTGGCGCTTTTCTTGGTTAAGCAATCCTGGTATTCTGCCAATACTTCCTATGGACCCCCTGACTTTATTACCTGCATTCAAAACTTCTGGGGAAAAGATGCTGAATGCGGGTTAAATGGTTCTCTTTGCAAGAATTTGAACAAAAAAATGTTCGTGTTTCGCTGCCCTGCAAAATGCCAGGGAGTTGAAGTCCTCAATACGCGGATAGTTGGAGGGACTTCAGTTTTATACAAGCCATTTGTTATTGGAAACCCCAACTTGACTTCATCCTCAAGAGAAAGCTACAGAGCAGATTCTTTCATTTGTCAAGCCGCTCTCCATGCAGGCGTGATATCTGATTCCAAAGGAGGATGTGGGGTTGTCGCTCTGACTGGGGCATCCGATTCATTTGGCTCAAGTAAAAGAAACGGGATCCAGAGCATAGCCTTCAGTCCGGAGTTTCCTGCGAGTTTTCGTTTTTGGCTTGATTTAGAACAATCAAATTGCCGGGATTTGAGAGATGAAATATTAGTATTTAATATTCTCATGTCAATCTTACTTATTCTTACTCAAAGCCCTCCGGTAAGTATTGGTTCTAGTTTTCATAACCGTATCATGACTCAATCGGTTATGTCTAGGGAGTTAATTCACCTTTTATTTTCAGATATTGACATTTTCCGTTCTCTGTATTGTGGGTTTTTGGACGGTAGTATTTGCTACAGATCCTAATGGTGCCCCTCCAAATTTATCCAGAAGCATAGGTGATTTTATTCCGTTCATGTTTGTGTGCTATGCACTATGGAGGATGGCTTGGAAATATACTTTGAAACATTTCAAGGGTATGGTGATTGATCAGATTGCTTGGTACATCATTCCTTGGTGGACTGGGGTTACTATGAACGTATGCTCTAAGCTTCTATATACAGTATCGGGGATGATGGGACATTTATTGGCTTTCACGATTTGTTCAATTGTTTCCATAGATATGTTTTACTTGGGTTCCGATCGATCGTTTGACACCACATGATTTACATCAAAAGCCTGGCGGTTGGATTGCTGTTGCTGCACTTTCAGCACTTTTAATGACATTCATTCTAAGGCAAGGATGGCTTTTACGCCAAGCCAGAGCACTGAAAAAGCTTTCAAAATGGTAACAATGAAATATGATTTTTATATTTTGGTCTTCTTAGCATCTTTTAGCATGCATATCTTGTTATCAACTAAAATACAGCTCAAAACTTCTTGATTAGGTACTTGATTGGCGCTTTGATATTGATAGTGCTTGGAGCTTTGCCGAACTTTAATTTGCGTATTCATCATTACATTATTGGTAAGTTTGTCAAAGCTTTTGAAATTAAAATATTTGAATATGCATAATGTTTGCTCAGCTAAAACCACATTTTTGTACATGAACACCCAGGAATAGCATTCACTCCCGCTTCAGCTGTACCAAGCAGAATCTCAGCAATTATGCAGGCTTTTTTCCTTGGAATGATACAAAACGGCGTGGCTCGCTGGAAATTTGAATCAATTTTACAATGTCCATCTGAGCTTCGGGGAGACGGAATCTTAGGCTCCTCTTTGCCTGTTTTTGTGACGAACTCATCCAATTTTGAGTTTTCAAATCACAAACATGTAGAAGTTAGGTGGGAAAGCATTCCAAAAAGTCTGATAGGAATATATGATGGGATAATGCTCATGGTTGATGATGTGGTAAGGTATGTTGGGAATGAGACTAAGTTTGTTTTACAGGGACTCAACGTGCACACACCCCATTATCTAAGACTAGCATATGCTACTAATGGGCAATCTGCTGATTTTGCTTTGCCTGCCCAAATGTTCGTATCAAACAAAAGCTGGATTGACCCACCAGCTGGTGCCGCGTAGAACTCTGCCTCCCTCTTAACTTAGACTGATTGGTTGTAAAATAAAAATCAGCTTCAACACCTATTTTTAGCTGCGTGTCATTAATAAATAAGCAGTTCAAGATGGCATTCGTTTATTGTTCTATGTACTTAATCAAATCTACCTTACATTAAAAGCTTATCAAAGTGTGGAAATAAATGGCATGTCTCATTATTTTATTGTTGACCAATTGGTTCAAATGGTAAATTTTGGAAATACTACTTGGCATTAAGAATAGTCTTTTTATAAATATTTTTTCAGTTAAAAAATATTAGGATCAATCTTATCCTTATTGCATGAAATTATACCTAAAAAAGTGCAATAATAAACTAGCACAAAAGGACCCATGCTCCGCATGGGCCCTAGTGTCACTATGCACCAAATAAGATATCTCTAATGGGATACTTGCATTCAAGAGAGGAATATTCTAGGGGGAGGGACATAAGGACAGAAAACTAAATGCAAAAAATGATAATTTTAAAATTATTTTTTTATTTTTTTGCAACCGTAGAGCCAGGGAAAAAATGGGGGTGACTTGCTAGTAAGTCCTCCCCTGTGAACTTCACAGTTACCCTTTGCTATGGTAGCATTATTCACACTTTATCAACATTTTTATAAAAAAAATTGAAAAAACGATCATCAGAGATTGAATCCAGATTGATCCCAGCTCAAGCGCAGGTTGAGAACAGGCTCAGAATATGTATAGAATAAGGATATGAAATAATCATATGCATTTTGAATACATAATGAATATTTATTAGACATCCATGATTACATCACAGGGGGAAAAAGTGGCAACTAGACATTGGATTTGGTTAGCTTACTGAATTGAAACAATTCAGTAGTTGAACTGAACCTCATGTCTAGTTTCCATTTCACCCCTTGTGCATGTTACTTAAAAACACTTTACCCTGATTCTAACATAGAATGCAATATCATCCTCTTTTTGAGTAGTACAATATTAATAAGACAACTTTTTCATCAATTGTCTTGTGTTTTAAAATTAAATAACAACATGGGCCTCATTTACTTTTTTAACTATTAAATTAAATGTTTATATCTCTCTAACTATTTATCTATATATATAAAAGAAATGGTGCCCTAACTTCCTAAAACTTAGCATATTTGGCCGCTAACCTAACTTGCCCCAACTGATTCCACATTGAATTCTGGGGGCTGCATGTTGCTAGAAACAGAAGCCCCACCAGCAATTCTCATTTCACAACCATTCATTCCACTAAAAACATGAGATTGTAAGATATATCTATCATGCAAGGTGTGTGCAAGCCTGCTGTCTGTCTGTGTAGTAGATGAGTAGCAGGCTTGTTTCTAAGATAAGTGATTAAGAAATCATTTGTATATTGATCAATCAATCTATAGGCCATGAAATGAAAAAAATTAATCATGGGTAAGAAAAGTTTTTGATAATCATTCACAAAGGCAAATATAGGTGGAAATTACTGGCCAGACCCTTGTTAAAAAAATTTAACATTGGCTTGTAAGAATTTGTAATATATTTGGAAGCTTGTTTGTGCCAGTATGTGTCTTGTAGAATGAACTTGCACTAATTGGCTTAAAAACATTGACAATATGTGTACTAAAAAGTGTTAAAAAGAGTGATTTCTAGCAAGTCCCCCACCTCAAATTTATTGTAGTGAATTCTCAATAAGCCATCAGCCTCTCCTCAATTCATATTTATTTAATATTTAAAGTAAAACGAAATATTAATTGGAGATACAAATATTTTATTATTTAAGAAATGTTTTAACATTAGTAAACCCTCATGAACTGTTAGCTTGAGAGAAAACACTATCAATAACCTGCTTTCAGTGATGATATAGGAAATAAAAGTTTATTTTGGTTAATTATTAAATTAAATAATAAAAAAGAAATGTCAACAAGAAAGAAATTGAATGAGAAACATTAGTTTTTGGTTGTTAAGAATTTAAGATTAAATTGCTTTTATAAAAAGATTTAACAGCAATTTTTATGATTAAAAGCCTTATAAAATAAAACAATGCAACTAATCAGTAGAAACTCCTTGTGCCTCAAATGAATAAGTGGTCTCTTCTTCTAATACATATAAAGGTAAAAATAAAATAATATTGAGCAAGAACAAAAATACCAAGAAATCTACAATAATTATCCAACCTTATAAAATATAATAATGTAGCTAATCATTAAATTTTGCTCATTCCTCAAGTGAATAAGTGGTCTCTGCTTTTAATACCTAAAAAAATAAAATAATAATAAGACTATTAATATATGAAACAATGATAAATAAAATAAATAAACAGACCCATAAAGGTAAGAATAAAATAATATTAAGCAAGCACAAAATGACAGAGAAATCTAATCAGACAGGAACACTATTAAATACCTAAATATTCTTGCTCATTATGCAAGTATAACTTAATTGAGAAGCATGCAAACAGAAAAAAATCAAAATAGATTAAAAGATAACTGAGCATGTGTTAAAAACTTCAGAAAGAGGAGGTATGGCATGCTACAATTAAAAAAGAATTTAAAATAAATAAAATAAAATAAAATAAAATAAAATAAAATAATAAAATAAATAAGTAAAATATAAATAAAAATAAAAAAAAATTATATATATATATTTCTGTTAATTATTATTGTTCTCTCTATTTAGTGACTTATTAATTTTTCTCTTGTTTATTTTAATGTCTGGAAGAAGAAGCCTCCCACGGTTGATCCGGATTATGGTGGCGTTTTTGCTTTTTGTTAGGATTGGAAGAAGAACTGTGTTCTTTGTGGTGTAGGTGGCTGGAAAGAGTATATGGATTGTAATGGTTAGGTACCGGAGTGGAAGGTAATTTTTGGGAAGAAGTGAAAGAAGTGGGGATTGAGTGTTGGAAGGTGTGCTTGATTATTCTAGACATCTTCCAGTGGTCATCAAGGAGCTTTTTCCTTAGATTCTATTCAAAGTCATTCAATAGACCATGGAGGGCAAAGGCCCTAAGCATGTTTGAACACATCATGCTTAGGTGTTGTTTCATGTCGGCGTAATCCAGTGTTAAGGTAGTTTCTAGAGGTTGGCCAATCCCAATTGTAGTTTCAGGAGGTAGGGTTCCAACTACACAGAAGAATTAGATCAGTAATTGTTCTCTGTTAAAGAAATTGGATTTATTAATTTGATACTTACAGAGTGGAAGATCATCAAATTTGTAAGAGGGCATGATTTGAGCTGTTGAAGAAAGCTGAATGGATGTTGAAGGAGGATCAACCAGATAGAGGTATGCATTCTCATGATAATTCTCTAAATGATGTTGAGAAGATGAAGGAAAAGAAGGGCGTTACTGTGTCCTGCTGTTGTTGTTGTGGATATTATTATTTCTTGGACCAGTTGGGTTGGACACTGGTGGTAGAGAACCAGGGTTGTTGAAGGGAGGATCAGGAGAAGGTGACCTGAAAGCTGATTGTGATTTTCTAGATGAAGATCTAGAAGAAAGGGAACCATCAGAAAAAATAATTGGTGGCCAGAGGAGAGGTGTAGTTAGTACTTCTTGAAGTTACAGGAGATTTTTGTTTGGAAGCAGTGTTATGTGCTCTGGTGTTTTCAGAAGGTCCTCTGGAAGGTTTTATAGAGATGTTGGAATTTTTGGGGTTGTCTGGGGAAGAAATTTTGTGTGTACGCATTTCTCTGGGAGCACTAGGTGGTGGTTGTGTAGAGTTGTTGGTGTTTAATGGTGTATTTTGGCCGTTATCTGGCTGAATTTGGGAGTTTTGAGCCTGATTTTTGCTCTCTGGAAAGGCGGGCAGGCTGCCCAACGTTGGTAGGGCTGCCTGTACGCGGTCTAGCAGCCTGGGAGCTGATTTTGAAGCTGATTTGGCCAAATGTGCTGAGATAAAAGCAGATTCTTGAGAAGATAAAGCAGGTCTTTTAAGGAGTATTTTAGGAACAGAATGGCACTATATTCTGGAAGGAGCAGAAGATAAAGAAGAAGATGCAGGCCCAAGTTCTGGTGACATGGTAGGAGATCTGGAAATATATTTGTGTAAAGTTGAAGGCGGAGTTATTGGATAGTTGGGTTCTCTGTCACATCTTCTCTTTTTAGAATTGCAAGAATCACAGGCTCTGTTATAGAATTTGGCTTGAGGAGTAGGAAGAGTGAAGGTAAAGGGTCTGCACGTGTGGATGCACTGTTTACAAGCAAAGTCCTTTGGAGCATTGAAACAGGGTAGTTCTGATGGGTCAAGGTATGGAGATTCAGCCATGATCTGTGAAAGAAAAATAATGAAAAAAAGGAGATGAATGGAAATTTTGTCAGTGATGTGTAGATAATGAAGAAAGAATGGAAGTTCAGCAGGTTAGCTGTGGAGCACTGTGCATGGAGGTGGCTCTGCCCTTATATGCGAAATGTGGTTAGTCAGTCAAGACTTTAAACTGAACACTTGAAGTCCTCCAAGACTTAAAACTTTCTAGTTATTTAAAGATTGCTTCAAGATTTTTTTTATTACTAATGTGGATCTGCAGTCCATCAAGACTTTAAACTGAGAAATGGTACAGTCCCCCAAGACTATAAACTGAGGATGGTTGTTGTTTGAGTCCTTCAGGACTATAAACTTATAATGTGGAGTTGGTGTGATTCTGACAGAGGGCATCCAAGGGGGAGTCTCTGAATTTTGTGAAGGCAAGTGTGGGGGTAGCTGATGAGCTGTCTGCTCTGTAGAACAGTTACCCCAGAATTTTAGTTTGTTTCTTTTGTCTTTAATGTTTTGATCTATGGTTCTGTCTTTTGATTTAGATTTTGAGTCCCTCAAGACTATAAAATGAGGGCTGTTAGTCCCACAAGACTTAAAACTGAGGATTAGTCCCCCAAGACTTTAAAATGAGGAGTTTTTTTATTTTATATTTCTAAATCAAGATTTTTGGGCAGGAAGTAATTACAGAAAAGAATCAAGAGATTTAACAAATTGTTCAGCATTGTCTTTGAACTGGTGGATGAGGTTCTTCCTTTTTTCAAGGTCCTGTGAGTTCCTGGAAGGATTCGATTGGAAGTAATCTAGGATGAGATGCTTCTGTTGAGAAGAATGTTGTTGGAAGTTGTCTTTGATGGTGGACAATGGATTAGGTGGGGGTTTTTCAATAGTTTCCACATTGTCATCATCACTGTCTGGATGGAAATGAACTGTAAATTTTTCAGATTGAATTTCAGTATGAAGAAGTGTTAGGCTTAAAATTAGAAGGACCATGGATGGAAGAGCTAGTTTTTGTAGCGGGGTTGGCACTGTTTTTAGGTACTTTAGAGATGAGCTGGAGGTGTCATGGTACAGATGAGATTGTTGCGCAAGGACCCATTTCAGTAGCAGATTTGGAGAGGAAGCTGAACATGGTGGTTGTGATGATAGAGAATGTGGAAATTCTCTATTGGAGGGAGGATGTGGTCTTCAAACATTGGCGGAGCCCTTTGTTGGTCTGTTTGGCCTTGTTTTGATATGTCTTAAGTGGCATTGTTTAATGATTGGGTGTTTTTCTAGAATTTTTCAAAGAATATTAGGACTGTGGGATATGTGTATTATCATTGGATAGCCCCAGTTTTTCTCTATATTTTATGTCTTGTTGACATTTTTCATATTCTAAGTATTTGAGGGATTATTTCACATTTTTCATTTTAAATGAGCTGTTTAATTTTGTTTTTTTGCGTTTTACGGGCTAACCTTAAGTCTTAGGGTTAAGTGCTTAGTACCATAAGAATAGGCTAATTTTTCTCTACATTTCATGTCTCAATGTTGTTGTAGCTTAATTATGTGTTTTAAAGTTTTTAGTAGTCGTAGTTTATTTTTCTAAGTATTTTGGGTATTTTTGGATATTTTTGGTTGTTTTATGGCTTCAGGGTGGTCCTGCTGCATCAGGCGGGCCTCCCGACGTCAGGCGCACCGCCCGCATAAGTACTAGAAGGCTGGGAAGCATTTCTAGAGGGGTTTTATGCATTTTGGCGCTCAGAAACACCAAATTTGTTGGTGTTCATGGGCTCTTAGATATTGGTCTGTGTCATGCGCCATGTGACACTCAAGGAAAAAGCAGCTCTTAAATCAATAATACAGAGATCTAAATCCATACTCGAAGTGCAGAAAACAATTCTACCTAGCAACTGCAACTTTCCTTTGTGTACTCACTATTCAACCACGCTAATCTAAACTTTAAATCTAAATTAGTAAATCTCTCAATAGTGTGTTTAGTCTCTTCTTCAATAAGCGACGCACAGCCCAATAGTTAATGCAATATTCCACTAAAAGGTTTATTAAGTATCTGTGGGTTATTAAAAGGGGTAGTGAGCATGGATGGGATGGGTAGTGGATGTTAGTGAGGAGGGTCCAGGTGTAACAGGTCTGTTTTGGAGGTCTGGGGTGTGTTGAATGATGGATGGGTATGAGTTCAATGCAAGGAGGAGTAATGTATATAAAAGGGGTTGGATTTTGGTTTTATATTTCTTTAGAATTAAATTATAAAACGTAAATATAGTCAATAGTGGTAAAGCTTCATGTTTAATCATTATTATTGTACATTTCCTTATTTTTTCTCAGTAATCATTTCTAAAACTTAAATATTTGATTATGTAGTTTCCAACCCTTTGTGAGATCTTAAGAATATTAATATTACCTTTAAATTATATTAGAATTCTAATTGAACATATCTCAAAGCAGTAGCTCTTCCTTCAAGTCATCTTCAAATCACTTCCTCAAAGAAATTTCTAAACTCCTCCATCCATCTCACTTCCAGGAACACCCTTGACCTTGTGCGTTGGTTGTCTGGTGACAGTATAATTTAATTCTCAGTAGTTCTCATTCTTTGCACTACTACGTCCTTTTTCACGTGTCTCTAAATTTTTTTAAATGGCACCTGTTCAAAGCACTCCTCCTACGGGCGCTACTACTAGGGCTCGCGCCAGAGGCAAGCCAACAGCCACATGGCCTGTTTCCTGCACTCACTCCCTGGAACCTCTTGAACTTCAGAGCACTTCAAACTCAAGTAGGTTGGAATGAAGCTGCCCTCAAGTATCATTTCAAAAATGGTCTTCCTTCAAGGATTCTGGATCAATTAAATCTTCATAGTTAGAAGATGACTACTTAACAGATTTAATGGATTGAACCCTCAAACTCAACAGCGTTTACCAAGGACAACTAAAACACCGTCGATATGCCAACAAATCTCAAGGCCTAAATTTTAAATCGGGACCTTCTTCACACCCACAGACAACTCAATCCTCCTTGACTCAATCCAAACCCAATAAGGGAAAGGACAAACCTCAACCGAAAAGCTCAACCCCAGGCGATATCAGTAAGGTACTGGATCCAAAAGGGGAACTTAAGGAAGCTGAGAGGAAGAGACGATCAGATAATGAGTTATGTATGTATTGTGGGGGTAAGCACAAGCTAGAAGATTGTGTAAAGGTGAAGGAAAGAGAATGTACTAGTTTAAGTTCAAAAAACTAGTAGATAGTTTACTTGTGTGCAAAACAAACTATCTTATTACTCCCAATGCACAGAACCTCCATGTCTTAAGGACTGGAGTTGCCTTAAATTGCTTGAGATTCATTCTTTTTAAGGAGGATACCCCTTCAGTTGTCTTATAGACTCTGGAGCTTCAATTTCTTTTGTCAGTTTATCTTTTGCCAAGAAGTTAAAGCTGAAATTCACAAATATTGATCGAGCTCCAATTTATTTGGTCAAATCAGAGGAACCCAAATATTGGGTAAGTAAGAAAGTTTTATGGGTTTTCAACTTTCTGAATTTTCCCCCCTTCGAGTGGGAATTATCAGTCTTGGAAACCCCAAGAATGGACAATACCATTCTTGGCCATGACTTTTTAATGCATTAAAATCCTGAAATTGATTGGTCACGGGGATTGATCACCCCACGCGCTAAGTATATTTCTGATTCTTCAATGCAGGTCAATAGGGAGTTAAACAACCTGCCTGACAATATCCTGATAGAGGAAAAATTTCTGCCAGATGACTTGCAAGCATCTGATCTTTCTTTAAATGAGCAATTGTCTAACCCTTCTAGCTCGATGACTTCACTCGAAGAGGATTTAAATTGCCTCAAAGTAGTCGAATTATGCTCTCTCAATTCTGGTCTTCCATCAACAGATTCTCTCAAAGATGATGAGGACAACCAAATCAATGTTGAAGCTATTAAATCAACTCTACCGGAAATCTATCACGATTTCCTCAATTTTTTCTCAATCCGTAAGGCCAATAAGTTACCACCTCATTGAACCTAAGACCATCAAATAGAGTTAATAGGTCCTGTCTATTCTTTGTCAAAGGACAAATCTCAAGTTCTTCAAGACTACATTTCAGAGAATGTAGCCAAAGGTTTCATCAGAGCCAGTAAATCTCCAAACAGCTCCCCTATTCTTTTTGTAAAGAAAAAAGATGGTAGCCTTAGGTTGTGTGTTGACTATAGAAAGCTCAACACAGTCAAAAAGAAGAATGCATATCCTGTTCCTCCTATGTCATTTCTTCTTACCCTTTTTAATGGTGCTAATTTCTTTTCTAAAATTGATCTTAGAGGCACTTATAATCTTATTTGCATTGCGGAAGGTCATGAAGCACTGACTGCAATGCGCACTAGATTTGGTAGTTTTGAATATTTAGTCATGCCTTTTGGATTATGTAACGTACCATCTACTTTTCAAACTTTTGTTAATGACATCTTTCAAGATGTTGTCAAACAATTTGTTGTCATCTACTTAGACAATATTTTGATTTTCTCAAAGACACTAGATGAACATATTCATCAAGTTCGACAGGTTCTAAATCACCTTCAAGATCATGGTCTCTATGCCAAGCACAATTAATGCAAATTCCATCTCAAATCTATTGATTTTTCGGGGTTTACGTTTTCAACTGATGGTTTAGTCATGGACAACAAAAAGGTCCAAAAAGTCCTGGATTGGCCTGAGCCCAAAACCGTTAAATCCCACCAAGGATTTTTGGGTTTTGCCAATTTCTATAGAAGATTTTTTAAAGATTACTCTAAAACCATTTCCAATCTTACTTCTCTTCTTAGAAAAGATATTACTTTTGTTTTTACTTCTACAGAACAAAAGGAATTTGAAGAATTGAAGACTGCCTTCACCACAGCTCCAATTCTTTGACACTTTGATCCTTCTGCTTCAACAATAGTCAAGACAAACGCAAGCAATTATGCTATCACAGGGGTCATTTCTCAATTCAATCCTGAAAAAAAATTGTTTCATCCTGTTGCTTTTAGTCACAAAAACTCATAGCGGCAGAATTAAATTATGAAAATTGTGAAAAAGAGCTTTTAGCTATTATTCATTGTCTTAAAAAATGGCGCTCTTTTCTTCTCAGCCTAGATAGTCCTTTCAAATCCTGACTGACCATAATGCTTTGAAATACTTTATGTCTTCCAAAGTGTTAACCAGGTGTCAAGCCAGGTAGGCTGAATTTCTGTCTGAATTTCCTTTTTCTATTTCCTATTGCCCAGGTAAGAACTGTATTGTCCCGGATATCCTGTCACTTCGGGACGACATTTACCCACAGTGGGGGGGACACATTTGCTGACACGAGCCCAGAATATGTGAAATAAATCTTCAACGAATCAATGTTAATGACTCATCAACTTAATTCAATGACAATTCAATCTTTTCAAAATCCACTATACAACATCCTCGAAGGTTAGTTGAAGGACCATTATTGTTTAGGGTTAAAAGACAAAATACACTTGAAGAAAGGGGCCAAAAGATTTAGTATTGAATCAGGTCTATTAGTTTTTGAAGGTAGAGTAGTCATACCCAAAAACAATGAAATAAAATTATGGATTTTCAATAGTCGACATGATTCTCCATTAGCTGGTCATTTTGGGGTTGATAGAACCTACCAGTTAATAGCAAGGGATTTCTTCTGGCCAGTAATGACCAGAGAAAGCAAAGCCTATATAAGATCTTTCTACAAATGTAATAGGAATAGGCTCCTCATCACTGGAAGCATGGGTTGCTTCAACCACATCCTATTCCCTCTAAACCTTGGGAATCTTTATTGATGGATTTTATTTCTCAACTTTCTCTTTTTAATAATTTTGATGCTATATTAGTAATAGTAGATATATTTTCAAAAATGTCTATTTTCATTAAAACCACTACTACTGCTACAGCAGAAGATTTGTCAAAATTGTTTCTAGAATATGTATTTTCCAAACCGGGCTTACCTAATGATGTTATTTCAGATAGAGGCTCATTGTTTGTATCCAGATTCTGGACTCAATTTTGTTGACAACTCAATATCACGAGGAATGTCAGACAGGCTATACCAGGAGCCAAGTAAAAGTAATGTTAATTTACTGGAACCTAAAGAGGACATAAAAATATGCATATTATGTATATAAATTAATATAATATTGCATAATGAAATTATATAAGTATCTTATTAAATATAAGTAAAATAAGTATTATATTAGTTTTATTATTGTATAAATTATATATACATTTAAATTAAGCATAATAAATGATATATATTCTATAAATTATGGCGCATTTTTATGTATTTAATAATTATAAATTAATACGTAATTAATTATAAACATATATTATAATTATAAGTGTAAAATTGACCTATAATTTAATTAAATTAATTTATTAAATTTATATATTAAATAAAACCTTTCATATCTTATTAAACAAAAATATTGGGCGCTTTTTTGACTCATAATTGTGTCATCAAAGTATTAAAAAAGTTAAAAAAAATTTATTAAATAAATTATTAATGTTTTATTCTAAAAATTAGTAATTTTATTAAAATAAATACTTGTTTTGACTTATAATAATTATTAAACTAATAAAAATAGTTAAAATAATTAATTACTCATGTTTTATACTAAATTAATTAATTTCACTATGTTTATGTGTTAAAATAAGTTCATTTTTCATGTTTCACTTAAATTGTTTATTACTTAAAAGGTTATAAGACATGTTTTCAATAAAATTAGTTGGTTTTATGTGTCTCAAAATTATTTAATTACTCACTAATTTTATGGTAACTGTTTGGGTTTAAATTGGTGGATATTTGGGCTCTAACTCACGTGTCTTAGTTAATTGTGTCATATGTTCCCCTTACATTTACTCAAACATTAGTTATTTTTTATTATGGTTTCATTACACTTTGTATCTACTTTATTGTGGCACTTCAGAGGGCCCCTTGCCTATACAAAGGCCTTGGGTAACCCCCTGTAGCCGCACCACTTATTACTTACCTTTTTTTTTATTATCATTAATATTATTATTAATATAAAATATTAAATTTACATTAGTTTTACTTATGGAGCATTTTCTGCCTCTGAAATCTAGTATAAAATTTATATAGAAAGGTTGCTTTAAGATTATTCAATATTAGCATTTGTTACTTAAGCAGAGAGAATAAAAGACTTACTATATATCCTCCCCTAAATATCTCGTTATAAGTTCTTGTAATTCCCCAGACCAGTTTTGTCAATTGATTGTTGTTACTGTCTTTTTTTCCTTTCCTCCTTTCCTTATTATTTTTATTATTTTTCTTCTATTTCTCTCCTTCTTCTAGACAACCGGCCAACAAGGAATCTCTCCACAGCCTATCATCCTGAAACCAATGGGCAAATTGAAAGGGTTAACCAAATCATTAAACAATACCTTCAAATGTATTTCAGTTATAAAAAATAATTGGACCACATGGTTACCATTGGCCGAATTTGCATATAATAACTTGACTCATTCTTTGACACAACAATCTCCCTCCAAAACTGTTTATGGAAGACATCCTCGATTCAACTCAATACATGTAGGAACTAGTCATCCTGCTGAAAATTATCTCCAAACCATATCACGACTTCAAGAAGAACTTAAATCAAACATGGAATTAGCAATTGGAAAGTACAAGGAACAGGCCAACAAACATCGACAATCTGCTCCTTCCTTTAAACTAGGCAACAAAGTATGGCTCGACGCACAAAACATTTGAACGACTCGACCATCAAAGAAACTGTCTGAAAAACGCTTGGTACCATTTGAAATCGACTCCAAAGTCTCTAAAACTGCATTTCAACTCAAGCTACCTCCTAAATGGCAGGCTATTCACCCTGCTTTTCACGTATCTCTCCTGGAACTGGCTCGAGAAACATACCCAGGCAGGAACCAACCTCCTCCGGAACCAGTCGAAGTAGAAGACCATCTAGAGTGGGAAGTAAGCCGTATCCTTGATTCAAGAATGTGCAAGGGGAAACTTCAATACCTCGTGGAATGGGAAGGCTTCCTCGATGACTCAGACAAAACATCCTGGAAGCCAGCCATCAATGTTTCTAATGCCCCTGGACTCCTAAAATCTTTTTATCTTAAATATCCTTTAAAACCAAAACCTTAGAACTCACTTTTATTTTTCTGTTCTCTTCTCTTTTTTCTTTTCTTTCTCTTTTCTTTCTTTTTTCAAAATTCTAAAACTTCTTTACTTCTAAAAAATCCTTACTATGTTTTCTCTTTTCTTCTTTCTTCTTTTCAAAAGCTTTTGAAACCTTCTTTAAAAATAAATAAAATAAAATAAAATAAACAAAAATAAAAAAAATTAAATTAAAAAGTTAAACTAAAAATAAAATGAAATAAAATAATAAAAATAAAGTCTTTAAATTCATCAAAATAGAATCTTACTTAAAAAAAAATCAATAATTCCTTTAATTTTTTCTTTCTTTTTCTCCTTTCAAACTTTTTTCTTTTTTTCAAAAATACATTTTTTTTTCTTTTCCCTTAATTCTTTTCCTTCGAACTATCAAAATTTTTCATGAAGTCAATACAACAATCTTCCTCAAACTTCACTTCAACCTTTAAATCTCTCTTTTAAAATTCTTTGAACAAATTACTTCTTTCTTTCAAATTCTTTTTTCAAAACTATTTTTCTCTTTCTTTTCAAATAACCGAAATTCCTCAAAACCTCAATAAATAAACTTTCACAAATAACAAATTTTTCTCTCATTAAATTTTCATTTCAAACAAAATTGTTTCAATCACCACACAATATGGGAGGCGGACTTGCTAGCAAGTCCGCAACCTTGGACCCAAACTCACCATAGATTGAACACACATTGAGCTATTGATAAAGGAACCATACAATCAGGGATGAACACCACTCAGCAGAACAGTTTTAGGTGGGTGTTCAAGTAGAGTTCAGTATGGGTTCAGTCTGAGTTCAGTCTGAGTTCCATCTGAGTTCCATCTGAGTTCAGGTTGAGGACTTGCTAGCAAGTCCACCCCCTATATTGCGTAGTGAATCAACTATTTTTTTTCTCTTCTTACTTAAATTTTTTCTTTCTTTTCAAAACTTAAAACTAAAATTTTCTCAGTTAAATATTTTTTCTTTTCTTCTTTCAAAATTTTAAAGCAAAAAAAAACTTCATTCAAATATTTTTTTCTTTCTTTTTCTTTTTCTTTTCAAAATCTTATAAAATATATATTAAAATTTCAATTAAAACAACAAAATAAAATAAATAAATAAATACACAAATTTCTTTCTACCTTTTTCCTTCCCACTTTCTTTCTTTTTTCTTTCCATTTCGAATTTTCTCCTGTATATTCTCCCGAACCAATTTCTTAATTTTTTCCAATACCACCATTATTTTCTTCCTGAAATTTTCAAATATCTCCTCCTCTCCTACCAGTACCACTTCTCCAATCTCCAGCAATTCTTCTGCCACATTCAAGGAGGCTGCATAGACAATCTTTTCAATCTCATCACTTAAATTTTTGATGAGTTGATCTCGTCGACCCTGCCAAGGTTTTTTCGACCATACCTGGTCAAGGGTTTCCTTGTTATCCTCCCTCAAATCAACCGCCGGTTGACTTTCCTCAACTGGAAAAGATGGTGCAGCTTCCACAATTGGAGATTCTGTGATGACATCTGAATTCTAAAAACATACAGTCATCAGTAACAAAATTTTGAAACAAGAAAAGGCAGACTTACTTCAAAAACCAGCCAGCCTCTAAAAATAGCCTCAGGGTGACCTCTACTGTCACTTCCTTCTCCTTTTCATCATCTTCGTTGATCATCCACCACTACTTTGGAGTCCGGTTCAAGATGGGAACTTCATCCTCATCCTCTTCAACCAGTTCATCCACCTCCTCTTCCACCCCTCATTTTTTACCTTTGGCCTGGTTTACCCAAGTCAGAGAAAGTAGTATGTGTCTCACGCTCAACAGAGCTGGAGTTTTATACCCCGGCATCTGTCACCCGCCACGTGACACTGGAGGCAAAAGCAGCTCATTAAATCAATTATACAGAGGTCTAAATCCATACTCAAAGCACAGAAAATGATTCTACATAGCAACTGCAAATTTCCTTTGTGTACTCACTATTCAACCGCGCTAATCTAAATTTTAAATCTAAATTAGTCAATCTCTCAATAGTGTGTTTAGTCTCTCCTTCAATAAGCAATGCACAGTGCAATAGTTAATGCAATATTCCGCTAAAAGGTTTATTAAGTATCTGTGGGTTATTAACAGGGGTAGTGAGCATGGACGGGATGGTTAGTGGAGGATTAAAGGGTTAACAGATGTTAGTGAAGAGGGTCCAGGTGTAACAGGTGTATTTTCCGAGGTCTGTGGTGTGCGGAATGATGGATGGGTATGAGTTCAATTCAAGGAGGAGTAATGGATATAAAAGTGGTTGGATTTTGGTTTTATATTTCTTTAGAATTAAATTATAAAACGAAAATATAGTCAATAGTGGTAAAGCTTCAGGTTAAATCATTATTGTTGTACATTTCCTTATTTTTTCTCAGTAATCATTTCTGAAACTTAAATCTTTGATTATTGAGTTTCTAGCCCTTTGTGAGATCTTAAGAATATTAATATTACCTTTAAATTATATTAGAATTCTTATTGAACATATCTCAAAGAAGTAGCTCTTCCTTTGAGTCATCTTCAAATCACATCCTCAAACATTTCCTCTGTGCTTCAAAGAAGTTTCTAAACTCCTCCCTCCATCTCACTTCCAGTAACACCCTCCACCTTGTGCGTAGGTTTTCCGGTGAAAGTCTGTGTGTATATAGTGAATAAGACAGTTTGGGGCAACTTTAATTATCATTCAGCCATCCGGAGGTGACATCCTTGTTCCTCACTCAGTTTTCACTGATTTCTGGCCAAAATTGTCTGTGTTTGTTGCAAGGTTAGTTCTTCATTTAACTCAAATTTGGCAACTGTTTTCTCTGGTGTAGTCTTGCAAGATATATCAAGTATTATTGCTGTCTCTGGTGTGGATTTTCAACCTACATCCAGTATCATTGCTTTCTCTGGTGTGGACATTGGTCTACATTTCAGTTATTTGGTTTGTTAGTCTGTCTGGAGACTAATTTCCTGGCTGATCAGGCAGTCAAGTGTGTTGGAAAAGGGGCTTTAGCAAAAAAGGAACCAATTTACTGTAGCAGGTAAATCTCATATATATTTTTCTAAAGGGACAGGAGATTTTCTCTCTGGGTTTTCTCCAACTCCCTTGGTCAAGGCTTATAGCTAGTACTATAGGATTGTCTACAGCCCTTGCACAGGTAAATCCTTGAATAATTCAGGCAAATTTTTGTGTGTTAGTGAATTAAAGGCGCCAAGCTTGAACTTATTATTGAAATTAGTGCATATAATAAGATAAATGCTGTCAAGGGGACTTTTGGTCTCGAAGATTTAGTTGAAGGTTCTACGAGGATTCTAAGTGGTTTAATGGACTTTCAAAAGGCAAGTACATATTTCATAATCTTTTTTGATTTTTTACTCAAGTTATAAGAGGTGAAGTCAAATATTAATATAAATTATAGCTTAGTGTTACGGTGATGTAAGTACCAATGTTATAAAGTATAGAAATAAAGGATATAATTGATATATTGAAAGATTTATAAGTAAGTAAGGAATGAATCAAAAGTACAAAAAGGAAGGGCCTTTTATAGGCAAAATGTGAGAAATAAAACATGGAATTAACACCACCTGGTACAAGGGTGTGAGAGGAAAAAAACTAAATAAAGAGGGTATTTAAAATACTAAAAGCTATACTAAATGGTATGTCAAGAGAGATATCAATTTTATTTGAAATAAAACTTGAGTTCCCTTAGATTGTCACATTTAATACAAAATATTTGATTTAAAATGTAGATTCAACGGAAATTTAAAATTATTAATAAAGGAATTTGAATTATTTTAGATTTTTATTATGTTTTAGTACTAATTTTTTCCCTCTCATCTGTATTATTGAGCACGGTGTTAGGGAGTAAAATATGTATGGGACAAGTACTTATTTTTATTAATTATCTACATTACTTAGTGTACTTAGCTAGTTAGCTGTAAGTAATACATAAGTAGTTAATAAATACTTAATTATTAATAAGGATTTAAAAGGTGTGGCTTCACCTCAGTAAGATAATCAATTATTTTACTGGGTAAGTCTAGTAGCCTGGCTGACACTCCCTCACTCTAAAAAAACAATAAAAAAAATGCTATGATTTTTTCTTTTTATACTTTTTTAGTAGAGTAGGAAGATTAGATATCTCCTTCCCAGGTATCCAAGAATCATATTCAGATGATTTATTCTTGAATCTCAATAAGTATTCTGTACCTTTTTCAGCAGTGACTATTCTGTCATTCAGAATTTTTTCAATTTCTGCTGTTTCAGTGATTTCATTTGGGGTTTTCTTTGGTCTTCCTCCCCTTTTTAGAAATTAATCACTATTGGATGTGTAAGGTTTCAGAAGAGATATTGGAAAAACAGGATGTTTTCTGTCATATGGAGAATTCAAAATAACCTCAACTGCATTATCTCCAATCATTCTTCTGACAACAAATGGACCAACAAATGGGTCTTTCAATTTTTTATTAACTTGTAAATTGAAGTGGACTGTTGAAATCAACACTTCATCACCCTTTTTAAAAGTGTATTCTTTATGGGATTTGTCCCATCTCTTCTTCTCATATTCAAATGAATTTTCAATACATTTTTGAGAATGATTTCTGCAAAGTTGTTGCATTTGAAGAAAAGACTTTACACCAGGATGTATATCCAATTTAGGTATTTTTCTATTGAGAATTTGGGCAGGAGTATGTGGAACATATCGAAGCCAGAGCTCAAAAGGCTTTTTTTTAATAACAGAATGACCAGTGCTATTATAAGCAAATTCCAACCCAGGAAGTAAAGTAACATAATCATGAGTGAATCTGTCGTTATCTATATACTCAAGGCCAAAGGCACAATACCTTCTTATCATGTCCTCTAAAGTCTGAATCATTCTTTCAGCTAAGCCATCAGTCTGTGGATGATGGGCAGTAGAAAGTTTCAGATCACAGCCACAAACATCCATCAGAGACATCCAAAATTCAGAAGTAAATTTAGGGTCTCTGTCAGAGATTATGGCTTTAGGAAAACCAGCAGTATTAAAAATATGAGACCACCATAAGAAAGCTAATTCATTAGTGGAAACATCCTTGTGGGTAGGGATAAATTTACACATTTTTGTGAATCTGTCCACAATAACCCAACAAGAGTTATCACTGTCTTTTTTAGCAATAGGTAATCCTGTTACAAAATCCATGTTTATTATTTGCCATGGAGCATTAGGAGTTTTAATATGTTGCATTAATCCAGCTCTTTTACCAGTCAATCTATGTGATTTTTGGCAAGAATCACAAGATTCAACATATAATTTTGTGTCTTCAGACATATTAACCCGCCAAGGGGTGTTTTTAATTCTGATCATTGTTTTTTAAAGATCAAAATGTCCAGCTAAAATGTCATCATGACAAATTTTAAAGATGATTTCTTTCATAGAAGGAGGAATAACAATGAATTTACTCAACTTTCTTCCATAATATAGATATCCTTCATCAATTGAAAATTTACCTTTTTCATAAGCTTTTTGGTGCTTTGGTGGAAGAGTTTTAATTAATGCTTGTATTGAAGCATTCTTTGGATCATTTAATATGGTGCATAACTTTTTTAAGTCTGTGTCCTTATCATATGAATCCAGAATAAGCTGCAATAGCTCTTCCTCCATATCAACCACATATATCCCATGAATATGAATAATTTCATCCTCAGGATCATAAGCAGGATTAGAGTCATCATTTGGTAAAGGTAACCTTGATAACATATCCAAATTTGAGTGAACAATACCAGCCCTATGAATAATTGTCATTCTCCCTCTGTATTCTTGAACAGCTAACTGCCATCTGAACATATGTCTGTTAGGTGTTTTCAAGTTTAAAAGGGATTTAACTGCACAGCAGTGAGTGACAAGTTCAAGTTTCTGGTCATCTAGGTAATAATGTAGCTTTTCTAGAGCCCACACTACAGCTAAACATTCCAATTGAGTAGCACCATATTTCAATCTACTATTTCTCAAGGTTCTTTAAATATAACAAATTACTACTTCTGATACTTTATCATTAATCACTTGTTTTTGATGGAGGGCAGCACCCAGACCAATAAAACTGGCAGAAGTATATAAAAAAATTGGCTGATTAAAGTCAGGTAAAGCAAGAATAGGTGCTGACATCAAACAGTGTTTCATAATGTCAAAAGCTCTTTGTCTTTCACTATTCCAGACAAAAGCAACATCCTTTCTAGTTAATTGGGTAAGGGGTAAAGCTATGACTTGGTAATTTTTAATATACTGTCTATAGTATCCACACATTCCCAAAAAACTCTGTCTCTCTCTAACTGTATTAGGAGCCTTCACCTGTTGTATGGCTGCCACTTTGCTTTGGTCAACACATATCTGTAAGCATGAAACAACATGACCAAGAACTTTTAAAGAATGGAAACCAAATTTACATTTCTTCAAAGCAAGTGTCATATTTATCTCATCCATTTTTTGGAACACTTTACACAGGTGGTTGAGATGGTCCCCAAATGTTTTTGAGAATATAATGATATCATTAATATAAACCATCAACCATCCTTCAATTATCTCCTGATGGAATGTGTTATCCATGACTTTTTGAAAAACTGAAGGGGAATTTTTAGGGCCAAATGGCATCATAACATACATATAAATACCCATATGAGTAGCAATCATCAGAAAATGCTGAGAATTTTTCTCAACAGGTACCTGGTGATATCCCTTATTACCATCCAAACAGCTGATATATTTAGCACCCTGTAAGAAAGCATGTATAGAGCTAATTCTAGGCAAAGGATAGATATCATCAACAGTATAAGTATTTAGTGCTCTATAATCACCACATAACTTGGCTTTATCTTTCACATAAGAAATTAGGACAGGTGAGATAACACAATATTTAGGTGTTTCAACTACCTTTTCAATAATATTCATTTTTAAAAGGGTAGAGATATTGTCTTCAATATCTTTTCTCTTTGTGGTAGAAGCAGGATAAGGCTTCTTCTTTAAACTAGGTTGTATATCAGTCAATGGAAAAGACAATGAGAGTTTCATTTCTTCTTCAATTAATCCCAGTTCATGTGACCCATGAGCAAAGGCCATAGGAAAAGACTTTATCAAGTTAATGATGGAATTTTATCCTCACCAGAAAGTTGTTCTACAAAAGAGGCATTGTCAATTTCAGACATAAGGGCATGCATTTCTTTTGTAGATCTTCCTTTGTATTGAACCACAGAATTACATGTGTTCAATTCTGGTTTTAATAATTTTTTGGGGGAGGAAAACTTAAATTTTCTTTTCCCATTTATCCCCATTGTGAAGCATTGGTTTGAAGGATTTAATTTTATGCCATATTTGGTTAAAATGTCATTTCTTATGATAAACCAACTGCTTAAAATATCATTTTTCATGACAACAATCACAAATAGCTCTTAAAAAACCATATTTATATTTAAAAAATACTATGGCCTTGTATTTACCAATGGGGGACAAGACAGAGCCATAACCTCTCCAATTTTCAGAAGTGATAGGCATCAGTTTTGATTTATAGTCTTTATCCACTGAAGCAAGTGCTTTTTCAGATACTACACTTCCTCCAGCTCCAGAATCCAGAACAACTTCCATGCTGGTTCCATTAATCAAGACTGCTGCTTTGAGAGGTGCAATTACAATTGAGCTATCCTCAATGTTCCTTATGATCTCAGCATCCTCAACTGTAGATAAATCATTATTTTCAATATCAATAGTATTTAAGTAATGAATATCTTCTTGCAGCATCAAGATTTCATGTTGAGATTCATATGAAATATTGCTGGCACAATCACTTGAAGTGTCATCCAGTTCTATTGTGTCATCAGCCTTCTCCTCAGTTTGTTCAACAAGATTTATCCTCTTGTCACAAACATGGCCTTCTGCCAAGGCTTGTTGCACTTGAAGCAAGTGTTTGTTGCATACTTTTTTGGTGAAACAGGGGCAGAGGGTTTACCAACCTTTTCCAGAGGTTTCTGTTGGTAAGTGGAGGATTTCTCCAAAGGGGTCCAAGGAATGAATCTTCTGGCATCATAATTGTTGTTTAGAAGGATCTCATTGCAAGTATTAATGAAATAAGAGGGTTATCTGGAGAACTCAGTCCTAGAAACTATCAAGTCTCTCAGAGACATTGGTAATTTATAAAGGATCCTGTCCTTCCATAACTCAAACTCCATATTTGGGTCCATAGCTCTTAAGATTTTTACACGTTTCATTAAGAACTCAATAGGTTTATCAGTGGAAGAGTTATATCTAGTTTCCTCATACTGCCTTTGTTGAGCCATCCTAAACTTGGAGCCACCAAATTGTGCTTTAATCAATTTTTTCCAATCTTCCCATGAGTAGTCATTTCTGTCCAGGAGAACAGATTCATACCACATAAGGGCAACATTAGTAAACAAAGAAATTAATTTGGACACAATTTCCTCATCCAGGAGTTTTTAAGAATTTTTAAGTTATCAATTCTGCAAATAAATTGCTTCCAATCAGAAAAAGAATCACCATCAAATGTTGGGTAATGGTCAAGTTTTGGCCAATTCTTTTGATTTGAAGGAGTTTCTTTAGTACCAGCTTATTTCTGAGTAAGGAGCAGCTTTAACTTCTCTAGTTGTGCAGTAATCTCATTGTTTAATCCTTCTGTTGAAGGTCCTGGTGCATCATCAATTTTTGATGGAAACTCAGTGGTATCAACAGACATTTCTGAATCTAATTTTACTTCAGATGAACTAGCAACAGGTAAACTTGGAGCATCCTGTACCCTATGTTCCTTCAAGGAAGTTTCAGAATATTTTTGATCATTAAACAATGAATTCAATTTTTCTTCAATGGTTGTTAGTCTGGTTTTCACTTTTGGAAGACTAGATAAACTCTCATTGATAGTTGCAAAAGATAACTGGGGTTTATTTTGAAAAGATAAATAATGATCACTTAATCTTTTCAGGTTCATCTTATCTACCTCTAGCTCCAGGAAACAGGTACATACAGTATCTTTCAATTTAGACAAATCATTTTTGATATTTTTCCATAAAGCAACTTTCTTTTCATGGGTTGCTTTGTAATGAAACAAATCATCAGAAACTCTCTGTAACTCACTCCTTAATGCTTGATAACCCTGTTCAGTTAACAAACTATTATATTTCTGAGTCAGTTGCATGTTGTTTATTGTATGATTTTGTTTAGCAATAATATCCCTCAAATATTCATCATTAATGTTGGCTACATCTGGAGTGTTTTTCAATAAGGAAAAAGAGTAACTTTCCAGCATCTCATAAAACTCAGGTTCAAGTGTTTAATCAATAATAGCCATATCAGGATTTATCATTGAAGTAGCAATTAGAACTAAAGGATTAGATAAATTTGAAATTTGAGCAACTTGTCTACTGTTCCCAACCTCTACAGGTCTTACAGTCTCATCTCCTCTTCCAGAATTTCCTGAGGGAGCTGAATTAGTTACAAGAAATGGTACTTGTGAATCAATAGAGGGGCTTACCAAGGTTTTCTGGGCAAGATCATATTGTTTTTTCTTCTTATTCTTCCTTGATAGGGGTGAGGAAGTGTGGGGTTGACTTTTCTGTGTCTTGATGGACCTGCTTGGGGTGTCTGTTGATTTTGAGACAGATAATCCCACTGCCACTTAAATACTTCCACTTTCTCTGGCTGCTGGGGAGCCAATTGATTAAGATCCCTGGGGGGAGGGGGTTTCCTCCTCTCCTGAAGAAAAGCATCTATTTTTCTTACCTTTTCTTCTAGAGCATCTACTCTTGACCTCAATCTCAAGTTGTCTGTCCTTAATTCCTTTATGTGTGTTGACAGGTTCTTTACTTGTTGAGGTAGTGACATCTTTTTTATCTTGAAGCCTTTTGGAAGTTCTTCTGGGGGGTTTATTATAGGTTTCTGTTCCTGAGTTGTTTCTACCAGAATTTCCACTTCCTCCATTTCTACATCCTGATTGGTGAATTAATTGATTAATTTGAGGTAACTTACTAGTTAAATGAGAACTCACAGAAGTAGCCTCATCATAATCAATTAAATCCAATTCCTCTTCATGTGCAGCAGAGACACCTTGATCAGTCATTTCTAAATTTTACTGAACTGAGAGAGGGAGACAATAAGATGAGTTAGTTTGTATTTTTACTTTTATTTAAAAGGAAAATAATAAAAAAAAATTTTTTCTGGATAAAAATCAACTAAAATAATAATCAATTTATTAATTCAAAACAATTTAAAACCAGGATATAATAATCAACTGAAGAATTAAATTTAAATTTCTTATTAACAATTTTATGATAGTTATTATCAGGATTTTAAATAAACTGAGAATTTAATAATTTACAGGACTTAATGTCTACTGAAAAATAATTTATTTTCAGGACAATTTGTCAACTGGAACAAATAAAATTTAAATATATCAGGACAAGAGTAAACAGAAAATCATACTGAATAATAATTTTTTTAAAATATATTTTATTACCTCTAGGACTAAGAAAACAATTTCTCTATCTTTGTAAACTAGGAAAAATAAAATAAATAATAAAAAATCTAATTCCAATTTATTAGACACCTCCCCCTGTTAAATGAGCAAATTAATGCCACTTACAGAATGCTGAGTTAATGGAAATACATAGAGTATGAAGAGTGCAAAGTGACCCACAAATCATAATCAATAATTACCACAAAATATATAACTATTAGTTTTTATATAAGCTTAAGTTTTGGAGCACGGTTCGATTCCTGTTCACAGCAAAAAATAAGTCATGTGATGTATGAAATTTGTCGTATTTGTTGTCCAATCATCCTTATTAGGTACCTTGATGGCGATGGTCCCACGGTCTCCGGTCCTCAAAATAACAATGCACCATCAACGATTCGGAAAGGCTCCCAATTTTCAAGGGGAATTTTGGTCTAGAAGATTTAGTTGAAGGTTCTACGAGGATTCTAAGTGGTTTAATGGAATTTCAAAAGGCAAGTACATATTTCTTAATCTTTTTTGATTGTTTACTCAAGTTATAAGAGGTGAAGTCAAATATTAATATAAATTATAGCTTAGTGTTACAGTGATGTAAGTACCAATGTTATAAAGTATATAAATTAAGGATATAATTGATATATTGAAAGATTTATAAGTAAGTAAGGAATGAATCAAAAGTACAAAAAGGAAGGGCCTTTTATAGGCAAAATGTGAGAAATAAAACATGGAATTAACACCACCTGATAAAAGGGTGTGAGAGGAAAAAAACTAAATAAAGAGGGTATTTGTAATACTAAAAGCTATACTAAATGGTACGTCAAGAGAGATATCAATTTTATTTGAAATAAAACTTGATTTCCCTTAGATTGTCACATTTAATACAAAATATTTGATTTAAAATGTAGATTCTACGGAAATTTAAAATTATTAATAAAGGAATCTGAATTTTTTTAGATTTTTATTATATTTTAGTACTAATTTTATTCCCTCTCATCTGTATAATTGAGCACGGTGTTAGGGAGTAAAATATGTATGGGACAAGTACTTATTTTTATTAATTATCTACATTACTTAGTGTACTTAGCTAGTTAGCTGTAAGTAATACATAAGTAGTTAATAAATACTTAATTATTACTAAGGATTTAAAAGGCGTGGCTTCACCTCAGTAAGATAATCAATTATTTTACTGGGTAAGTCTAGTAGCCTGGCTGACAAATGCAGTTATAATTAAACTAGGACACTAAATAAGCTTCTGTCACCTATTTTAGCGTGTTTCCCCACAGTGGGCATAGAATTTGGGGTAATTATAGTGTGTAAAATATAACTTTGCTAAAAATGAAGCTATTCACACAGGTAAAATGAAGGAGGCATGTTGCCAGTACACAGAAGCCATTTCTGGCATAAAAAACACCAAATTTGGAAAGTTTTATTTTTATGTATTAGTAGGCAAATAAATATTGAAAATTAAGACAAATTGATCTGTCAAGGCAAATTTTTAATATTATTAAATTTATAGTGCATATAGTCAACTTTTAAGTGATTTATAGCGCATTTCTTGTTTTTCACATAAAACAATGAATCCAACAGCTTTAAGTCTACTTAAAAATTATTTAGCCTTATATTTAAGGCTCTTAATATTATCCTAAAATATTCCAACTTAATATTAAGTACATAAGACTTATAAAAGGTATATATATGCATGTATATAAGGTGTTATAAAGGCATATATTGTATTTTATCATAATTTTTACTTATGTATATAACTTGTGTACTTTTATTTATTGTTCTAATGTATAATCCATGTGTTTGAAATAATTTATAAGTAATATTTACTCAGTCCTGAAGATATCCAGGCTGACACTCGCACATCCAAAAAAAGAATAAAAAAAAGATAAGTTATACATTTTTTAATTTTAATTTTCAGCTATTCAGAAAATTCTTTATTATTAAATATTAACTCTTTACCATTAAAGATTAATTCTTTAAAGAAATAAAAATAACAAGATATTATGAGTACTGGTTTTTAACCCTTCAGCTGGTTGAACAGCATTTTATTCCTGGTTAAATTTTTAAGAAGGGAACATTGATTTGAAATTTCTTTTTCAGGTATCCATTTATTAAATTCATTTGATTTTCCTTTAAATCTTAATAATTACTCAGTTCCTTTCACTTTGGTAAGGATTCTTTTCTTGAGTATTTTTTCAATCTTTGATTTTTCACAATTTTTTTAGGTTGCTTTTTAGGCCTTCTTCTGATTTTCGAAATAAGTCAGGATCATTTTCATGGTTAGGTTTTAAGAATGAGGTAGGGAAAACTGGATGTTTCTATAATATTGGGAATATAATATAGCTTCCACAGCATTATCCCCTACCATTTTGTTGACTACAAAATGTCCTACAAAGGGTTCTTTTGATTTAACATTATCTTGTATGTTAAAATGTAGTGTTGAAATTATGACATCATCTCCTTCTTTGAATTCAATTTTTTTATGAGATTCATCAACCAAAAACCTTCAACCTTTACATCCAATATTCTCTTCTTCACATCACCTCCACAAAAAATGATAATCTCAAAATATGTAATATAAAATACTTAAATATGGATAAATAAAATTAATTCAAAAATATTAAAATAAGTCAATGATATGGACTACTGATTGAAAATACCTGAAATAGTCTATGAGACTAGATATATGATTTAATAGCCCAAAAAAAATTTAAAAATGAAAATTATTTGAAGAAAAAATCTAAAAAATAAATAAATAATGAACTGATGGATAAGTTAATTATTATATTTCACCGCATTAAGCATCCCTGTAAAAATAACTAAAACACTGAAAAACAGTAATCGGTTTAGTCACAGGTTTATTTCTTTAAAGAATGATGTATATATGGGTTGGGTGGTCACTTGAGCAAAATTCTTCTTATTGAACTCTACTAAACAGGTGATATTTTTTTAAAAAAATCAATCTTATTTAAATTTACTAAGGTATAAATTTAATGGAATTTAAAATCAGCACAAAATTAACATTTTCAAGGTAAAAATTATATATTGAGACAATTATTCACACAAAAATGTTTTACATGATGATATATGTTTCTTGTGATCTCAAGAACACTCATTTGCTGCTTTGGTACCTTGAGAATATATTTAATTTTTCCATATCAATCAAGATTCATATAAAAATTAATATTAAAACAAATTATCATATGAGACTTTACTCATACATATTATTATTGAAAAAAAAATTAATATTTCATAAATTTTGAATGTAACAGGACAGTAATTTTTGTATTCAGGAAACTTAAAAAAGAATCAGGTCAAAAATTTTCTAATATTTTTGGGTAATAAATTTACTTTATTACATAGTTACAGCATGAATGATAACTCTTGGGACTTTTGAGATTTTTTTGTACACTTTTTATAATGGTTTAGTATCTTTTATGTTGGGTTTATGACACAAAAAAGCATAAAAACCCCTATTTAGGGCAGGAACAGGCTGAGACAGGAATGAAAAGTAGTACAAAATTTTTGACAAAAAAGCCAAGAATTTAAGGTTTTTCTGCAAGTATTATTGTATAAATTAAAATGAATTTTTGTTAGCTACTTAGTTATTTTTAGATAGATGCTTACTGCGGTGAAGTATAGTAATTTATTTATCCATAAGTTCATTATTTATTTATTTTTTGAATTTTTACTTCAAATAATTTTCATTTTTAAGATTTATTTTGGGCTATTAAATCATATATCTAGTCTCATAGACTATTTCAGGTATTTAAAAACAGTAGTCCATATCATTAACTTATTTTAATATTTTTTTATTAATTTTACTTATCCATATTTAAAACTTTTATATTAAATATTATATGATTATCATTTTTTGTGGAGGTGAATTGAAGAAGAGAATATTGGATGTAAAGGTGGAGGGTTTTTGGTTGGAGGCTCTGGAGAGGGTGGCCAACTAATTTTGGGTGATGGGGTGTCAGCTCAAGGTGTAGGACAGGGGTGGTTCTTCTAGTGTAGGTGCAGGGGAAGAGAGAAAGGTGGAGCTGATGCTTATGGAATCATGTTTAGTTGAAAAGGTGTGTTGGGGTGTCTATTGGAGACAAATGGGGGGCAAGAGAGGCGAATTTGAGGGGGGAAGCATCAGGTAGAGGTGAAGGGGTGTCCTGGGGTGTCCTGTGGAGATGAAGGGATGGAGAGCAAGATAATTTTGGGGAGTTGGGTGTCTATTGGAGACCAATGGGAGGCAAGAGAAGTGGAATTGAGGGTTGAGTTATCAAGTAGAGTTGAAGGGGTGTGATGAGGTGTCTAGTGAAGATGAAAGGATGAAGAGAGAGATAAGTTTGAGGATTGGGGTGTCAAGTGGAGATGAAGGGATGGAAAGAGAGATAAGTTTGAGGATTGGGATGTTAATTGGAGACAAATGGGAGGCAAGTGAGGTGGATTTGAGGGGTTAGGCAGAAAGTAGAGTTTAAGTTTTGAGGTGAAGTTTCCATTAGAGGGGAAGAGGTGGAGATCAAGGCTGATTTGAGGAAAGGTATCTTTAGTGAAGGGGAAGGGAGGGGAGCAATGCAGATTTTAGCTGTGGAAGAATTATTGGTAACACGAGAAAAGGATAGGATCAGAAAATTATGTTAATTTAAAAAGAAAAGATTTAAAAAAAGGGATTAAACCATGAATGAAAAAAAGATATGATTTACATTGCTTAAATTCTTCATCCTACAGATTGAGGTGATGAAGTTAAAGTTGAAAACAAATTAAAAATGACTTACCATAAATGGAAGCAAAGTAGGAGCCATTAGAGAATCAGTGGGATGAGTGAGGATTCCAGTAGGGAAAAAAAACTAATAAAAGATGAGAACAGGAAAGGAAGGTGGTGAATTGCAGGAACAAGAAAATGTGAGGGAAGCAGGAGAAAAAGTGGTAGTGGCTTGGACAGGGTCACTCTATGTTTTCAAACAGAGTCACAACCAGGGTTCAAACAGTGACATAAAAAATAACTAGGCCTCTAGTTAATGCTTTTTTCTCCTGTGTATAAATTAAAAAAGGTTTAAATAAAACCATACACCAGAATATACCATCATTTTATGTTTCAAAATTAATATATATTTCTATTTGCACAAGGTGAGCAATGTATAGCAATAAACCAGTGCTGAAACTTTTTAACTACAGCTGTGTCTATAATCAATAAATTAATTGATAGTTTTACCCTGATGTTTGGCCAAATATTAGAGTACAAAATTATTTTTTCCACCTTTTCTGCCTCCCTCACCACCCCTGCTTACAATCATTTCTTCCCTGAACTCACCACATCTGTTTATCCCTATATATCTCTTCTCTAGCCTTCTTTATTCTCTATCTCTGTCAAACCACCCATTAATACCCCTTTTGCACCATCTTCACCCCTCCTTAGCCCTTGAAAAACCTTTCTCTACCCTTACTCCCCACCACTCATTTTGCTACCCCCCAAACCCTCAATTCCCTTTTTGCTACACTCTCCACCCCTCCTACCCCTTTAGCTACCCTCCCCTCACCTCCTACACCTTTTGCATCACTACCCAGCCAACTTGAGCAAACATTTTCCATTCCCTATCCCACTCATCTCCCTTCAATTCCCACCCTACCCTCTTTCTATGCACTCCCCACCCTTTTTGCTTGCTATGGAGTAAAATGGGTAGAGAGTAGTGGGGAAGTGAAAGAAAAGGATGTAGATGGATTAAGAGAGATGTAGGATGGTATGGAGGGGAAATTAAATGAAAGTGATGGGAGAGGAAAGTGAGGTTAAAGAGGGAGGCTTATCTGAGAGAGGATGAGTTTTTGATTCATAAGAAAGAAGAGGGAAGGAGAAGAAAAAGAAGAATTTTTTTTTAAAATAGTGATATGAAAGAAAAACAGAAGAATTATGTTCAAGTGTCTGAAAGACTGATGACCTGCTATTTAAATAGAAAAACATCAGACTTCTAGTGAATAATCAGCTTTCAATGTGCTTCAATCTTTAGAAAAATCCCCCCCTTAATAATTAGCTATGCTGAATATGGAGGAAAGTCATTTTCAAAGTATTATAGTACCTGTCCCTTTCTTGTATTTACTGGTGAAAAAAACTATATATAATTTATTTATAAATTATATGTTCAACTATATTACTCTTTTATTCATTTTGAATATTGTTTTGAGCTCTATGGATCCTTTGAATATTCACAAGATTTCCTTCTATGTAATAATACATAAAGATAAAATATCATATTTTTTAGAATCTTCACTGAAAATAATCTGATGATTAATATAACTACACTATATAGTATTTATTAAATAATTTTTGATTATATTTAGTAAATTAAATATTTAATTAACCTAAAATATCTGAATTTGTATGTAAAATGAAGTTTGATTACATCTACAATGATGATTTTTTTTTGGAAAGAATGAAAAAAGCATCATTTTTTAAAAAAATCTTATGTTTTTACCAGCCTAGTTTAGCTATGGGGTGCACTTATTTCAGCTTTATATCAAAAAATCATATTGTTCAGATTTCAAAATTTTTCAACTAATGAATTCATTGGCTTCAATAATAATTCAACTACAATTCAGCATTATTCAACAAACTTTTACCCTTCTTTTTTGGTTGGTTCATGGGAAGCTCAATTAGTACTCAATTTGTGATGAATAAGGTTTCAAGATTGTGGACTTGCTAGAAAGTCTGTCCTTCCATATTTCATGGTGATTCAGAAAAAATCTAAAGGATATCTAGAGGTCAATTACTCATATATGCTTATTCAAGGTCTGTATGGAACTTGTTCCTATGATGAAAATGATAATTCATTGATAGAATTAGAAGAAAATTTTCTTAGTAATAGCGAAGGAAATAAAGTCATTTATAGAGCATTGGTTTGATTTTTTATTCCCAAAGACCTAAAAAACATAAAGTTAGTCACCTCACATGATGCCATAAATCAATAAGGTGTACTCTATTTTTTGGCCGTAAAATACAGTCCTCACCCAGCAATTGGAAGGAAAACTCATAAGATAAAAAAAGAAATTATAGATGAATGAAAGGAATTTCTCATAATAGAACTAGTTTATATAATTTTATCAATAATGACAAGATTATGATGAGTGTAAAATAAATTAAAGTACAGTTGTTTTAGAGTTTGTGCAAAATTTTATCACTAATACCAACTCAAAAAGCATGGTTTAACTCATATCAGCTGCTGCCTCCCATAAATTTAATCAATATATTTTCAGTAGGTGAGATGAAAGAAAACTTGAATATGTTTGAAAAAAGGATATCACAGTAGAATGGGTAAAGGAATAAAAAAATAAAATCAATTTGGTACAAAAATGATTTGTGTTATATTTCTTGCATTATTATTTTCAATATTCTTTTACAAAAGGAAAATAAATCCTTGGAATAATTTTTTCCATGATTATAATTATTATGTAATGGATTGATTATTAATTGAAACCTGTGCAAAACTAAAATCTCTTGATAAAGTACATTCAAACATGGAAATAAATTTGATAGTTTAATCTAATTTTTTGCATAAAATTTGTATTCATATTAGAAATTAGGTAAGTGAATTTAAAATTTTTTAGATAATCTAGGACAAAAAAATTAGTTTCAACATTTTTTTTTGAAATTGCCCTCCCTAAATTTAAATTCATTTTCCAAATTCCAAATATCTCTCAACAATGCCATTTTAGCCAAAAATTTGTAAATGTACAACATTAGGTTGTGCATTTAAGGTTCTTCTAACTCCACTTAAAACCTACCTAACAGGAGTTACATAAAAAACTGCAAAGTCTTACAAGAATCATCAAACCAAGTGTACAAAGAAAATTGATACAGACTGTATTAAAGAGGCTATATTGGAGCGCAATTCATTGCAGGTATTTTCATTTTTTAAAATTAACAAAGGTTTTATGTGCAGAAAATGTTTAGTGAATAAAATCTAAAAAAATTATTTTTTAGTTACTGAAATCTTTGACTCCAAGGTTAACTGGCACTATTCCTTCCCAGTGTAGCATGGTAGCTTAGGAGAAGTATAGTCAATCAGTAATGTTACAGGAGGCAAATTTTTATTCATCAAATAAACTCAGCTTAAGAGGGTGTGAATCTTTCCTAAAAGAACATATATAAAATTTGATAATTCTTGGGAATTATTACTCATTGAAGGTTTATGGAATCATTAATAAAATTCCCCAGTAACTCAAAAATTTATTTTTCCATCTTAAAGTCAACTGAAAATTTTTCACAAGGACATTCTGTGCTATAATTTTTTTCTCTTTATTAATATAACCTGGATGATAATCCTTCTATTAAAGAACTTGCTCAATTTTGCATGTCATCATCAAAACAATATGTGAAACAGTTACCAGAAAAAGATAAGTCTCCACATTGTAATGAAGTTCTTTACACTAAATCTTATAATGAAAAAACAATCATCAGTTAAAAACCAAAAAATATATTTCTATATAATGTGTTTGTTGATTGGCTTTCAATGAAACTGAAGCAGAAGGATTTTGATAAAGGGACTCAAAAGTGAAAATCTTTTTGAAGATCAGATTTCAATGTAATAGATGTCATCTGGGAAGGCAAGGTTTGGAAGAATTTCCCTGAAGATTCAAATGCTTCAGAGGATGACTATTATGCTTTTGATTTGACTACAGGCAATTTTGTGTTCAGATTATACATGGACTGGTTCTGGCATGAAGGTAATTGGATTGGAAGTCACCAGAAATCTATTGGATAGATTATTCTTATTTGTATGAGCTTACCACCATCTGAACAATATTTCAAAGAAAATTTATTTCCATTCTCAATAATACCATATCCAAATGAGCCAATTAGTATACAATTTTACCATCTTTTGAAACCTTTAGTTGATTAATTTAAAGTACTTTGGAAAGGAATATGGGTCAACTCCACAATTTCTCATCCGCAAGGTGAAAAAATATGAGCTTCAATCTTCCCACTAATTGCAGATATTCAAGTACTTCAAAAAGTAGCAGGCTTTTCTGGCCACTCAGCAAAACAATTTTTTTCTTTATGTTTTTTATCAATTAATAAAAATTATGAGTAAAATTTGAATAAATTTCCTTTTTATACCCATAAAGAGCACATGAAACATGCAAAAGAATGGAAAAAAGTATCAACACATTGGGAGTATAAAAAAATTGTTTTTGAGCATGGTGTCCACTGGAGTGCTTTGAATGAATTGAGCTACTGGAAACTGTTAGAAAATTGTGCTTTGGATATGATGCATTTCCTTATGTTGGGTAATCTTAGGAATCATAGCAGGATTTTTGAACAAATTGAAGATTCTGAGATTGAACCTAAAAAGAGGTTGAAGAATGCAGAGAATTGGAATATTAAAGATTTGGATGATTCAGTTGATCCCAAGAAAGATTTAAGAAAATCTCAAAAGTTTCAGTATGAATATTATCAAGAAAATAGGCCAGAATTTTTTTGTCCAGGAGTGGTAGTATGCAACCTTTAACTAAGTTAAATCTTAAAATGATAGCAAGTAAAATAGGTGTCAATGTAAGGAAGAGTCAACAAACCAAAAGTTATTTCCTCAGATCCCAATCTCAGTCAAACTCTTCAAGAATATTTTTGTTAATAAATTGAGTGGTATCCATGCTAGTTCAAGTCATAATTTTCAGAGTCAAACTAAAGGTGAATTATCAAAAATATTTAGTGAAAAATCTTCTGAGAAGTTGCAAAAGACAGATAAGGGCAATGTAGATTCTTTGAGAAAAGAAGTAGAAGTTAATGAAGACTTTTTAGACCCTAGATTGTCAGGAGATGAATTGCTAGTGGTAAGGAAGGTTATTCAGCAGAAAATAACTCCATCTTGGTTTACAAAGTGTAGAAAATCCTATAGTACTAGCTATAGGCCTTGAACAAGGGAGTTGGAGAAAAACCAGAGAGAAAATCCCCTGTCCCTTTAAGAAATACAAGGTGAGATTAATTTTCTACAGATAATTGAAGACTGTTACTATACCCTTTCAAACAACTACATGACTTCTTAAAAAACTAAGAAAGTATCCAAGATGACGGAAAACCAAAGAAAGCCTGAAATGCAGAAAGATCTACACCAGAAAATAAAACAGTGTGCACTTGTTTCACAGAAAAGAGCAATAATACTTAATGCAGGTTGCAAAGCTACACCAGAGAAACCAGTTGCCAAATTTAAGCTAAATGAAGAACTCACCTTGCAACAAACACAACCAATTCTGTCCAAAAACAGTGAAAACTGAGTAAGAAACAGTGATATAATTACCAGATGGTTTATTAATAATTAAAGTTTTCCTGAACTGTCTTTTTTCAGTATGTACACACAGAATGCCATCTAAAAATCTATGCTACAGCAACTAATTTGGCGCTTCTGCAAGCTAAATGGCATAAAAAACCCTCTAGAAGCACTCCCCAGCCTGCTACTACAAAGATGGGCAGGCCCCCTGGAGCCAGAGAACCACTATAAGAAACTAAAAAACCTTAAAACAACAGAAAACATCTTAAACCTTTATATATGCTAAAAAATCAATGATATATAAAATGTAGAGAAAAACCAGTTCTATCTAATTGCACTAAGAACTTAACTCTAAGATTTTATTTTAGCTAAAAAAACTCAAAAAAACAAAATTAAACAGTTATAGTAAAAATGAAAAGTGACCAAAAGAGCCCTTAAAACTTAGAATATTAAAAATCATCAAAACATAAAATATAGAGATAAACCAATGATACCCAATAATAACAACCTCATCATTTTAGCTTCAATATTCAGCCTTTGAATCCAGAAAAACACCATAAACCGAAATCAATGTCATTTAAGACATCACTAAAACGTACCAAACTATACAACAAAGGCCCCAGCCAATATTGGCTGACCAAAACAGGTACCAAACAAACGGGATCAAAACAGGAGGCTCACTTAAGGCAGCTGAGTGGCATGTGCTGTATACTTTCTAGTATCACCACACAATATTTGGGGGGGACTTGCTAGCAAGTCCTCAACTTGAAGTTAGATGGAAATCAGATGGAACTCAGACTGAAGTAATACTGAACTGTCACTTGAAGTAAACTTGAGCTCTCACACAAGCAATGATGGATTTATATTAAAAACATAGTGAAAGTGTGTGTATCACTGAATGGAAGCCAGAAAAATCATTTTATGAATCTAATCAATGCACAGTATTTTTTGATGCAACTTTCTGAAATAATACTTTATTAATTTAAGTTGATCAATAAAAATATATCAATAGTATCACAATTTTAAAAAAAAATATTTTATTAAAACTCTCAGATGACATATAAAACAATCAGTGACTTTTTGTATTACCTAAAACTGTTTTTCCAGAATTGAAAAACTGTAATTTTATTATTAACACATTATAAACTGAATTTCTCCTTGACATATATTTTGAATGTCAATATTTAGCAATGGTTTATTTCAATCTATTTAATTCTCTTTAAAAACTCATAGAATAAAAATAAAACAAAAATTATTTATTATAGATTACAATTAAAAACATTGAAAAAAAATATAAATTATGGTAATAATTTTTGAATATTTTTGACTAAATGAAGCACTTTTACAACTTTTTTACACTAATTACTTTTTAAATAAAAATATTTAATTATTTATCTTAGAGTTTACTTATATCCTTAGGCTTTAGACTTCAATGCATTTTGGGGGCATAGAAAATGCAAGAAAAGGAAAAAAAATCAAAGAAATATTTTTCTACTTTTAAAATTCTACCAATTCCTCAGCTACTAAGACATTAGGGGATATAAAAGTTAAAAATTCTTAATTATTTAAAAGTCATTTCACAACACAAAAAGAAAGCCAAATACTTGACATTAATTATGAGTAAAATGGTGCTTTAGGGACACAATTAGGCATATTTTAAAAATAGTCATGATTAATTTGGTGAAAAAAAGAGGTATTTTGAAAGGGAAGGTTTCAAACTTTGATATTTCCTAATATATATATTATATCATGAGTAAATGAAATATATATCTAGATTTTACTTTAGGGGGTGTCAGTTCTGGCAAATCCGCACTTACAAATCTGCACTTATTTAAGTGCGGATTTCCAAAACACACTAGCCCCAATACTGGTGGATTTCAAAATGAAATAAGTCACTTATTTCACTCAAATCCGCACTTTCTCAACCAAAAGTGCTGATTTCACCATCAAGTCCCATTTCACTGATTTGTCAGCATCATCCCATTCATACGCAGCACTCCGCAGCATAACACTTCATAACTCAAAACATCTTACATCACTTACATCTTCATATCATATCATATGAGAGTTATGCCTTCCTCACTTTAAAATTGTGATAAATTACATAAAGCAATGACTTTAATAGCTCTTGAACTTCTCTTGGACTCTGATCGCGATTCTTATTCTGATCTAGAAGAAGATTTTGTATTTTTATCAAAAATGGCCACGAAACGTTACCTTCTTCCCAGAAAGCCTCCAGTACTTCATACCCCCAAGTACACCATCCAAACACTTCTTAAACTATCTACACCCAGTTTTAGACAGCTGTTCAGGACTTCTCAGGAATGTTTCCTTAAATTGCTTGAGCTTATTCAGGATCATCCCATATTTCACAATAATTCTCAAAAAGAACAAAAACATCCTTCAATTCAATTGGCCATCACACTATGTCATTTGGGTTCGAATGGTAATGGAGCCGCTTTGAAACGTTTAGAAAATGTCTTTGATTTAGGGTATGGTTCAGTTAACACTTATACCAAACAATGTATCACTGCCATCAACTCCTTGTAATGTCAACTTCTCACCTGGCCAACAAAAGAAGAGCGACTTGAATCATCTCAGGTTATGCAAGCAGAGGGCTTCCCAGGATGTATTGGTTTTGTTGATGGTACTGCTATTCCTTTGAGCCAGAAACCTTCCCAAAGTGGAAACAATTACTTTCACATTCTCGTCAAAAATTTTCACCAAAATATTTACAAGTCAAAAAAAATTCTATATCTGTTTTAAAAAATTGGCAATACTCTCCCCTGCATTTTATTGAAGCAAGGGGTGGATATCACCAAAATTTTTCTAAGTCATCAATTTCACATGTCAGATTTGAAAATTTGGCAATACCCCCCCTGCATTTTATTGAAGTAAGTGGTGGAATTCATCTAAATTTAATATAATTACGTAAATTATTAAATAAATATCTAACATATATCAATTTCCCTAGTTTAAAGTAATGACAATCCCTCAAACCAAAATGCAGACCAAGTCTAGAAAAAAAAGTTTGGGACTTTCAACAGGTATAGGCTAGAGGAACCCCATGAAACAAATAAATGTTATCATGATTACCATTTATACAACACAAGGTCGTTGGCCCATTACTTTTGTTGAGGAAATTGATACATAAAAAATATTTATTAAAAATTTACAAAAAAATATAAAATTTTCGATGACAACTCTAATCCCCATACTTTTTGGATCTAAATAAAGTTTTTTTAAATAGATTAACTTTACCTTCTTCCATTACCTTATTGATTCTTTGAATCAACTTATGACTGATTTGAAATGAGCAACCAAAATGTGTTAAATCTTGACAGGATTCCAAACCAGGAGGAGCTTTGGTCGTTTGATGATTATCCTTAGAAGAATTCCAAATAGTTTTGATGATACCATTTCCCAAACCAAAATCAATGATGCACCGGTGGTCTGGAAAATATAAACCATGTCATTTGATTTTAGCTGGAGATGGTATTGGTTGGCCAGTAATCAGTTTGATATATGAGAATATACCAAAAGTAAGAAAATTGGTGTCATTGGTATCGGTGTGAATTTTATTGTGAAATCCAGAATGAGTGATAATAACATTAGAAAATAAAAGATATTCATGGCTGATATTGTCCCATTCAGAGTCACACCAATTTGGTATTCCAACTTTGGTTGCAAGTTCATTTTTGAGTCGAAGAGCAAGAAAAGAGTTAAAGGAAGGTAGAGTGTCCCATAAGCAAAAATCTTCATCTTTTTGAGCTTTAGTAATATTCTTGAGAAACAAATATGTGCCTAAATAATTGAAAAGCCTAGATAATAATCATATAAGAGTTTCAGAATCCTTATCCTCTAAATATTCAATATAAAAATGTGAAATAAGACAAGTGAAATTTGGAAAAAAGGCTCAACTTCAAAGGTCAAAATCTCAGCAACCACTGAACCTAATTCAAACCTGTTTGAGGGAAATAAAAGATATGCTTTAGTAGAATCTTCAGTTAAAGTACATGTGATTGAAATAAACCTAAACCTAATTTGTTACATAAAAAAATGAAATAAAAATTTAAATTGTGAAAAAAAAGGCTTAACTTTAACGGTCAATATCTCAGCAACCACTGAATCCAATTCAAATCGGTTTGTTGGAAATGAAAGGTAGCCTTCAGGAGAATCTTCAGTAAAAAGAAAATTATATTTGAATAAACCTAACCCTAATTTCAAGTCTGATTTTCAAAATTTTACAAAAACTTGAAAAATGGTAATGAAGATGAGATCAAAAGGAGTTTTATAAGTTCACTGTTATCCAGATAAGAGTCATAAATATGTTTAAGTATGAACTTTTCATAAAAGGAATGAGATATCATATAGGCATGAAAAAAAGGAGATGAAACTTACCTTGATTGAAAAGTAGGAAAAATAGATTGAGAAAGATTGATGTTGGAATTGTGGGGAAATTGAATATGGAGTAAGTGAAATGCATAAAGAATGTGCAATAGGGGGTGTCAGTTCTGGCAAATCCGCACTTACAAATCCGCACTTAAATAAGTGCGGATTTCCAAAACACACTAGCCCCAATACTGGTGGATTTCAAAATGAAATAAGTCACTTATTTCACTCAAATCCGCACTTTCTCAACCAAAAGTGCTGATTTCACCATCAAGTCCCATTTCACTGATTTGTCAGCATCATCCCATTCATACGCAGCACTCCGCAGAATAACACTTCATAACTCAAAACATTGTACATCACTTACATCTTCATATCATATCATATAAGAGTTATGCCTTCCTCACTTTCAAATCGTGATAAATTACATAAAGCAATGACTTTCATGGCTCTTGAACTGCTCTTGGACTCTGATTGCGATTCTGATTCTGATCTAGAAGAAGATTTTGTCTTTTTATCAAAAATGGCCACGAAACGTTACCTTCTTCCCAGAAAGCCTCAAGTACTTCATACCCCCAAGTACACCATCCAAACACTTCTTAACCTATCTACACCCAGTTTTAGACAGCTGTTCAGGACTTCTCAGGAATGTTTCCTTAAATTGCTTGAGCTTATTCAGGATCATCCCATATTTCACAATAATTCTCAAAAAGAACAACGACATCCTTCAATTCAATTGGCCATCACACTATGTCGTTTGGGTTCAAATGGTAATGGAGCGGCTTTGAAACGTTTAGAAAATGTCTTTGATTTAGGGTATGGTTCAGTTAACACTTATACCAAACGATGTATCACTGCCATCAACTCCTTGGAATCTCAACTTCTCACCTGGCCAACAAAAATGAAATCGCATATTTTCAGCAAACGCATATTTTTTCAGTCACTCTCTTTTTTTTCTTCACTCATATCCGTTTTCTCCTCTCTTCCTACATCACTCAATCAATTTCACTTATATTTCTTTTTTCTCAACTCATCTTTCCAGGTAAGTCATTTTATTCTTTTTAAACAGAGTGTGAAAATAGGAGGATGAACTCTGTTCTTTGGGCCAAGAACAGAGTTCACTTCCATTCACTTATATTTCTTTTTTCTCAACTCATCTCTCCAGGTAAGTCATTTTATTCTTTTTAAACAGAGTGTGAAAATAGGAGGATGAACTCTGTTCTTCGGGCAAAGAACAGAGTTCACTTCCATTCACTTATATTTCTTTTTTCTCAACTCATCTCTCCAGGTAAGTCATTTTATTCTTTTTAAACAGAGTGTGAAAATAGGAGGATGAACTCTGTTCTTCGGGCGAAGAACAGAGTTCACTTCCATTCACTTATATTTCTTTTTTCTCAACTCATCTCTCCAGGTAAGTCATTTTATTCTTTTTAAACAGAGTGTGAAAATAGGAGGATGAACTCTGTTCTTCGGGCGAAGAACAGAGTTCACTTCCATTCACTTATATTTCTTTTTTCTCAACTCATCTCTCCAGGTAAGTCATATTATTATTTTTAAACAGAGTGTGAAAATAGGAGGATGAACTCTGTTCTTCGGGCGAAGAACAGAGTTCACTTCCATAAAATATTAGCTGAAAATGTAAAATTATTGTTTTTCCATCAAAGAAAATTCTTTAAAATTTTTTGTATTATTACATGATTGAGTTCTAATGCAGCGAGCATGTTGTTAGAGCATTATTGCCCCTCTTAGTAACTCAATCAAGTAATATATACAAAAAAATAACCAAATATTTAATATTCTTCCATAAATTTTTAATAAATAAATATGATATTTCAATTTATGAAATTAAAGTAATGGGCCCACGACCTTGTGTTGTATAAATGGTAATCATGATAACATTAATTTGTTTCATGGGGTTCCTCTAGCCTATACCTGTGGAAAGTCCCAAACCTAGTTTCTAGACTTGATCTGCATTTTGGCTTAAGGAATTGTCATTACTTTAAAAGTAGTATACTTGACATATCTTATTTATATATTAATTAATTTATGTAATTATATTAAATTTTGATGACTTTCACCCTTTAATTCAATAAAATGCAGGGGAGGGTATTGCCAATTTTTTAAATCTGACATGTGAAATTGATGACTTAGAAAAATTTGGTGGTACCCACCCCTTGTTTCAATAAAATGCAGGGGAGGGTATTGCCAATTTTTTAAATCTGACATGTGAAATTGATGACTTAGAAAAATTTGGTGGTACCCACCCCTTGTTTCAATAAAATGCAGGGGAGGGCATTGCCAATTTTTTAAATCTGACATGTGAAATTGATGACTTAGAAAAATTTAGATAAGCAAACTTATTGACTAGAAAGTAAAGATAGAAAATTTTTATTATACATTCAAATTTTTGTCAAAAATAACGTACTATATTCTTTTCCTTTTATAAGTCAGCATATAAGAAAATATTACCAAAATTAAATTAACTAGAAAAACAATTTATCAATTGAAAAGGTCAAGTAATTTTTTAATGTCCTCATAAGATTGGCCATTTTTAACACATTCCATAATGAAATCTTTTTTTTTAAAACTCTCTTGTTTTTCCAATTCACAAGTAGCCATTTCTCTTTGAAATTGACGGTCATTTACTCTTTCCATCTGCTCTACCTCAAATTTTTTTTCTTCCAAATCTAAGGCTTGCTGATCTTTCCTTAGCATATGATCAAACTTCATCTTCTCAAAGTCAAGGGCATTATTTGCAATAGTTGATTTCGCTGAGAAAATTAAATTGAAATAAATAAATAAATGAGTTAATGATTAAGATATATAGTAAACAAAACTTACTTATATCTTTTTTTTCAAAATAATCCTCAAGGGAGCCAAATGAGCTTGTTGAAGTATTACCACGTTTTAATAGATGGTTCAAGTTCATTGAAGTTGAGGCTCGACGCTTTAGTTTGGAGTTTGAACAAGAGGCTTCAGGAAGTTCTTCTAAAGCAGCTTCTAAAGAGGTATTCACATTTCCAGAATTGAGATTATTTAATGGAGATTGAGTTTGAGTAGGAGGAGACTAGAAAGAAAGAGAAATTCAGAGAAGAATTGAAGAAAAAACAAAAAGTAAACATACATTTAAATTTTGGGCCTCTGAGGATTCAGATCTTCTGCGATATAATTGTTCTGCTTGATAGTTGGGATCATCTTCAGCTGAACTATGGTTAGAAGGTGGAGGGGATTGATCTTCTTCAAGTAAAGGTGTGTTGGGAGGATTATAGGAAGGTTTGGATCCAGAGGGTATATGCTTAGTAGTATCGTGTAGAAACCAAGGGTTTACATCAACTCGGGTGCCAAAAAGATTATCCATTTCCTCATAGAAAGGACACATGACATTGAGCTTTTCGGAAACAGTAGTAATTCCAATCTCCAAATCATCATCGTCAATACCAAAGCCAGTTTCATTTACAGCATGATGAGTCTTTTTATATTTTGAATGGTAACTCTTAAATCTCTCCTTCATTTGTTTAGGATTGATATCGATTCTCCCCCTTGTTTTCTTCCTTACTTCATTGGCCATCAACAAGTAGCCATTAACCTTTGAAGAAGGTGGACGTCCAATACGAGTGGACTTTTCACATCCAAAACATGCTTCAAAATTTGATTTTATTTTAAGGAAGTTGATTATGATGAGATAATCATCCTTTTTAAGCTGACCTGAACTTGCCTTTGATTTTTCAGGTGTAGGGCTTGCTTTACGAGGAGACTTTTGTGACGAAGCAGATTTTTGAGTTACCTTTTGAGATTTGGAATGTCTGGGAGGCATTATGAAACTGGCACATAACAAGAAAAAAGATTAAAAAGTAGAAGAAATAAGTAAAAAAGAATGTAAACATGCCTGGTCAAAATATTGAAAATGTCAGGAAGGGGTGTGTGCCGAGGATTGATGGGTAGGTAGCGAGGAAGGTCAGTGTGTCACATGTGACAGGGATGGGGTAAGAAAGGAAGGGATGTTTTGTGGCCAAAATGTGGTTGTGAAACAAAATGGGAAAAAAGTGCTGATTTGAGGTCATAACTGACACCCTTTTTTGAAATAAGTGACTTTTTTGCAAAATTTAAGTGCTGATTTGTAAGTGCTGATTTGGTTTGAAATCCGCACTTAATTTAAGTGCGGATTTGCCAGAACTGACACCCCCTGTTTCAATGAAATGGAGCCAAAAAAAAGTGAAATAAGCGAAAGGGGGGATAATGACCATGCCAAGGAGGGATGAAGAGTAGGGTGATGGAGCTAAAAAAGAAAGTAAATAGGGAGAGAAAAAAAAGTTAATTATACCATTGAAATCCAAAATAACCACTTACAAAAAAAATTTAGATAAAAAAAATAAAATAAACAGAAAAAAACAAACAAAATTATAATAAGTAATCAAAAAATCAAAAAAAAGAATAAAGTGACTTACCTGGAGAGATGAGATGACAAAATGAATGAAACCAAATTGTTTAAGGGATGTTGGAGGAGAATAGGAAAAGGATATGAGGGATGAATGAAAAAAAAATCACTGACAAAATATGCAATTTCAGAAAATATGCGATTTCATGTTGAGCTGGTGAAAGAAAACCAATGAGCCATCCAAAAAAAATTTTTCACTGTAAATTCCAAAAAAAAATGAATATGCAACAAACCAAAATACCAACCCAAGTGAATGAAGTACACAAAGAGGACATTGGGAGAGTACAAAATGGTATGGGAAAGAAAGGGATGATGTGGCCAACATGTGGTTTTGAAAAAAAAATCACAAAAAAAACGCTGATTTGAGGTCAGAACTGACACCCATAGAAAAAAGATTAAGAAGTAGAAGAAATAAGTAAAAAAGAATGTAAACATGCCTGGTCAAAATATTGAAAATTTCAGGAAGGGGTGTGTGCCGAGGATTGATGGGTAGGTAGCGAGGAAGGTCAGTGTGTCACATGTGACAGGGATGGGGTAAGAAAGGAAGGGATGTTTTGTGGCCAAAATGTGGTTGTGAAAAAAAACGGGAAAAAAGTGATGATTTGAGGTCATAACTGACACCCTTTTTTGAAATAAGTGACTTTTTTGCAAAATTTAAGTGCTGATTTGTAAGTGCTTATTTGGTTTGAAATCCGCACTTAAGTTAAGTGCGGATTTGCCAGAACTGACACCCCCTATTATCTTTTTTTATTTATTTCATAAATATTTTTTGGTATATTTTCAGTTGGTGAAGTTATCTAGAGAACTCAAAAAAACCACTCAGTGAGTTCCTTTCATCAAAAATACCAATAAGATGTGCCCAAATTTATGAAAATAATTTTTAATTAATTAAAGGACTATTTCTTAAACATTTAATTTGAATATTATAGTGTACTTTTATTCTGATGTTTGAGATAAAAATACTGTTCATCTGGAGATTCACCTGAAAAATTTTACATTGTCTCCATGTAAGAAAAGGTGCACAAGATCAACTTTTGGGCTTTTTTAAAATTCAGATACTCTACCAAAGAGGTAGAACTGATATTATTCATCATTCTATAATTTTATTTGTAGAAAAACTTCAATATAACATTTTTTTGTAAGAAAGATACAATAGATAATATGATTCATGACAATATAAATTGCTACGATTATAATAATTAAGTTCTAATTAGTATAAATTTATTAAAATACTTTAAAATACACGTGAAAATAAAACAGCTTTCTTATTAATTTTTTTTAATTAAAACTACAGAGGATGATACTCTTGGTTTGTGAGATAAATAAGTTTACAAGATAATTTTTCAGCTCTAAAATTGAATGTTCTCCTCATATTATAAATAAAGGTTAATTTTTTTCATGTCTTTATTTGGAATAAGATAATAAAACCTATGGGAAAAAATAAATTATCTTAGACATTAAAATGGTCAATATATTTGATACTTTCTAGAAAAAAAACCATATAAATCCTCATAAATATTTTAATTATCAAAATTCAATACATGAATAATTCATTTTATAATTTAATTAATATCAACTGAGAGTATTATGAATTTCAAGTGAAGATTAAAACAAAAAAACAAGTTCATAAGTTAAATTTGAGTTTAATTTAAATTTTTGAAAAAGATTTTATGTTTATATTTAAAAACTTCTATTTATATGCATTGGAATTTATTTAAACTTAAACATATGTATTTATATAGAATAATGTGTTACTAAGAAGGACCTGAAATATTTTTATTTAACAGAGATTTTTTCTTTCATTAAATTATATTGAGTATCAATAGGAACTCTGGAAACTATTTATAGATATTATAGGAATATAAACATAGCTTTATAATTTTTTTAGTCTATTGTTTTGAAAGAAAAATCATTCTAAAATAATTGAAGATAAAATGACAGCTATTTGAAACAATTTTTTTTAAAATTTTTTTTTATTTATTCCCATAAATTCATATCATGTAAAAAAATATTTTTGATAAAAAGTCATACTTGAACTTACATTATAATAATTTGTTTTTATTTTAAGAAGTTAAAAGAACTTCTCATAGATTAACTAAGGTTGAACCACAGTCATGCATAGGTTTTCATTGAGAGTTCCATTGAAGTTCTATCAAAGATAAGATATTATATTTTGAAAATTTTTATGCATTGATTGTGATATAAGATTTTTAGAAATTAAGAGATCTCAGAGAGTTGTTTCCTTTACTGATTAAATAATAATACATATATTAAGAAATTTTATACTTTTTCTTTCTTTGAGTGTTTGGTAATTAAATTTATTTTTTAAAGTACATATAAAAATCACAAATTAAGAAATTAAGAAAAAATAATTTTATCAATATATCTTGTGGTAAATCTTCATTTGAAGCCTATGATTCATATAGATGATTTTTTTCACCTCACCAGAAGCACTCACATGCAAATTCCAAACTATCTAAGCTCACCTGATGAGTCCTATGAGAAGGGTTAAACATTTAGTCAAATTTTTTTGGTTAAAATTATTTTTTAAAATACATATTATTCTTTGTCATATATATAATTATCAACCACATTACATAAAAAATTTTGAAAGAAATATTATACTAATATTACATGGGTATTTTTTATATCATATTACTTCTCATTCTTTACATCTCAATGTATATAAATAATGATCAATACATCTTTGTTTTGAGTTAGTGAGAAATTAAACAAATCCATAAACCATAACTCAGAAATAATTTACATGATAAAGTAACTTCACAGCTTTAGTACCCTATTTAAAATGCTGATGTATATCTAAAACTACTTTTGGTTTAATTTTTTTACCTTATATCTTTCATTTTTCAGCTAATATTTTATAGCATTAGACTCTGTTCTTTTCCCAATTAACAGAGTCCATCCTCCTATTTTTACACTCAGCTTGCACCAATCCCAATCTCTTTAGATTCTATCAACACATGCTTGTCTTCCCTCCCCACCCCATTGTATGTCATCCTCTTTCAATCTTCACTTCATCCCTCCCAACCCCTCCCAAACCCTTTTCTTCATTAAAAATGCCTCAGAAACCTTTAATCTTCCCTTAAAACTCTTTCCCAACCTTTTTTCTACCCCATATACCCTTTTTCACTCACCTCGCTAGCCTCCCCAACTCTTATAGCCACATTCCTCCCCTTTACCTAGCCTTCACAATTCTTGAACCCCATTTTCCTCCCTTTCGACTGAGTCCCTATTTCTGTATATAAAGATATAGTGTTAAAGAGGAATGGGGAGGTAAGATAAATGGAAGGCAAGGGGTGGAGAGGTATAGGAGGATGTGGATAGGAGTTGAAAAGGATGAAGAAAGGTGTGCAAAGGATGGGGAGAAAGATGAGAGTCAAGGTAAAGGATTATTTCAAAAGGAAAAAAGTGAGTTATTCTTGAGAGGTAGTAAAAAAATATGATGAAAGAAGCTAGTAATACATAATAAATATACAAAAATTATAAAATATATTAAATATATTACAAAGAAAGGACACAGAAATTCTTTGAATACTAAAAATCCACAAGTCATATACTGTTATTTTCTTCCTTAAATTAAATAAAAATCTAAATTTTAATTTTTTGAAAATTTTGAAGATGAAGGGAAAGATATTTTAATAAATATTAGTATGAAATTTTTTTTTATTTACTAGTAAAATATAGAATATAAATTAAATTTGAAAATTATGTTTCTAAGTAAAGTTTTTGAAACATCATTTCCAGAGTTTTGTGCCTTCTTAAGATATTTTAAAGATTTATAATATTTAAAACTATCTATTCATAAAATAAGTATATCATTTTTTCAATTCCTGAGAATAATGCAATAAATAATATCAATGCACAAACTCATCTTTCATGAAAAAATAGACATATTTTAAAATATAGCTTCTCCATATATCTCTGGCCAAAGAAACCTATATAATTATGTCAGATTGTATCTTGCCAAATCTATAATTTAGTTTTTTTTTGAAAAAATTCAAATAAACTGCTTAAGTAGTTTAAAAAAAATTATTTTTCAGAAAAATTTGGGTTTGCTCTGCACTGTATTAAAATTTATTTAAAAAATCTTATTATTCATAACTCATGATTTGCTCAAAGTATTATTACCTATGCTTCATTAAATTTTCTGGTTGTATTCATGTTGAATTCACCAGAATGTCAATATTTTTTCATGTGGTTTCATAAATACTTCAATGTAGGCTAAAAAGGATATGAATTAGGGCTCAAGTTTCTGGAATTTCTAGCAATTCATCCCCCATATTGTGTGGTGTATTCACTTGCATTGATACAACTTTGGATATCATCACAGGGATTCTCTATGGGCTTAGAACTATGGTACAGAGAATAAATACTAATAAAGTCATTGACAAATTTGATTTCAAATACAAACTTTCTAAACCTGAAGAAAATATCAAAATATGAGGTGAAATATTTAGAAAACTACTTTTTGAATAATGTCATTGTCTTCAGCGTGGATGGAAACATCAGAGGTTAAAGCCCAGCCTTCATCCAACTCAGCATTTCTCCAATGTGATAAAATGATTTTAGCTAGATACTTACACTGCTTTGTGGGCATCTGAAAGAATAAATGGTTAACTTTCAAGTATTCTAAATAATCATCATTCTGTTACATCAACAATAAATTTTTCATTGAATATTTTTATCAATTTTAACATCATATTTGTATATTAGATGATACAAAAAACAATTCTCAAGTACTGGAGTGTCAAGACAGTTCTAATGCATTATGAAAAAGAAGAAAAAATGAAGCTGAAAAAAGATGAAAAAATTATAAAATATTTGGATAGTGTGAATGATTTTATTATGTTGGATGAAGCAATTGTTCAAAAATGGGAAAAAGAACAAATTGTAAAAGATAGTTTGAGACAGAGTTTGTCATTGTCAGAGATAAAATTTGAAAGAGTGGTACAAGTACTCAGAAGCTTTGTGTAAAAAGGAAAGAAAATTTATGACAAAATCTCAGCATGAAGGAAACTCAGCTATTGAATTCAAGTATTGTGATGATTGGAGTTTTTGTCAGATTGATATGTTATTCACATCAAAAGAGGACAAGGGAGAGGTTTGGGCAATTTTTAGTCCTTTCAAAGAAATCCTGCCTAGAAAAACACACATGGAACCTTATGAGTGTCATACTCTTCTTAATAGTAGAGTAATCAGGGATTCTAAGGAAGCTTCAATTGTTGTGAATGAAAAGTCAATAATAGGGCATGTAGCTATCCTGAAACATTGGCAAGGAACTTTTGGTATGAAGGAGAAGATTTTTACAGCTGTTGGGTTGAGGTCTATTGTAATTCAAAACTAAGTATTCTGAATATAGGATTTTTGAATTAATTTTTATCCTTTAGAATTTGAAAGGAGTGGTAATGTGAGCAATGTGATTAATGGCATAAATATGGGTGGAGAATGGGAGAATAATCATTTTTTGATTGAGAAATTCCTTAAAACATTATATAAAAATATAGTTGCATAATGCCATTTAGAACTCAGAAATATGATTTATGAAATATAAGGTTTATAAGAATACAACAAAGATTAAAAAATAGAAAAATTAATAATTAAGGTTGGAAGTATAAATAATACTCATTTCAGTTTAGGAACTTAATTTTAAGCCTAATTCCAAACCTCTTTATAAATTTTTTCAACTGATTATTTGGTAACCCTATTAAAAAAATTCTTTTAAAGGATTAAAATATTGAGCAAGATTTTAATATGAGTAAGAAATTATTATCTACTGAATCATTCTGCCAAGTTAATCATTCAATATTTCAAATTGAACTTCAATTTCACAAAAAATAGGTCAATTGTAGAATTCTATTACTGATAATAGAACTATGGATATATATGTGGATTATAAAAGTCCAATTTCAAAGGCTAAGGATTGTAATAGTAAACCCCATGCTGGTCCTTCAATATCTACATCTAATGAGCAAAGGAAGAAAAATAATCTTCATGAAAATTGAGACAAGCAGAAAAATCAAAATGGGGCCTGTAAGAATGCTGAATTTTTTGCAGAGTTCTTGAATTATTTCCTGCCTAAGACTACTGAATAAAATACAAATGAGCCTGAATCTTCAAGTTGAGTGCTTAAAAATATTTTTATTAATGAAAATCACTATGCAATATAGGGGGTGGACTTGCTAGCAGTCCTAAACCTGAAATGAGATGGAACTCAGATGGAACTGAGACTGAACTCAGACTGAACCCATACTTAAAACTACTTGAACACCCACCTAAAACTTTTCTTCTGAGTTTTGTTCATTCCTGATTGTATGGTTCCTTTATCAATAGCTTGATGTGTGTTCAATCTGTGGTGAGTTTGGGTCCAAGGTTTCCAAATTGTTAGCAAGTCTTCCCCCCATATTGTGTGGTAAATGCACTATTAATGACTCATTTAATTTTCTTCCCTGTTTTTTAGACACTTTTGTTCCAAAGCTAATAAATAATATTAAGGAACAAAAAAGGAAAGCAGCTGAGAGAAGAACAGCAGAGTGTTGTGAAGAGAAAGTCATAAATTCCATCTCAAAAGCAAGAAATGCACCCAGGAGTTCTGAAACAATTAGTCAAAATATTCACCACTTCTTAACAGTGTTTCTGGGTGGCTTGAAACAGCTGAATCATTATTCAGAAATCTTAACTTAAGAGGAGGTTAAAAATTGCCTTAATTGGACCCATAAAAAGAAGAATATCCTTTAAAAGAAAATTTAAAAGGTTTTTTCAATTCATCAGACAAAAATTGCTGCTGATAAGGATTATTTAGCTAGAAATTCTGCTGCTCATATTTGAGAAAAGTTTTGTTTACCTAATTTTCAGCCTTTGAGTGATCTATTGAGCATTCCAGGTGGTCCCCCAGTTCCAATTTTATTAAAAAAAATCATGAGCAGAATTTACATGAAAAAGGAGCTCTGGGGCTTACCTTTGAATGGTCATGAAAATAATTTTTAGGATAAGTCTTGAATCAGGCAGTATCAGTAATTTTTGCAAAATTTTAATTGACTTGGCTAAAGACAGTAAATTGGGTGGACCCAGAGAAATTTAAATTTTTTTCAATTTTCATTGAACAGCAGTTTTTAAATAAATATAAAAAATCAAGGAAGTATAAAGGAAGAAATGATACTTCTCTGGCTGATATTAAGAAGATTAAAAATTAAAGACACTGGTGCAAAGACACAAAATAAAAGTGAGGATTTTCATAAAAACCTTTCTAAATGAAAACTACTTACAAAATATTATTTTATTTAACAATTTATGTAGCCAAAAAATGTTGGACTATATTGGGAAAATGTAGCAATGTAAATGAAGATTTTACTGCACTCTTTTTGAAAACAGAATGCACATCAGATATTGAGGAAGAAAAAGATTCAAAGAAGCCTCCCATATATGTTATACCAGCATGGAGAAGTTAATGACTCACCAAATGTTTCTATTTTCTTTATAAAATATCCTCCTCCTTAGAAACATATATAAGGTCTCTTCTTCAGTATAGAAAGACAAATGATTGCTCTTCTGAAAAAAAAATCATTGAAAAATGGTTTAATTGGTGTCCCTAAATATTTACTAAAAAAATTCTATTCAAGTGCTTTTTTAAAAAGTCTAAATCAGATTGAAAGTGATATTCTTGAAGCTAAAAAATAAGTTGATCTAAAAAATATTTATTCAAGCTTGAATAACCTATGTAAATAGTTATATTTTTAAAAAAAATTGTGTATGATATGATAAATATATTGTTTAGTTTAGATATTACTTAGTTGTTGTTAAAGGGGATTAATGCAAAAATTATCATTATTAAATGGGTAAATTTTTGCCTGATGTAAGTATAAAAAGTAAGAAAAACAGTTTTTTATTATAAAATATATCATTTAATGTACATGAGCCAAAATTAAAGTGAAATTTAGTAAGTTTTAATTATTGGATTCTAATGGTAAAATAATTAAGTTTTTATAGGCTTGATTGTGCCATATAGGTACATATGGAACTATGCATTTTGTAATAAATGCTTTAGATAATCATAGTGATCAAATAAATGTGACAATGGAGTAAAAAAAGGCTTATGCTGATTATGCATCGAATTCCATTAATCCTAGACAAGCAAAGGTGGTTAAACCTGTATTAAGACGCAAGAGTGTGAATGTGTATTCTTTCATCAATAGCTTTGTTCCTTTTCAATTTCAATTTATAATTTCAAAAAATATTCAATATAATTTTGAGTAACTATTTTTATTTGGATCAAATATTCATACTAGAAATTTTCTAATAGTTAAGTTTATTATGATGTTACATAATTTTTTTTGTACAGAAATTTTGAAATTAATCTCTAAAAATGTTTAAGTTCCTTCTTAACTCATGATGAACTCAGGTTTAAAACAGGTAGGAGATTGTTATCAGGAGAAGTTCAGAACAAGTTCAAACTTTATCAGGTGTATTTTCAATAATTTTACAAAAATGGTTTTTGATAGTTCAAGGGCTTAGTGAATGTTCCAGAAGCCTTTGTGGTGATCATCAATTAATTTTTAATCTTGTATATAAGGTATGTTAGAAAGTTTAATTTATGAAAAATCCTTTTATTTGAAGATCTCTCATCCTGCTCAAGTATAACTATCAAACACCACAAAAAAACAGCCAGAATCTGCTAGTAGGTTCCAGCCCCTCAATCTATTTTTCATTCAAGCATAAGTAATATTTGATACCGCCAAAGCTGTTATGTTCAATTTTAAGTGCACATTCTTCTCAGAAGAATTAAAGCTGAGTTAAAACTGAATCAAATCAAAGATAGGGATTGGCACGTGCTATCAGTTGCCCACATTTTTTTTCCGGTGAAAGGATTTAATGCTTAGCTATATAATTATTAAAAATGCAATGATTAGTTAGGAATTAATTTTGAATGTCTACGCTTAAAAATTTATTCCCTAACAGCTAAGACATGTTGATTTCAGATCCAATAAAAAATTTCAAATTGCAAAATAGTTCCCTCAGCAAAAAAAAATAGCATTTTTTAAGAATAATGGCTTCAAAAATTTTATAAGAGTGTCAGATATCAAAGATTTATCAAATTATCCCACATTTCTCTAAATAAATCAAAATTATACTGGTCTCAAAGATTTTCTCCATTTGATAAATTATTAAAATTTACAAAAATTGTCTATTAATAAGTGTTATTGTGCTCTTCATTCAAATTTTTTATAATCTTATAACATTTCAGACATATGCCCCTAGAAATAATTTGCCTCATTGTAAGGATCTAAGAAAAATGCAACACTATAATAAGGGTAGTAACAAGTCAGTGATTAAAAACAACTTTTGTGAAAGCTTATATTTCTTTATGTATGTAGATGCTCAAACAATAAAAGAAAATTTCAACAAGAATTCCACTTTTGAAAAATGTTTTCTCCAATAAAGCCATCCATTACAATTAAAATCAAGGGATCCAGCACTTCAGTCAGAAATTATTGAGATTACAGCTGCAGAGTACTATCCCAAACTCAATTTGATGTAGGAACAAGCAGCATCTTTTTATTGGGAGTTGGAAGATATGAGAGTTCAAAAGCAATATGTGGAGTTTGCATTATCATTTCTTACCCTTTTAAATGTCAAAAAAATGTGAGTAATATCATACTTTAATTGTTATTTTATCTAAATTGTTATTGTTTATGATTATTAGTGCATCTGGATAGTAAGAAAGTTTCTGAAGATTCTCATATTAAGGTCAAGAAACACAAGAGCTGGAATTGTGTAGTGCTTCAAGAAATTTAAACAAGATGGTGGAAAAGACTCATCAGACAAAAAAGCATGTACCTTGTTAAGCTCCTCTGTAGTTCAAGTGTATTCTTCATCTCTTACTCATGATGGAGAAGAATGTTCTGAAAGACAAGATGAAAAGATGTTATTAAGTGATTCCTAATTATAATTTTAATCATATGAACTTTTATGAGATATACTGATATCCTTTCTCATAAACTATTGTCCTTCCATTTTACTATAGGGAAATAAATAAAGGTGAATCTGTGGCAGGTAAAAGATAAATATCATAGCCAATAATTTAATATGTATTTTGTGAAATCGACACATTTTTTTCATAATTATTACACAGACATAGATGCAGAAAATTCACAAAATAAAAAAGAAACACCCATTTTTGCTAGTGAAAATCCCAGCAGAGAGATATCATCTTCAGCCAAAGAAACAACTGAATAGGATGATGAGATACAACATTCACAAACAGAACCATTAAGAATGTGTATTTACTATTTTTTTCAAAGAAAAGTTTGGAGTAAATGTTTGAAATTTTTGTAGTATCTTCTGCATCAAAGAGCCATCCTTGTTTAAAGATATTGATTTGAAATCAGATATAAAAGAACTATATAATTTTTTCAAAGAAAATATGCTGTCAAAAGGTGAACAAGGAATGGAATGCAATAATAATCTTTCAGAATTTTCAAGGAAAAGAGAAGATTTTAGCAATTTCATTTGATCCATTCTTATTTCATTTAACCCAATTCTCTCATGCAGAATGGGTAAAAGTCATCAATGAATTAGGTAACTTCATCACTATTGAAAATATAATTTTTCTATTTAATAACTTTATAACTTTTATTGTAGGACCTTGATTTTTGGATTTAAATCAATCTACACAACCATGGCACTTGACCAATAAAATTCATTTTTCAGAACTTGTGGAAATCAATGCAAAATCATTGAAAGAAACTTATGGGGAATTTTGCAAAAAGAAGACATCAAATCCAGAAACCCACTTGATTTGTCTTCTCAGTCAATGAAAATTTTTCAGCCACCATTCTCAAAACTTCTGCTTGAACCTGATTACTTCATATCTAGAGATAATGGCAAACAAAACACATCAGGCATCTCCACTTGAAATAATTGATAATGATGATCTGATAAAACAAAGCCTTCTATTAATAAATCATATTGACAAACTTATGAAAAAGACATTGCCAATTTTCAGTTTAGAAAATGGAATAATGAAGGAAAATTTCATGACCAACTCAATGAAACCTATTTTACATCTTCTTAATGTGATATTTAACTGTTTGGAGTCATATTTGACATTCTATGAAAGATCATTGGAAAAACCAAAAACATGATCAGAAAAGCAGAAGAGAAAAAAAAAGACATTGGAGAATTGATTCAGTCAGGATCAAGCAATGCAGAAGAAAGGTCACTGATGCAAATTTATCAAAGCTCAGGGAAACACACCTTTTAACCTTTTTTTATTTATTTGATAGATGGAGTACAGGGTTTATTTGTATGTTCTCATGATCATAGGCTTGAAAATATTAGTGATTGTTTAGCATTTATAAGTCAGGTTGATTTTATTTGCAAAAAAAATATTACACATTTAATTTAGAAGAACATATATAGAAGAATCCCAATAGCTACATCATAGGTCTTTTTTTTACAAAATCATAAAAAATTCAGAAAATACGCAAGACTTCTGTACACCATCACATTTGGAACTATCCCATGCAATGACTGCTCTTTTTTGAATCATTGGAAAATTTTGCAACCCAATACATCTTTTTTTCAAAATCCAAGTCTTAAAGAGTAAATATTGATTATATTCATATAATTAGATGCTATACTTGATATAATATTGATGTAAACATATACAATAATATGAATCTTTCATAATAATAATCAAAAATTTAAAAAAAGGTGGAAATAACAAAAATGCAGTAATTATGTAAAATATAGAATAATTATAATACATGGTTTAAAAAGGAATTTGAGTAATACTAATTAAGATTTATGAGAATGAAGTGTGAAAATATGTAGAAAAAATAGTTCTTAACAACTTGAAAGAATAACATGACAGTTATAAATATATTTAATGAGTATAAAGTGTTAGAAAAGAAGTATAGGTAAGTGAAAAAACATTAAATATTAAATATGAAGTACAGAATCATGAAAAGTGTAAGAACTATTATTTCAAATGATTAAATGATATATGCACTAATAGAAAGAAAGCAACAGTTCTATTTATGATAATAATAGGAGTATAAAAAGACAAGGAACAATGAATATAATTTACTCATTAAATATATAATTGGATGAAGAAAAGGAACATAATAATTTTAAAAAATTAAAATAAAATTGTGTAATTTAACCTTCAGTGGTTTTTAAGGGTTATCCTAATTTTTATTCCATAGAAGATTTAAATAGAAGTAAAAAAAACACAAGTGTTCCATGATCTTTTCCTGAATATCAGGGTTCACTTTTTAAAATCTCTCATACAATTTTAATCCTGGAAAATATTTAATAGTAGACTCTGATCGTTGGCCAAAGATGAAGGTCCACCTCTACAAATATCATTGATCACATGGTTTCAGGCAAAAATACCATGGTGTACCCTGTTCTTCCACCAAATATCAGGGTAAACCTCTTCAAATTTCAAAAAATATTTTAATAAGAGAAAAAACATATCTACCCTGATCTTTTCCAAAATATCAGGGTACACATCATTAATTCTCATGTATTTTTAAATAACGGAAAAAACACATTTGTGGACTGTGATGTTTTCCCAAAAATCAGGGAACCCTACTCAAATTATTTCATAAAAATTTAATCCAGGAAAAAATTCAAAGGTGGGCCCTGATCTTTGCATGAAGATCAGGGTACACATCATTAATTCTCATTTACTTTTTGAATAACAGCAAGAAATTATTTGTGGACTCTGATCATGGCTCAAAGATCAGGGTACCCCACTCAAATTATCTCATAATAATTTAATCCAGGCAAAGTTACAATGGTGGACTCTGATCTTGGCCAAAGATGAAGTTACACCTCTAAATATATCATTGAACACATGGTTTCAGGCAAAAATACCATGTTGTACCCTGATCATTGGCCAAAGATCAGGGTACACCTCTTTAATTTTCAAGAAAATATGAATAGTGGAAAAAACCACAGGTGGGAATTCATCTAAAGCAAAAAATATAGGTTAACTGTTCCAAATTCAAAGATGAACACTGTTATTTTGAGAAATACAAAATAACTGTATAAAGATCTTTGATTTTTAAAATTTGAAGTTATTTTTTTCATGTATAAATTATAAAAAACAAAACATGATTAATATCCATAGCTCAAGATATTCATGTAGTTTAAGAAAGTTTATTATAACTTCACTTGAAAATTTTGAGGTGAACTCTTATCCGCAAAGGAAGATCAGAGTCCTCTATTGTATTTTTGCATGAATCAAAATAGTAAGAAATAAATTTAGAGGTATACGCTGATCTTTTCCCAAAGATCAGGGTACACCATGGTAATTTTGCCTGCAATCATGCGTTCAATGATATTTGTAGAGGTAGACCTTCATCTTTGGCCAAAGATCATATTCCACCATTGTATTTTTGCCTAGATTACACTTTAATGAGATATTTTGAGAAGTTTACCCTGATTTTTGGGGCAAGATCAGAGTCCACAAATACATTTTTGATGTTTACTAAAAAGTACATGAAAATTGATGATGTGTACCCTGATCTTTGGGCAAAGACCAGGGTCCACTTTTGTATTTTTGCCTGGATAGGATTTTAATGAGATACATTGAGTGGGGTAACATGATCTTTGAGAAAATATCACAGTCCACAAAAGTGTTTTTTCTGTTATTTAAAAACTACATGAAAATTGATGATGTGTACCCTGATCTTGGAGAAAATATCAGGGTCCACTTTTCATTTTTCCCTGTATTCATATTGGGATTGACTTTGAAAATAAATGACCCCTGTTCTAACACCCTTTATCAGATTCATCCATTGTATTTTCTCCTTTCTACACATTTTACTTGAAAATTAAAGATGTGTACCCCAATTTTCACATAAAAATCAGGGTACATATGTTTTTTCTCCTATTCAAATACTTCTTAAAATTTGAAGAGGTTTGCCCTGATCTTAGGACAAAGATCAAGGTAAAACATGTTTTACTTGCCTGACACCAATTTCTCAATGATATTTGTAGAGGGGGACCTTCATCTTTGGCTGAAGATCATAGTCCACCCTCATATTTTGGCCTTGATCTAAATTGTATGAGAGAATTTGAGAAGTGTACCCTGATCTTTGGGCAAATATTAGGGTACAACTAAGTGATTTTACCATAATAGTTTTGCCTGTCATTACATTTTGCTTGAAAATTGAACAGGTGTAACTTGATCTACAAGCAAAGATCAGGGTAAATATGTGGATTTTTACTTTAATTCAAAATGTTTATGAAATTTGAAGAGGTGTACCTTGACCAACCACAATTAATCAGTGTCTTTCCTGGTATTTTTGCCTGCTGAAATGATCCTATCCTTAAATCACATAAATAATAATACTTTCTTAGTAATCACATCCATATTAATATTGACCTAATTTCAACCTCCTAGAAAATATATTCATTATTTATTATTCTTTGATACCTTTTCTCTGTATCTACTTATTTTATCATCCTTATATTTCTTTTATATATATACTTAAACATCTACATAATATTCTATTATATTTTAAAGTTTTATGTAACTGTGATTGTGTTATCTTTGTCATTCTAATTTGCTTAAATATCAACTACATATCTTTCCTTGATTCTCAATACATCAATATACATTGTTAAAAAAAACCATTTACACAAGATTACTCCATTTTTGTAAACTTCACTATCCATCTCTATACTTCTCTTCTTTATTTAGTTGAACCTCCTTATTCAATTTTTATGGTGCTCTCACATAGATCCTTATATACACATAATAGGGGGTGTCAGTTCTGGCAAATCCGCACTTAACTTAAGTGCAGATTTCAAACCAAATCGGCACTTAAATTTTGCAAAAAAGTCACTTATTTCAAAAATGGGTGTCAGTTATGACCTCAAATCAGCACTTTTTTCCCATTTTTTTTCACAACCACATGTTGGCCACAAAACATCCCTTCCTTTCTTACCCCATCCCTGTCACATGTGACACACTGACCTTCCTCGCTACCTACTCATCAATCCTTGGCACACACCCCTTCCTAAAATTTTCAACATTTTATTATAGTTCACAATTGACGTCTGCCAATCTACATCCACATTTCACAATTCATTATTCAATCTTACTCCATACAGGGCTACCTCTGGAGCCTGCTTTACTAAGTCCGTTGACGCAACTCTTGCAAAATCATATTCACACTTTTGGGGAAGGGTGCTGAAGTAAGCAATATTTCTATCCATCGTAGAATAATTTTCATTATTCTCTCTACAAATCTAATGCTCATAGTATGGAGGAATGGTAGCCAAGTTATTAGAATTTCTATATGGCATGGAGAGATTTTCTAGAATCTCTTTACAAAAATTATTGAGTTCCATCATTAACAAGTCGATTCCTCCACCTAGTCATGTTTTAAATGGATGAAATTCATGAAAGTATTCTCCATATTGTCGACCACTGTGACCCAGATACTCAGTCAAGGATTCAAAGATATCAGTATGTCTCATGGTACTTGTGCTAGGTTTTTCACTGTTGTAGATGTAATGAAATTCTCTTTCCATGGGCTTAGACTCTATAAATATTTAAAAAATGCATGTGTGAAATGCTAAAATGCGTAAAAGAAAATAGCCTTTGTACATTTAAATAACTTTTTTTTAATAAAAAGAAGGAACGATGAAAATTCAGATATATGAAATAGTATGCTCTTAATTTTTGTAAGAATCTTTTAATATATTATTTCCAAAATTAACCAATGCACTTGAGTTATGCGTTCTCCAAGTTCTACCAATCGAGACTTCATGGGAAGGAATGATGATACTTGATACCAAAGCATAGTCTATAGCTATAATTGCAAAGATTCTCCGAAGGTACCCATTTTCATGAGTTAATTTTAGCCTGCTTGAAGCTTTTTGACATAAAGGCATCAATGTTTTCCGTACAGACTTTCACAAGGAAAATTTTTTTATCACCTGCTACCAGGTCCCTCTTTTTTAATCATTACTAATAGATTCCCTAAAAATATACCTCTTACTCACACCACATGCAAACTGCAGAGGATTTTGTGACTTCATCACCAGGAGTATTTTTCCGGGACGCAAAATCTTACTTAGGGATCAATTGAAGCATCACCTGGATTTCAAAATTCCTCCTTAATTTTTGGAAATTCAGCTCTCAAACAGCTGTAGGTAAGTGGGATGACAAGTCAGCAGGCAATAAGCCTTTTTATGAGGGATGAATTTAAATGGGAGGGGAAATTTTCATGAATCTAAAAAAGGATTGAAGTGGGATTCAGAATTCAAGTGGAATCTTGAAGGTAATGAATTTTCCAGATCCTCTACAGTTTGCACGTGGTGTCAGTTGTCATACCATCTAGAGCCTTCTAAATTCCCGATTGTTTCCTTTCCCTTTGAGTTTTTGCCCCAATTTTGTAACTTTTTTATATATTTATGTCCATTCCTTCATGCCCCACGTCGGGTGAGATTGTAAAAAATAAAAATAAGTAAATAAAAACTGATGAGAGATTGACAGAAGAGAAAGTTGGGTAGGGTTTAATTGAAGGAAGGAAGTATGTTGAGGATGTTTTAGGATATTTGAAGGGAGATTCTTGTGGATGAGGAATAAGTGATAATTCTAGAGAGGAAGAGAAGAGATGAGATGAGATAAGAGATGAGATGAGATAAGAGATGAGATAAGATAAGATAAGATAAGAGAGAGAGAGAGGGAGAGGGAGGGGGGGTAAATTACAAATTGAGGGGAGGATAAGAAAGTATTGATGAGATTAAGATGAAGAAGAGGTTTGGGAAGATGGAAGAGAGGAGAGGGAGGAAGATAGAGATAATGTGAGAGTGAAGAGTATCAGTGAAATAGGACTTTATGGTGAAATCAGCACTTTTGGTTAAGAAAGTGCGGATTTGAGTGAAATAAGTGACTTATTTCATTTTGAAATCCACCAGTATTGGGGCTAGTGTGTTTCAGAAATCTGCACTTATTTAAGTGCTGATTTGGTCAAATTTAAGTGCGGATTTGTAAGTATGGATTTGCCAGAACTGACACCCCCTAATATTATTTTTATTAATTATTTTTCTTACTCTCTTTTTCATCTCTATTCTTCTTAAGAGATTTATAAAAACTTTTCTGATAAGTTATAAGTTTTTCATGATACTTTTCTGCCAGATCTTTTTTTTGTAGTGTCATTTCAATTTCTTCTTTTAATAATTTTGTCCTTCTCATTTTGTCTTTTTTTGCAATTTACTGTGGAATATTAATTTATAGAAGAGAAACAATTCCAACTCCTTTGAAAAGATTCTTGGAAACTTGAATTGATGATCCCAGACATGTGAACTCTTCTTACTCATTAAATTTTGACATTTAATGAAGTAATTAATTTGCTGGCCAAATTATCAACCATAGTACATCAAATTTGTTGAAATTTAGTTTTTTCTTCCGCTCTGGGAAAAAAAACTCTCCTCCTTCTTGCCGTTGTGGAACACATCTTGCATTAACACAGCAATGTTGCAGCTTACAGCAAGCACAACAAAGGGGTTGTCAAGTAGGATGGCTACATTAGCTCAACAAAGGGATGTGATAGCGCAGAAAAGGTAGACTCTACACATACAGTTCTTCTTTTTTGTATTATTGAATTATAAGCCGTGTTGAGAAAAAGGTTAGGGAAGTACATAATGAGCTAAAGACAAAGAAATATGTTATGTAATTGAAAGAAGTCATGGGAAGAACTAGATGTATGATATGGACTTAAGAGGCAACAATAGAGGTGGCATGGAAATTTACGCATAAGTTAGCAGCAACGCTTTTGGGAGAAGCTTTGCCCACCCATGAAAATGAAAAACAAGTTATAAAAATAAGTAGAAGTGCTAGAAAGACAAAAGGCTTTAAAATTAGCACTCAAGAAAAAGAAAAGAAAGATAGGACTTAAGATAGGAAAGTCATTTGCTGAAGCGCAAAGGGTTTTACAATTAGTGGATACTTGTTTTGTCATCGTGGGTCATTGCAATAGGTATGAAAGGGGGTGCAGTACCTATTATTTAGTGAGGGATCCTAAGAAGTGTAAGTTTAAGGTTCTATTGTAGGAAATACCCATTCTTATAAATGTATTTAGATCTTTGAGATATTTAGATACCATTTTTTATACTTGTATTAGCGCTGAACCTGTGTAGGAAAACCTGTAGGGTAAGGAAACATAGGAAAGGGTAACTGAACATACAAATGTATATAAGTACTCACTTGTAAATAGTAGAAGTGTGTGTGTGTGTTTGTGTGTGCATGGAATTTATTAATTAATAGATAAAAAGATACATTTTATTTTTTTGTACATATTGGGTGTGCCTACCAGAAGTAGAGCTATAAAGTTATTTTATTGCTACCGTACGGATAGTATTAGATAGAGTGCTTCAAGATTGAGTGACTGAGAATATAAGAGCTTAATGAGAATAGATCTAGCCAGAAGTTTCACTGCTTATATTAAAATATATTTATCTTTTATCCCCTTAATTATTATTTACTATCATTTTACTTCATCCTTCATATCCAGAATAAATAACCAGACTTACAATATGTGCTTTCATGGTCTTTAAATATTAAAGTGGCAGGCGCTTCTTTTTAAAGTTATGTTTATGAAGAATAACCAACCCATCTTGGATTTATTTCTATAGCTTAGTATTATAGAACTCTTTCTTTTCCTACACCGTAGTTTATTCTGATTGCATAGGGACTCATCAATTTCATTTTTAAATGTATTTTTGGGGTACAAAATCCCAAATACATAATGACTCCCATCTCTATTGCAGTGGGGACTGTTACTTTAGCTGTTACCATTAATCCCCAATGTCCATTTCAGATTTCAAAAAAAAGAGTCCTCTTCCTCTTTGTGATCCAGTATATTTAACTCTTTCTCAAATACCCATGCTTACTCTTATAACTTCTTGGACAAAAACTGAAAAAAAAATATATAAAAAATCAATAATCATTTTCTTTCTTGATCTCTTTCAGCTTTTGTAATGCTTTCATTCACATATTTCCTAAATACAGTCTATTAATGTTTTGCTCATTGGAAATTATGAAAAAATACTTACTTAGATCAAGAGGAATTGAGCATCCCATCAAAATTCCATCAACAAACATTACCTAACTTTCTTGAGGTCTATTACATGAGACCACATGCATCAAAAGCTGAAGATATCTCACAGCCTGTCTTGTATCCTCAAGTTTATTAAGATATTCTAACTGCTCCAATGAAATCAATGATATAATGATTGGTTGTGCACCACTTTTTTGGGCTAGATGAAGTATGTTACTTCATTCAGCTGCTTAGAAACTTGAGGGTTTAATTCTCCATATTGTGTCTTGTGTATTGATTTTACTTTCAATTGTCCACCATACATCACTTTTGAGTCTATTATGCTAATTCTTTGTTCTTCTGCTTTTTTACTTGCCACATATTTCTTTTTCCATTTATTTTTGGATGTTTTTTCTTCCCTGCTCTTCTACCTTGATGTTTTCATTTACCATTCTTTCTCAACTAGTCTTCTTCTGAGTCACACATTGGTTACTCTACTAAAACTTTGAATCAGATATAAATTCATGGTCAGTATATGAAACTTCTCAATCAGTTAAATCACATTAATTAAATGTTTGAGTTGAAATAACATTATTCAGAGTCTAAGAGGGGAAATAATTCTCTAACAACATGCTTGCTGCATTAAACCTCAATCATGTTATTTCATACTAATAAAACACTAGAAAAATTTTAGATATAAAATGAAGATACTTTGACATACCATAATTTATTTTAATCCAACAATTATCAACCTCATATTTGGTAACCAAAAAAAACAAGAACCAAACATTAATTAAAAGTCAAATGAAACTTAATACTTTTAAGTTAACACTACATGAATGAGTGACTAAGAGGGGAAATAACACTCTAACAAGATTCTTTCTGAATTTGTCATCAATCACATAATATTTACTATTAGCACAACTTGAAGAGAAAAATTACAAAAAAAGAATTCACTTACTTTCTTTAATTGCCTAGTGGTTTTTTACAGAAGATAACCTTTAATACAAAAGTAAAATTAATATAAAAAATTCTTAATACAAATAATTACTACATCTAACAAATATCTTGTCTAAATATTTTGTGATTGAATGACTCTGAGCAACTGTCGGTGTATCTAGTATTTAAGTATGATTTAATAGAATTTATTAATGGTCCTACTACTTTTTAATAAATTATTTAGTGATTAAACCTCAGGGAAAAACTAACAAAATAGTTATACTCAAATTAAACTCACAATACTTGAATTTAAATGCGTGCTAGTGGTGGAAAATAGATAAACATAATATAGTTATAGCTTATATAAAGATAATATAAATTTATAATGGCTGTATAATATATCTTTGAATAATAATAATTTTGTTATAATGTTTTTTTGAATTTTAGTAAGTAAGTGATGTCAAATAACCGTCAAAATCCTCCATTACTTATACCAAAATCCACTGGAGTGCACAGACCTTCAATCCAGATGATCTCACTGCTATCCCTGGCAAATAAAGCACTGTGAGGTCCCATCACCTCCCCATGGCTTTAACTTCAAGCAGATTTAACACCCAGACCTCCAGTAAGGACCCTCCATCACAATTAATGATAACACAGACCCATACCATAAATAGAAAATCCAGATAAAAGGGGACACCATAAAGAAACAGGTAAAATAACTCATCCAAAGAGAATATAATGAAACCTAAAGCATATAAAGGAAACAAATGAAATTTCCAAGCCCCCAATAACATCCCCAAGCATCCATATTATCCCAGAAATGACCTCCCAACCCATAAATCTGTGAATATCCATCCAACTATGCAGATTAAGTTGTCTAAACTGAGTGTATGCGCCTGAAAAAGATGTATATCCTTCTGCAGGAGTTGTGAGTCCACTGGATACATCCATATGACCTAAAATAAGCAGAAAAACAAAGGTTATATGCTATTAAGAGGCTAAAACCCACTTATATACCTAAATACACATAATATACTGCATATTTCACTGAATATGAAATTTATGTATACATATAAGCTTATGTATGTCAATAATTACTTAATATCACTTAAGATAAGTATATTATGACTCCATTAACACCTTAATAAGTATTATTAGGCTATGGATAAGCTATTTAAACTACCATAATTTATATAATAGAGTAATAATTATATATATATGTAATATAATCATATATATTATTGTTTTGACCTTATTTTAAAGATATAAGCTTAATGTATTAAGGTTATCTTATTTTAAGTATAAGGAATACCCAGTCCTAGGGATTTCTAGGCTGACAGCAACAATATTAGATACACAAATGTATCACTGCATCAATCATCAATCATGTAATATATTACCCCAAATTAGAAAATTAAATGTGAAAAACCTAATATTACTTACATAATTTTTTTAAATTTCTATTTTCCCTTACTATAACTGAACCAACATTAATGAAATGCCAACCAAAATTCATAATTTTAGTAAAAATATCCATTATTTTATGAAAATCTGTCTAGTAAAAATTACATAATTGAGAATACTAAGAGGGGAAATAATGCTCTAAAAACATGCTCTCTGCATTAGTCCTCAATAATGTAATATTTTCCCATTATTACAATTATAAAATAATATTTTTAAAAATTATAACCATTTACATACCTTTTATACTTTGAAGCTTATGTTCCCAAATAAGACCTTGTAAAAGAGAATTCAAAAAAAAATAGCAACATCTCTTATTTATTCAAAACATTTTATTTCTTCAGTTGATTTTTTTTATTCCTGGCTATAAGATTATTTTGAATTAATAAATAATTGATTATTACTTTCAGCTGATTTTTGTCCTGAAAAATTTTATATTCTTTTTATTATTCTTTTTATTTAAATAAAAGCGAAAATATAACTAATTCATCTTTAGGTTTCCTTCTCTCACTTCAGGGTAATTTTAAAGAAATGACTGATCAAGGTGTTTCTGCTGCACGTGAAGAGGAATTGGATCTGATTGATTATGATGAGGCTACTTCTGTGAGTTCTCCTTTACCTACAAAATTGGCTCAAATTAATAAATCATTGAACCAATCAGGATGTGGAAATGGAGGAAGTGGAGATTCTGGTGGAAAAAAATGCCCAGGAACAAAAGCCTTCAATCAACCCCCCAGAAGGACTTCCCAAAGGCTTCAAAATAAAAAAAATGCCTTTACCTCAGCAAGTAAAGAATATCTCCACCCACATAAAGGAACTGAGGACAGAGAGCTTAAGACTGAGAGCAAGAACAGGCTCACTAGAAGAAAAGGTAAGAAAAATAGATGTCTTTCTTCAAGAGAAGAGGAGACCTCCTCCCCCCAGAGATCTTCCACAATTGGCTCCCCAGAAACCAGAAAATGTGGAAGTGTCAAAGTGGCTGTGGGATTGGTTAAACACCCAGTGAGATTAACTGTCTCAACAGCATCCTCAAATGCCTCAGGCAGGTCTATCAATACCCAGTCAATTCAACACAACACATCCTCACCCTTATCAAGGAGGCAGAAAAAGAAAAAACAATATTCAGTTCTTGCCCAAGCCTTGGTTAGTCCCTCTATTGAATCTCAAGTACCATTTCTTGTTACTGATCCAGTTCCTTCAGGTAATTCAGGCAGAGGGGATGAAACTATGAGACAAGTAGAGGTTGATAAGAGTAAACGAATCACTCATTGTTCTAATGTATCTAATTCTTTATTTTTAATTGCTACTTCAATGATAAACCCTGATATGGCTATTGTTTATGAAACACTTGAGCCTGAGTTTTATTAGAATCTGAAAAGCTACTGTGTTTATATATTGAGAAATACTCCAGATGTAGCAAAAATTAATGATGAATATTTGAGAGATATTATTGCTAAAAAGAATCATATCATGAAAAAAATGCAATTAACTCAGAAATATAATAGTTTGTTAACTGAAAAGGGTTATCAAGTATTAAGGAGTGAGTTACAGAGAGTTTCTGATGATTTTTTTCATTACAAAGCAACTCATGAAAAGAAAGTTGCTTTATGGAAAAATATCAAAAATGATTTGTCTAAAATACAAGATACTGTGTCTTCCTGTTGCCAGGAGCTAAAGGTAGATAAGATGAACCTGAAAAGAATGAATGATCATTATTTATCTTTTCAAAATAAAACCCAGTTATCTTTTGCAACAATCAATGAGAGTTTATCTAGTCTTCCAAGGGTGAAAACCAGGCTAACACCCATTGAAGAAAAATTGAATTCATTGTTTAATGATCAAAAATATTCTGAAATTTCTTTGAAGGAACATATGGTACAGGATGCTCCAAGTTTACATGTTTCTAGTTCATCTAAAGTAAAATTATACTCAGAAATGCCTGTTGAGACCAATGAGTTTCCATTAAAAATGATGATTCACCAGGATCTTCAACAGAAAGATTAAACAATGAGATTACTGCAAAATTGGAGAAGCTACCTGTCAGCCAGGCTACTAGACTTACCCAGTGAAATAATTAATTATTTACTGGATGAAGCCGCATCTTATCATTTTAATTATTATTTAATTATAATTTAGTTACATTAAAATTTGTTATAATAAATTAACTAAGTACAGAATGATAAAATTAAATAAATAATTAAAATTAAAATATAAAATTGTCCCTTATATTTTCTCTAACACCGTGCTCATTTGACAGGTTGGAAAAAATAAAAATTTATATTAAAAAATAGATATTAAGTTAAAATAAGATTTTAATATTCAAATAATATTAAATATATACAAAAAATTCAAATTTCTTATTTATAATTGACTTCTACAGTAAATATTAAATAAATTGATGTATTTTCTGACATACTCTGTAAATACATCTGTTTGACGCCTTCTTTTTGGAATAACTTTATTATTTGAAATACTCCTTCTAGAATATTCTTTTCTCTCTCTCATACTACTGTTTTTAGAATTTGATTGCCATTCTTTGTCTCTCCTTTGCCTATATAAGGCCCCTCTTTTTGTTGTCTTTTAATCATTCCTTTACTACATCACTTTATTACAACAATAACAAACCAAAAACTTATTCTTATAATCTATACCATTAGCATTTACAATACGTAACTCTAATATATAATTTATATCAATATTTTAATCATACCTCTTTTAATTGAGTAAAGTAATCATCCTTGATTTAAGAGTACATTTAATCCTTTAAAATCCTCGTAAAAACTTCATACCAAGACTTCTAGACCAAAAGCGTCCCTTGACAATTGGGATCCTTTCCGAAATATCGACGGCGCAACATTAATTGAGGCGTAATTGAGGGGACCATCCGCGTACAAGTATCTTTAAAGGACGAGAGAAGGCAAGAAAACGACAAACGTCATACGTCATGTGAAAAAAGTTTTTGCTGCAAATGGGAATTGAACCGCACTCCAAAACTTAGGTTCATATACTGACTAATCGTCATATATATCGTGGTAATTATTGTTATTACTATTTGTGGGTTACTCTTCACTATTCATTTGCTACATATTTCCTTTTACTCAGCACTCTGTAAGTGGCATTAATTTGCTCATTTTGCAGGGGGAGGTGTCTGGTAATTTGGAATTTAATTTTATTATTACATTTTTTTTTATTTTTCCTGGTTGAACATAATAGAGCAATAACTGTTCTTAGTCCCAGAAGTAATAAAATAATTATATTTTAATATTAATTATTATCATTTTTCAGTTGACAATTGTCCTGATTAATTTAAATTTTAATTGTTCCAGTTGACAAATTGTCCTGACAGTAATATTTTTTTTAATTAATAAATAATATTTAATTACTTCAGTTGACTTTGAGTCCTGGTAGTTCAAGAAATTTTTTTTAATTAATAAAACTCATATTTAATTACTTCAGCTGACATTAAGTCCTGGTAGTTAAGTGATCAGTTTAATAAAATTTTAAAATAAAAAATTTATATTTAATTACTTCAGTTGAAATTAAGTCCTGGTAGTTAAGTTATCAGTTTAATAAAATTTTGTTAAATTAATAAAGTTTCATATTTGATTACTTCAGTTGACAATAAGTCCTAGTAATAAATTAGTTTATTTAAAACCTGAAAATAAATAATTATTAATAAAAATTTTAATTTTTTTCTACAGTTGATTATATTATAATCCTGGTTTTAAAATTTTTTTACTAATAAATTAATTTTATTTAAGTTGATTTCTATCCTTAAAAGATTTTTTATTATTATTTTTATTTTATTCCTGTTAAATAAAAATGAAAAATAAAAGACTAATTAATTTGTCTCTTTTTTTCATTTCAGTTAAATCTTAAAATGACTGACCAAAGTGGTTTTGCTGCACGTGAAGAAGAACTAGACTTAATTTATTATGTTGAGCCTACTTCTGTAAGTTCTCCTTTAACAAGAAGAATTTCTCAAACTAATAAATACTTGCCCCAAACAGGATGTAGAGATGGAAGAAGTAGAAATCCTAGTGGACACTACTCAGGATCAGAAGCCCATGATAAACCCACCAGAAGAGCTTCCAAAAGGCTTCAGGATAAAAAAGATGCCGTTGTCTCAGCAGGTAAAGAATCTGTCTACTCACATAAAGGAGTTAAGGACAGAAAGCTTGAGACTAAAGGTAAGGGTAGATGCCTTGGAAGAAAAGGTGAGAAGAACAGATACTTTTCTCCAAGAGAAGAAGAAACCTCTTCCTCCCAGGGATCAACAACAATTGGCTCCCCAGTCCCAAGAGAAGGTGGAAGTGTCCAAGTGGCAGTGGGACTGGCTCAACACTCAGTAGGACTACTTGGCTCAAAACCAGCATCAGTTACCTCAGGTAGGTCCATCAAGGCCCACCCAGGTCAACCCCACTCCTCCCCACCCTTATCAAGGAGGCAAAAGAAGAAGGAAGCCCAATATGGTGATACCCAGCAAACCCTGGTACGTCACTCTATTGATTCTCAAGTGCCTTTTCTTGTGGCTGACTCTGTTCCTTCAGGTAAATCTGGAAGGGAGGATGAAACTTTGAGACCTATAGAGACTGGGAATAGTAGACAGATATCTCATGTTTCTAATCCATTACTTTTAATTGCTACCTCAATGATTAATCCTGATATGGCTGTTATTGATGAAACTCTTGACCCTAAGTTCTATGAGAGTCTGGAAAGTTACTCAGTTTCCTTATTGAGAAACACTCCAGATGTAGCAAGAATTAATGATGAGCACTTGAGAGATATCATTGCCAAGCAAAATCATATAATGAACAATATGCAATTGACTCAGAGATATAATAGTTTGTTAAATGATCAGGGTTATCAAGCATTAAGAAGTGAAGCACAGAGAGTCTCTGATGAATTGTCTAATTACAAAGCAACCCATGAAAAGAAAATTGCTTTATGGCAAAATATAAAAAATGATTTGTCTAAACTAAAAGATACTGTATCTGCCTGTTGCCAGGAGGTAGAGATAGATAAGATAAATCTGAAAAGATTGAATGACCATTTGTCATCTTTTCAACATAAAAATCAATTATCTTTTGCAACTATCAATGAGAGTTTATCTAGTCTTCCAAGAATGAAAACAAGACTGACAACCATTGAAGAAAAATTGAACTCATTGTTAAATGACCAAAAATATTCTGACATTTCTGTGAAGGAACATATAGTGCAGGATGCTCAAATAGTATCTGTGGCTAGTTCATCTAAAATAAAAATAGATCCAGAAATACCTGTTGATAACACTAAGTTTCCATCAAAAACTGATGATGCACCAGGATCTGCAACAGAAGGCTTAAACAATGAGATTTCAGCACAATTAGAGAAATTACAGCTGCTTCTTACTCAGAAACAAGCTAGTACTAAGGAGAGTCCTTCAAATCAAAAGAATTGGCCAAAACTTGACCAGTACCCAACATTTGATGGTGACTCTTTCTCTGATTGGCAACAATTTATTTGCAGAATTAATAACTTAAAAAATTCTTACAAACTCCCAGATGAGGAAATTGTGTCCAAATTAATTTCTTTATTTACTAATGTTGCCCTGATGTGGTATGAATCTGTTCTCCTGGATGGGACTGACTACTCATGGGAGGATTGGAAGAAATTAATTAAAGCACAATTTGGTGGCTCCAAGTTCAGAATGGCTCAACAAAGGCAGTATGAGGAAACTAGATATAGCTCTTCTACTGATAAACCTATTGAGTTTTTAATGAAACTTGTAAAAATCTTAAGGGCAATGGACCCAAATATGGAGTTTGATTTATGGAAGGACAGGATCCTCTATAAATTACCAATGTCTCTGAGAGACTTGATAGTGGCTAGGACTGAGTTCTCCAAAGAACCCTCTTCTTTCATTAATACTTGCAATGAGATAATTCTAAACAATAAGTATGATGCCAGAAGATTCATTCCTAGGAACCCTTTGGAGAAACCCTCCACTTACCAACAGAAACCACTGGAAAAGTTTGGTAAACCTTCTGCCCCTGTTGCACCAAAGAAGTATGCAACAAACACTTGCTTCAAGTGCAACAAGCCTTGGCAGAAAGGCCATGTTTGTGACAAGAAGATAAATCTTGTAGAACAAACAGAGGAGCATGCTGATGACACAGTGGCACTGGATGATACATCAAGTGATTGTGCCAGCAAAATTTCATATGAATCTCAATAAGAAATCTTGATGCTGGAAAAGGATATTCATTATTTAAATACTATTGACATTGATAATAATGATTTATCTACAGTTGAAGATGCTGAGATCATAAAGAACATTGAGGATAGCTCAATTATTATTGCCCCTCTTAAGGCACGAGTCTTGATCAATGGAACCAGCATTGAAGTTGTTCTGGATTCGGGAGCTGGAGGAAGTTTAGTATCTGAAAGAGCACTTGCATCAGTAGATCAAGACTATAAATCTAAACTGATGCCTATCATTTCTGAAAATTGGAGAGGGTAAGGCTCTGTTTTGTCCCCCATTGGGAAATACAAAGCCACTGTGTTTTTTAAATTTAACCATGGTTTTGCAAGAGCTATTTGTGATTTTGTTGTCATGAAAAATGATAACTTGAGAAATTGGTGTATTGTAGCAAATGATATTTTAACCAAGTATGGCATAAAATTGGATCCTTCAAACCAATGTTTCACAATGGGGATGAATGGGAAGAGAAAATTTAAGATTTCCTCCCCTAAAAAATTAGTAAAACCAGAATTGAACACATGTAAATCTGTGGTTCAATATAAAGGAAGATCTACAAAGGAAATGCATGCCCTTATGTCTGAAATTGACAATGCTTCTTTTGGAGAACAACTTTCTGGTAAGGATAAAGATTCCATCATTAACTTGATAAAATCTTTTCCTATGGCCTTTGCTCATGGGTCACATGAACTGGGATTAGTTAAAGAGGAAATGAAACTTTCATTGTCTTGCCCATTAACTGATATACCACCTAGTTTAAAGAAGAAGCCTTATCCTGATTCTCCCACAAAGAGAAAAGATATTGTAGACAATATCTCTACCCTTTTAAAAATGAATATTATTGAAAAGGTAGTTGAAACACCTAAATATTGTGTTATCTCACCTGTCCAAATTTCTTATGAGAAAGATAAAGCCAGGTTATGTGGTGATTATAGAGCACTAAACACTTATACTGTTGATGATATCTACCCTTTACCTAGAATCAGCTCTATACATGCTACTTTACAGGGTGCTAAATATATTAGCTGTTTGGATGGTAATAAGGGATATCACCAGGTACCTGTTGAGAAAAGTTCTCAGAACTTTCTGATGATTGCCACTCATATGGGTATTTATACGTATATTAGGATGCCATTTGGCCCTAAAAATGCCCCTTCAGTTTTCCAAAAAGTAATGGATAACACATTCCATCAAGAAATAATTGAAGGATGGTTGATGGTTTATATTGATGATGTCATTATATTCTCAAAAAAATTTGAGGACCATCTTAAACACCTGTGTAAATTATTCCAGAAAATGGATGAAATAAATATGACACTTGATTTGAAGAAATGTATATTTGGTTTCCATTCTTTAAAAGTTCTTGGTCATGTTGTTTCAGGCTTACAGATATGTGTTGACCAGAACAAAGTGGCAGCCATACAACAGGTGAAGGCTCCTACAACAGTGAGAGAGCTCCAAAGTTTTTTGGGAATGTGTGGATACTATAGACAGTATATTAAAAATTACCAAGTCATAGCTTTACCCCTTACCCAATTAACTAGAAAGGATGTTGCTTTTGTCTGGAATAGTGAAAGACAAAGAGCCTTAGACACTATGAAACACTGTTTGATGTCAGCACCAATTCTTGCTTTACCTGACTTTGATCAACCATTTGTTTTGTACACTGATGCCAGTTTCATTGGTCTTGGTCCTGCCCTCCATCAAAAACAAGTGAAAAATGATAATGTTTCAGAAGTAGTAATTTTTTATATTTCAAGAACCTTGAGAAATAGTGAATTTAAATATGGTGCTACTCAATTAGAGTGTTTAGCTGTAGTATGGTCTCTAGAAAAGCTTCATTATTACCTAGATGACCAGAAATTTGAACTTGTCACTGACTCAAGTGCAGTTAAATCCCTTTTAAACTTGAAAACACCTAACAGACATATGTTCAGATGGCAGCTGGCTGTTCAAGAGTACAGAGGGAGAATGACAATTATTCATAGGGCTGGTATTGTTCACTCAAATGTGGATATGTTATCAAGGTTACCTTTACCAAATGATGACTCTAATCCTGCTTATGATCCTGAGGATGAAATTATTCATATTCATGGGATATATGTGGTTGATATGGAGGAAGAGCTATTACAGCTTATTCTGGAATCATATAGTAAGGACACTGACTTAAAAAAGTTATGCACCATATTAAATGATCCAAAGAATGCTTCAATACAAGCTTTAATTAAAACCCTTCCACCAAAGTACCAAAAAGCTTTGGAAAAAGGTAAATTTTCAATTGATGAAGGATATCTATATTATAGAAGAAAGTTGAGTAATGTTATTGTTATTCCTCCTTCTATGAAAGAAATCATCTTTAAAATTTGTCATGATGACATATTAGCTGGACATTTTGATCTTGACAAAACAATGATCAGAATCAAGAACACTGCTTGGTGGGCTAATATATCTGAAGACACAAAATTATATGTTGAATCTTGTGATTCTTGCCAAAAATCAAAAAGATTAACTGGTAAAAGAGCAGGATTAATGCAACATATTGAACCTCCTGATTCTCCATGGAAAATAATAAACATGGATTTTGTAACAGGATTACCTATTGCTAGTAAAGACAGTTATAACTCTTGTTGGGTTATTGTGGACAGATTCACAAAAATGTGTAAATTTATCCCTGCGCACAAGGATGTTTCCACTAAAGAATTAGCTTTCTTATGGTGGTCTCATATGTTTAATACTGCTGGTTTTCCTAAAGCCAAAATCTCTGACAGAGACCCTAAATTTACTTCTGAATTTTTGATGTCTCTGATGGATGTTTGTGGTTGTGATCTGAAACTTTCTACTTCCCATCACCCTCAGATTGATGGTTTAGCTGAAAGAATGATTCAGACTTTAGAGGACATGATAGGAAGATATTGTGCCTTTGGCCTTGAGTATTAAGATAATGACAGATTCACTCATGATTGGGTTACCTTACTTCCTGGGTTAGAATTTGCTTATAATAGCACTGTTCATTCTGTTACTCAAAGAAAGACTCTTGAGCTCTGGCTTGGATATGTTCCTAATACTCCTGCCCAAATTCTCAATAACAAAATACTAAAATTGGATATACATCCTGGTGTAAAATCTTTTCTTCAAATGAAACAACTATGTAGAAATCATGCTAAAAAATGTATTGAAAAATCATTTGAATATGAGAAGAAAAGATGGGACAAATCCCATAAAGAATACACTTTTAAAAAGGGTGATGAAGTGTTGATTTCTACAGTCCACTTCAACTTACAAGGTAATAACAAATTGAAAGATCCATTTGTTGGTCCATTTGTTGTCAGAAGAATGATTGGAGATAATGCAGTTGAAGTTATTCTGTATTCTCCATATGACAGAAAACATCCTGTTTTTCCAATATCTCTTTTGAAACCTTACACATCCAATAGTGATTTATTTCCAAAAAGGAGGGGTAGACCAAAGAAAACCCCAAATGAAATCACTGAAACAGCAGAAATTGAAAAAATTCTAAATGAAAGAATAGTAACTGCTGAAAAAGGTACAGAATACTTTCTGAGATTCAAGAATAAATCATCTGAATATGATTCTTGGATACCTGGGAAGGAGATATCTAATCGTCATACTCTACTAAAAAGTATAAAAAGAAAAAATCATAGCATTTTTTTATTGTTTTTTTAGAGTGAGGGAGTGTCAGCCAGGCTACTAGACTTACCCAGTGAAATAATTAATTATTTACTGGATGAAGCCGCACCTTATCATTTTAATTATTATTTAATTATAATTTAGTTACATTAAAATTAGTTATAATAAATTAACTAAGTACAGAATGATAAAATTAAATAAATAATTAAAATTAAAATATAAAATTGTCCCTTATATTTTCTCTAACACCGTGCTCATTTGACAGGTTGGAAAAAATAAAAATTTATATTAAAAAATAGATATTAAGTTAAAATAAGATTTTAATATTCAAATAATATTAAATATATACAAAAAATTCAAATTTCTTATTTATAATTGACTTCTACAGTAAATATTAAATAAATTGATGTATTTTCTGACATACTCTGTAAATACATCTGTTTGACGCCTTCTTTTTGGAATAACTTTATTATTTGAAATACTCCTTCTAGAATATTCTTTTCTCTCTCTCATACTACTGTTTTTAGAATTTGATTGCCATTCTTTGTCTCTCCTTTGCCTATATAAGGCCCCTCTTTTTGTTGTCTTTTAATCATTCCTTTACTACATCACTTTATTACAACAATAACAAACCAAAAACTTATTCTTATAATCTATACCATTAGTATTTACAATACGTAACTCTAATATATAATTTATATCAATATTTTAATCATACCTCTTTTAATTAAGTAAAGTAATCATCCTTGATTTAAGAGATATGTACAAATTTGTTGAGAGTCCATTTAATCCTTTAAAATCATCGTAAAAACTTCATACCAAGACTTCTAGACCAAAAGCGTACCTTGACACTACCACTGCTTCTTACTCAGAAAAAAGCTAATACTGAGGAGAATCCTTCAAATCAAAAGAATTGGCCAAAACTTGACCAGTATCCAGCATTTGATGGTGATTCTTCTTCTGATTAGCAAGAATTCATTTACAGAATTGATAACTTAAAAAATTCTTACAAATTCACGGATGAGGAAATTGTGTTTAAGTTAATTTCTTTGTTTACCAATGTAGCCCTAATGTGGTATGAATCTGTTCTCCTGGATAGGAATGACTACTCATGGGAAGATTGGAAAAAATTGATTAAAGCACAATTTGGTGGCTCCAAGTTTAGGATGGATCAACAAAGGAAGTATGAGGAAACTAGATATAACTCTTCTACTGATAAAAATATTGAGTTCTTAATGAAACTTGTAAAAATCTTGATGGAAATGGACCCAAATATGGATTCTTAGTTATGGAAGGACAGGATCCTTTATAAATTACCAATGTCTTTGAGAGACTTGATAGTGGCTAAGACTGAGTTCTCCAGAGAACCTTCTTCCTTCATTAATACTTGTAATTAAATCCTTCTAAACAACAAGTATTATCCCAGAAGATTCATTCCTAGAACCCCTTTGGAGAAATCCTCCACTTACCAACAGAAAACTCTGGAAAAGGTTGGTAAACCTTCTGCCCCTTTTGCACCTAAAAAGTATGCAACAAACACTTGCTTCAAGTGCAACAAGCCTTGGCAGAAAGGCCATGTTTGTGACAAGTAGATAAATCTTGTTGAAAAAACTGAGTAGTTTGCTGATGACACAATAGCACTGGATGATACTACTAGTGATTGTGCCAGCAATATTTCATATGAATCTCAACAAGAAATCTTGATGCTGGAAGAAGATATTCACTATTTAAATACTATTGATATTGATAATAATTATTTATCTACAGTTGAGGATGCTAAGATAATAAGGAACATTGAGGATAGCTCAATTGTTATTGCCCCTCTCAAAGCACCAGTCTTGATCAATGGAACCAGCATTAAAGTTGTTCTAGATTCTGGAGCAGGAGGATGTGTTGTATCTGAAAAAGCACTTGCTTCAGTGGATCAAGACTATAAATCAAAACTAATGCCTATCATTTCTGAAAATTAGAAAGTTTATGGCTCTGTTTTTTCCCCCATTGGTAAATACAAAGTCACAGTGTTTTTTAAATATAACCATGGTTTTGTAAGAGCTATTTGTGATTTTGTTGTCATGAAAAATGATAACTTAAGAAATTGTTTTATTATAGGAAATGACATTTTAACCAAATATGGCATAAAATTAGATCCTTCAAACCAATGCTTCACAATGGGGATGAATAGGAAGAGAAAATATAAGATTTCCTCCCCCAAAAAATTGTTAAAACCAGAATTGAACACATGTAATTCTGTGGCTCAATATTAAGGAAGATCTACAAAGGAAATTCATGCCCTTATGTCTGAAATAGACAATGCTTCTTTGGAGAACAACTTTCTGGTGAGGATAAAAATTCCATCATTGAATTGATAAAATCTTTTCCTATGGCCTTTGCTCATGGGTCACATGAACTAGGATTAGTTAAAGAAAAAATGAAACTTTCATTATCTTTTCCATTAAGTGACATAACACCTAGTTTGAAGAAGAAGCCTTATCCTGCTCCTCCCACAAAGAGAAAAGATATTGAGGATAATAACTCTACCCTTTTAAAAATGAATTTTATTGAAAAGGTAGTTGAGACACCTAAATATTGTGTTATCTCACCTATCCTAATTTTTTATGTGAAAGATAAAGCCAGGTTATGTGGTGATTATAGAGCACTAAATAATTATACTGTTGATTATATCTATCCTTTGCCTAGAATTAGCTCTATACCTGCTACCTTACAGGGTGCTAAATATATTAGCTGTTTGGATGGTAATAAGGGATATCACCAGGTACCTGTTGAGAAAAATTCTCAGCATTTTCTGATGATTGCTACTCATATGGGTATTTATATGTATGTTATGATGCCATTTGGCCCTAAAATTGCCCCTTCAGTTTTTAAAAAAGTTATGGATAACACATTCCATCAGGATTTAATTGAAGGATGGCTGATGGTTTTTATTGATGATATCATTATATTCTCAAAATTATTTGAGGACCATCTTAACCACCTGTGTAAAGTGTTACACAAAATGGATGAAATAAATATGACACTTGCTTTGAAGGAATGTAAATTTGGTTTTCATTCCTTAAAGGTACTTGGTCATGTTGTTTCAGGATTGCAGATATGTGTTGACCAAAACAAAGTGGCAGCAATACAACAGGTGAGGGCTCCCACTACAGTTAGAGAGCTCCAGAGTTTTTTGGGAATGTGTGGATACTATAGACAGTATATTAAAAATTACCAAGTCATAGCATTACCCCTTACCCAATTTACTAGAAAGAATGTTGCTTTTGTCTGGAATAGTGAAAGACAGAGAGCATTTGACACTATGAAACACTGTTTGACTTCAGCACCAATTCTTGTTTTACCTGACTTTAATCAACCATTTCTTTTGTACACTGATGACAGGTTTATTGGTCTTGGTGCTGCCCTCCATCAAAAACAAGTTATGAATGATAAAGTATCAGAAGTATTAATTTGTTATATTTCAAGAACCTTGAGAAATATTCAAATGAAATATGGTGCCACTCAGCTTGAATGTTTAGCCATAGTGTGGGCTCTAGAAAAGCTACATTATTACCTAGATGACCAGAAATCTGAACTTGTCATGGACTGAAGGGCAGTTAAATCTCTTATAAACTTGAAAACACCTATCAGACATATGTTCATATGGCATTTAGCTGTTCAAGAATACAGGGGGAGAATGACAATTATTCATAGGGCTGGTATTGTTCACTCAAGTGTGGATATGTTATCAAGGTAACCTTTACCTAATGATGAACCTACTCCTGCTTATGATACTGAGGATGAAATTATTCATATTCATGGGATATATATAGTTGATATGGAGGAAGAGCTATTATAGCTTATTCTGGATTCATATGATAAGGATGTTGACTTAAAAAAGTTATGCACCATATTTAATGATCCAAAGAATGCTTCAATGCAAGCATTAATTAAAAAACTTCCACTTAACTACCAAAAGGCTTTGGAAAAAGGTAAATTTTCAATTGATGAAGGATATCTATATTATAAAAAAAGGTGAGTAATGTCATTGTTATTCCTATATATATATAATAATTACACTATTATATAGATTATAGTAGTTTTAATAGCTTATTAATAGCCTAAAAATACTTATTAAGTTATTAATGGAGTAATAATATACTTATCTTAAGTGATATTAAGTAATTATTGACATACATAAGCTTATATGTATACATAAATCTCATATTCAGTGAAATATGCAGTATATTATGTATATTTAGGTATATAAGTGGGTTTTAGCCCCTTAATAGCCTATAAACTTTGTTTTTCTGCTATTTTTAGGTCATATGGACATATCCTGTGGACTCACAATGATTACAGAAGCATAAACATTTATTTCAGGCATATAGACTCAGTTTGGACAACTTAATCTGCTTCCTTGGATGGATATTCACGGATTTATGGGCTGGGAGGTCATTTCTGGGTTAATATGGATGCTTGGGGATGTTTATGGGGGCTTGGACATTTCATTTGTTTCCTTTATATGCTTTGGGTTCCATTATATTCTCTTTGGATGAGTTATTTTACCTGTTTCTTTATGGTATCCGCTTTTATCTGGATTTTCTATTTATGGTATGGGTCTGTGTTATCATTAATTGTGATGGAGGGTCCTTACTTGAGGTCTCGGTGTTAAATCTGCTTGAATTGGATGCCATGGGTAGGTGATGGGCCCTGACAGTTCTGTTATTTCTGAGGATAGCAGTGACATCATCTGGATTGAAGGTCTGTGCACTCCAGTGGATTTTGGTATAAGTAAGGGAGAATTTTGACAGTTATTATACATCACTTACTTACTACAATTCAAATAAACATTATAAAAAATTAATATCATTTAGAAATATATTATAAAGCCTTTAAAAATTTATATTATCTTTATATAAGCTATCACTATATTATATTCATCTATTTTCCACCACTATCATGCATTTAAATTCAAGTATTGTAAGTTTTATTTGAGAAGAACTATTTTATTATTCTTCCCCAGAGGTTTAATCACTAAATCATATATTAATAAGTAGTTGGACCATTAATAAATACTATTAAATCATACTTATATACTAGATACACTGACAATCGGGGGTCTTTCCTTAGTTTTTTACTTATTATTTAGTTTGAGCCTTGGGACGTGATTTTTACTTTAGTATAGCTCAAAACAAACCAAATATTTGGGTCTGCTGCATATTTGTGGGTCATCATAGCTCAGTGATTGCGGAAAAGAATCCTTATAATAATTGTACTAATTTTTTATAATAAAAATTACTTATTTACAGTGGTAACTGTACCCAATATAAAACCAATTTTACTTGGTGTTTGGTCACCAATTTAACACCCAATTAAATTGTTATTTGGTTAAAGATTTGTAAGCTATTAATTCACCCTTATAAAGGTCTAGTTAAACTTTTTATTATTTTTTTAACAGATTTTTTCAAATTTTTATTACATTTTATTTAAATAAATAAAGATTTATATTCAGGGTAAACACCAGTGCTTTTTATTAGTAATATCATTGCTAATAATTTTAATCTACTAATTCCAATAAGTTTTCCTTTCTGTAGACGTGATATATTGTTATTTTTATCAATATGAGTGCTCCCCAGCACAATGTAAGTGAAAAGCCTGCTTATAATACCAGGTCTAAAGCTAACAAAAACATTGCTACAGGACATAACTATGGAGGGTCAGTCATACCCCCAGGCAGAGCAAATGAGCACAGAGGAAAAAGACGCCCTCTTAATAAATATTACCATAAAAAATATGTCTCCTCCTCTACAGGATCAACTATCCTCTGGCAAAACAGGTACTGAAGTTAGAGGAATCAAAGTCCCTCATGCTCAACGAGGTAGAGCAATTAGAAAACAATTGTAAGGTTGGATTTCAGCAGATGAACCAATCATTGGAAAAGCTAAAGGGAGTCCAGCCAATTCAGCAACCCCCTACCCCAGAAGGGTCACATCACTCCCAGGAGAAAATACTGGTAGACAAATGGAAGTGGGATTGGTTCCATCAACAATGGTCCAGTCACAACTACAACAAGGATCCTCCTCCTCCTCTGACTTACTAAGTTCACCCCTACAAGGGAAAACAAAGGCGCCAAAAATCAGGGCTCACACAAATCCCGTGGTAAGTAAATTACCATCTCAGATTGAACACAATACTGATAATTACAATGTAATTAATATTATTGATGTCAAATCTGTGCAGAAAATAGAGGAGGACTTAAGAAAATTAGGTTTTAATGTAGATACACCTGACTTGTCTTTTGTCAATAACAACAGTAGTATTTATAATACAGTTAATCCTCAGTTGCCACCACTTACTAGTGAGATGAGAAGTTCACAAGAGAGTGAGAGAATTGAGAAGGAAGACTTGGAGTATTTTAACAATAATCCAACTGTCCATAGAATTATTTCAGCATTGTGGAATAGAATTACTGATTGTGAGGAACAGACAGTTAAGCTCACAAGTGATACAATTTCATCCTTAACATTAAATATTTCTCAACTGGAAAAAATTGATAAAGAATTAGAGAATGAACATTTGTCTCTAACTCTTAAATATGATTCATTGAGTAATAAATATAATGAACTTTCAAACAAATTCTGTGATTTGGAAAAATTTTATGAAACACATTTATTGAAAACTGAATCAAAAACTAAGTTATCTTTTTCCCAGAAAAATCAAAGTGTCTCTGAGCTGCTAAAAAGCTTTATTAAAGTTGAGATTGAGACTGCAAATCTACTAATGAACCAGGATAATCATAAGTATACTCAGTATAGTAATAATCCTTTCATTGGAAAAAGTGAATCTCATTCCTTCCCTATACCACCACAACTAAAACCATTTGGTGGTAGTGTCAAATCTGAAAATGTAAGTCACAAATCTGTACAGGAGGAAATACAAGACCATTTATCAAGAGTAAATGAGTTGTTGAATTTACCTAAGATTAGTGAAATAAAATCCAATCAGAAGAACTGGCCTAAGATAAATCAGTACACAAATTATGATGGGGAAGCCAGCTCTGATTGGAAACCTTTCATCTAAAGAATTGACTATTTGAAATTCTAATATAAGTTACCAGATGAAGAAATAACATCAAAATTGATCTCTTTATTTAAGGATGTTGCTTTATTATGGTTTGAAGCTGTTTTGAATGAGGGTAAAGATTACTCTTGGGCTGAATGGAAACAACTAATTGAAAAACAATTTGGAGGTTCTAAATCCAGAATCACTCAGCAGTGACTTTATGAGAAAACTTGGTACAATCTGTTGAATGGTGACAAACCTATGGTATTTTTAATGAATTTAAATAAAATATTAAAAGCCATTGAGCCTAACATGGATTTTAACTTATGGAAAGATAAGATAATATATAAATTACCTATATCTTTAAGAGACATTGTTGTAGCTAGAACCATTAATGTTACTGAATATTCTGACTTTATTAATATTTTCAATGAAATATTTTTAAACCATAAGTATGAATCAAGGTATACCACTTAAAAACAAAATGTTGAACCTGTGAAAAATCAGAATTCAAAAACACTTCAGGAGAAGCAGAAAAAACCTACTGCACCTGTAGTACCAAAAAATTATTAGACAAACACTTGTTATATGTGTAAAAAACCTTGGGTTAAAGGTCACAAATGTGAGAAGAATGTAAATATTTTTGAACATCAACTTGAATCGGAAATCAAAACAGATAAAAGTAAAGATTCAAGTGATTATGACAGTAATATCTCATATAGTGATAAAAATGAAGTCAGTATGTTGGAAAATGATTTCTCCATCTTTGACAATCGAATATTGAATATGAACTCAAATGAATCTTAAATGAATTTTGAGGGTGCTGAAATCATTAAAGATATACAGGATGATAACATTAGAATGACACCTATCACGGTTACAGCTATCATTTCTGATGAAAATATTAATATAGAATTGGACACAGGAGCTGCTGGTTCTGTTTTTTTTACTAATACATTTCAGAAAATTGATAGTGAATATAAGTCTAAGCTTGAACCCCTTCAAAGTAAAAATTGAAGAGGTTTTGGATCAGAACTACATCCCATTGGTAGATGCAAAGCTTCTTTTTACTTTAAACATCAACATGGTTATGTAAGAATAACTTGTGACTTTGTAGTAATGGATAATACTAACTGTAGTAACTGTTTTATCATTGGAAATGATATTATGACTAATTTTGGTGTAAAATTAAACCCTGCTAATAACAATTTTACAATTGGAATAAATGGTAAAAGGAAATTTAAAATAAATTCTTTTAGCACAGTCTTACACATTGAATCAGTAATAAATATTCTGTGCAAAGGAAGAGAATCCAATGAGATGGAACTTTTGGAAACAGAAATTTCAAAAGCATCATTTGGCACTCAGATAAGTGAAGCTGAGAAAAGTAATATTTTTGACTTAATTAAAGCATTCACAATGGCTTTTTCAGATGGTACAAATGAACTTGGCCTTGTAAAAGATCATGAAATGAAGATTATTTTAACCTGTGATATGGATAATTTTCCTGCTAGTCTTAAAAAGAAACCATACCCTGCTTTACCAATGAAGAGGAAAGACATTGAGTATAATATTAAAATGTTATTAAAAATGAACATTCTTGAAAAGGTTGAAACTACACCAAAATATTGTGTAATATCACCAGTGCTAATTTCTTATGAACAAGATAAAGCAAGACTGTGCGGTGATAATAGAGCATTAAATACATTTACAGTAGATGATATTTATCACTTTCCAAGGATTGCCTCTATACATGCTATTCTTAAAGGTGCTAAGTATATAAGTTGCTTAGATGGAAATTAAGGGTACTATCAAATTCCTGTTAAAAAGAATTCACAGAACTTTTTGTTGATAACAACACACATGGGAATTTATAAAGATTTCAGGATGACATTTGGACCAAAAAATTCTCCATCAGTATTTCAGAAGTTAATGGATATCACATTCCATAATGAAATGATTGAGAGATGGTTAATGGTATAAATTGATGACATCATAGTGTTCTCTAAGACATATGATGAACACTTAATCCATTTAAAGAAGGTATTTCAGAAAATGAATGAAATAAAAATGACCCTTGCATTGAAAAAATGTAAATTTTGGTTTGAATCTTTAAAATTGCTTGGTCATATTGTATGTGGCTTACAAATATGTGTAGACCAAAATAAGGTGGCTGAAATAAAGAATATTGGCATTCCTCAAAATGTAAAGGATGTACAATCATTTCTTGGTATGTGTGGTTATTATAGAAAATATATAAAAAACTACCAGTTGATTGCTGCACCATTTACCAAACTGATAAAGAAATCAGAAGCTTTCATTCGGAATAATGAAAGACAACAGGCTTTTGATAAGTTGAACAAATGTTTTATGACAGCTCCTATCTTTTGATTACCAGATTTCAAATTTCCATTTGTATTATATACAGATGCAAGTTTTATTGGTCTGGGTGCTGCTTTGAATCAAAAATAACTTATTGAAGGAAAAATGTCAGAAGTAGTAATTTGCTATATTTCACCTACTCTAAGAAGTAGTGAATTTAAATATGGTGCTACTCAACTTGAGTGATTGGAAGTAGTATGGGCTCTTGAGAAGCTAAATTATTACTTTGAAGACCAAAAATTTGAGTTAATAACTGACTTTAGTGTAGTAAAGTCACTTTTAAACATGAAAACTCCTAATAGGCACATGTTTAGATGGCAATTAGCTGTACAAGAATACAGAGGACGGATGACTATTACACATAGAGCAGGAACCTTACACTCTAATGTAGATTTGTTATCTAGAGTACTTCTGCCTAATAATGATTATAATCCTGCTTATGTTCCTGAAACAGAGATTATTAACATCTATGGCATTTATATTGTAGATCTTGTGGATAAATTTATGAAATTAATTCTTGATATGTATGCTTCAGATCCTGACTTGAGTAAACTCACTACAATATTAAATTATCCATCTAATGCTTCAATGAATGTTTTAATAAAAACATTACCAAATAAGTATAAAGAGGCATTAGAAAAAGGAAAATTTTCCATTGAGGATGATTTTATATATTACAGAAAAAAATTAAGTAATGTAATTGTAATTTCCCCTTCAATGAAGGAGTTAATGTTAAGTATATGTCATGATGATATATTAGCTGGTCATTTTGACTACCATAAAAAATTAACCAGAGTAAAAAACACAGCTTAGTGGATTAACATGTCTGAGGATGTTCAAAAATATGTTGAGACATGTGATTCTTGTCAAAATCTAAAAGATCATCAGGCAAACAAGCTGTTTTATTACAACAAATTGAGCAACCAAAAGCTCTATGGGAAACAATTAACATGGACTTTGTAACAGGTTTGCCAATAGCAGGGCATAAGAGTTATAACTCCTGCTGGGTAATTGTAGATAGATTTACAAAGATGTGTAAATTTATTCCTACCCACAAAGAGGTTTCTGCAAAGGACTTAGCTTTTTTATGGTGGACACAAATGTTAAATATAGCAGGATTCCCCAAAGCAATAGTCTCAGACAGAGATCCTAAATTTATTTCTGAGTTCTGGACATCACTTACGGATGTTTCAAGGTGTCAATTAAAACTTTCTACCGTAAACCATCTACAAACTGATGGGCTAGCAGAAAGAATGATACAAACATTGGAAGATATGATACGAAGATATTGTGCTTTTGGTCTTAACTTCTAAGACAATGACAAGTTCACACATGATTGGGTAACCCTTATCCCAGGTTTAGAGTTTGCATACAATAGTATAGTACATTCTGTCTCTGGAAAAAAGCCATTTGAGTTATGGTTGGGTTATGTACCTAATACCCCTTCTAAAACTATTAATAAATTATCTAGATTGTATATCCACCCAGGTACTAAATCTTTTCTTCATATGCAAGAATTATGCAGAAAACATGCTCAAGAATGTATAAATAAGGCGTTTAAGTATAAAAAGAAAAGATGGTATAAAGCCCATAAAGATCAAATGTTCAAAGAGGATGGCGAAGTCCTTATTTTAACACTAAATTTCAATTTAAATGGTATTGTTAAATTGAAGGATCCATTCATTGGACCATTTGTAGTTAAAAAGATGGTTGGTAATAATGCTTTTGAGGTTATTCTATATGCACCTTATGATAGAAAACATCCAGTTTTCCTATTTAGCTTTTTATATGGTGGACACAAATGTTAAATATAGCTGGTTTCCCCAAAGAAATAGTCTCAGACAGAGATCCTATATTTACTTTTGAGTTCTGGACATCACTTACAGATGTTTCAGGGTGTCAATTAAAACTATCTACCGCAAACCATCTACAAACTGATGGGCTAGCAGAAAGAATGATATAAACTTTAGAATATATAATACGAAGATATTGTGCTTTTGGTCTTAACTTCAAAGACAATGACAAATTCACACATGATTGGGTAACCCTTATCCCAGGTTTAGAATTTTCATACAATAGTACAGTACATTCTGTCACTGGAAAAAAGCCTTTTGAATTATGTTTGGGTTATGTACCTAATACCCCTGCTAAAACTCTTAATAAATTACCTAGATTGGATATCCATCCAGGTACAAAATCTTTTCTTCAGATGCAAGAATTATGTAGAAAGAAATCTCAAGAATGTATAAATAAGGCATTTGAGTATGTGAAGAAAAGATGGGATAAAGCCCATAAAGAACAAATGTTCAAAGAGGGTGATGAAGTCCTTTTTTCTAAACTACATTTCAATGTAAATGGTAATGTTAAATTGAAGGATCCATTCATTGGACCATTTTTAGTAAAAAATATGGTTGGTATCAATGCTGTTGAAGTCATTCTATATGCACCATATTATAGAAAACATCCAGTATTTCCTATTTCTCTTATAAAACCATACCATTCTAATTATACTGCTCTATTTCCAAGAATATCAATAAGGAATAAATAGTAACCTGAAGAAATAGTTAAAAAGGCAGAAATTGAAAAGATACTTAAAAAGAGACACCTTATTAAAGAAAAGGGAGTTGAGTATCTGTTAAGATTTAAAAATAAATCAAGTGAATATGACCAGTGGATTCCAGAAAATGAAATCTCAGATCTTAAAAATCTCTTGAAAAAATTTAAATCAAAATAATACTGTTTATTCAGTATATGTATTATAGAAAATTTATAAATTTTTCTATTCACTCCTTACTTTTAATTAAAATGTCTTAACATTTTTTTATTGTTTTTTTTGGGTGAGGGAGTGTCAGCCTAGATATCCCTAGTACTGAGTATTTCTTATACTTAAAATAAGATAATCTTAAGTACATTAAGCTTATATCTTAAAAAAAGGTTAAAATAACAATATAAATAATTATATTACATATATATATAATTATTACACTATTATATAGATTATAGTAGTTTAAATAGCTTATTCATAGCCTAAAAATACTTATTAAGGTCTTAATGAAGTAATAATATACTTATCTTAAGTGATATTAAGTAATTATTGACATACATAAGCTTATATGTATACATAAATCGCATATTCAGTGAAATATGCAGTATATTATGTATATTTAGGTATATAAGTGGGTTTTAGCCTCTTAATAGCCTATAACCATTGTTTTTCTGCTGATTTTAGGTCATATGTGAAACCGGACGACCTACGCACAATGTCGAGGATGTTCCTGCAATTGAGATGAAAGGTTTAGATACTTCTTTGAAGCACAGAGGGATGGTTTGAGGAAGTGATTCAAATATGACTCCAAGGAAGAACTACTACTTTGAGTTATGTTCAAGAAGGATTCTAATATAATTGAAAGGTAATATTAAAATTCTCAAGATCTCACAAAGGGTTGGAAACTCAACAATCAAAGATATAGGATTTAGAAATGATTATTGAGAAAATAAAGAAAGATACAATAATAATGATTTTCACTTTAGAGTTTTACCACTATTAACTATAAATACATTTTATAATTTAATTCTAAGGAACATCGAACCAAAAACCCAACCCTTTTTATATCCTTTACTCCTCCTCGCATTGACCTCATACCCATCCACTATTCCGCACACCACAAACCATTTAAAATATATCCGTTACACCTGGACCCTCCTCACTAACATCTGTTAATCCCTTAATCCTTCACTAACCATTCCGTCCATGCTCACTATCCCTTAATAACCCACAGACATTTCATAAACCTTTTAATGTACTATTATATTGATTATTGCGCTGTGCGTTGCTTATTGAGAAAAAGACTATGACACACTATTGAGAAATTGACTAATTTAGATTTAGAGTTTAGACTAGCGCGGTTGGATAGCGAGTAAACAAAGGAAAGTTTCAGTTGCTATGTAAAATCGCTTTCTGCGCTTCAAGTATGGATTTGAGCCCCCTTGTTATTGATTTAATGCGCTGCTTTTGCCTCAAGTGTCACGTGGCGCGTGACAGATGCCCGGTTATAAGAATGCGAGCTCCGTTGAGCGTAAGACATTTTTCCCACACTAATTCTCTTTCCTCTTTATTTAATTATTATTATTATTATTTTTAACTCACTATGACAGATTTCACTACACCGACTTCCACGCCTCCACACCCTAAAGTGGATGGGGGTGTTGTTACACGACAATTTTTGAAGACTTGCACGGCCTGCAAGTCAATGGTGTATTTTTGCGTGGAGAGCATGGCGACACGAGGGCCTCTCCAGAAGTGCGAGTTTTGCCGATGGAGAAGGGTGGCTTGTGAAGCCTTAGGGAAGAATGCGGACATTGAAAGTCGGTTTACTAAGACGAAGTATTGGGTGATTCCCAAAAGGAAGGAAGTAGTCGAGGACATTTGGGATGTGTCCATTGGGGAAAATCAATTGGTGGGGGAGAATGAGGAGGAAGTTGAGGATGATTTTACAACCTGGGTGACTAGGGATGCGAGCAAGAGGCGGGTCATCGAAGAGGAGGTCAACGAATTGGCGAGGAGGAAGAAGAAATTCCCATCTCAAGGAGAACCCCGGAAAAACGACCGGTGGTCATCGAGGATGACAAAGAGGAGAGGGAGGTGGCAGAGAAGGTCACTCCTAAATTATTTTTGGAGGTTGAACCAATCTTCGAAGTAAGTTCACTTTTTTATAATTCATAAATTTAATTATTGATGATCCTGTTTTAGAAATCAGATGTCATCATCGAAGTCCCTACGACGGGAGCTTCAAATGTGGAAGCAACCCTTGTGGAACCCACTGCTGTGGAAGTGGCAGTGTCTGTGGAGGATAGGTTACCGACTGTTACCTCGAGGGAGGAAAACGAAGAAACCCTTGATCAAGTATGGTCTAAGAAGCCTCGTCAGATTTGACGAGCAAAATTTATTGAAGACTTGAGGGGCGAGATCGATAAAATTGTCAATGCCGCTTCCTTCAACGTAGCCGAGGAGCTACTGGTACTTGGGGAATTGATTCCGGTAGGAGAGGGAGAGAATTTTAAAAAATGTAGAAAGGAGATAAGGGAAATTTCGGAGAAGATGAAGGGATTGGTTCGGGAGAAGATAAAAGAGAAAATTTAAAATGAGAAGAGAAAAGAAGAAAAAAGGAATGTAGAAACAATTTGTATTTAGTTATTTTATTATTTTATTTTATTTAGAATTTTAATATTTTTTTATAAGATTTGAATGAGAGAAGAAAGAAGAAGAAAAGAAAAAAATAGTTGATTGAAAAATTTGTTGTAAAGAAAATTTAATGAAAAGAAAAAATTTTGTTATTTAAGTTTTTTAATTGAAGATTTGAGGGATTTTGGTTATTTGAAAAAAGAAAAGAAAGAAAAGAAAAAGAAGAAATTAAAATTTTATGAGGATTTTGAAAGAAAGAAGTAATTTGTTTCAAAGAATTTTAAAGAGTGATTTAGAAGTTAAAGTGAAGTTTGAGAAAGATGGTCGTGTAATTTTCATGAAGAATTTTGATAGTTCGAGGAAGAGAAAATTTTAAAGAAAGAATTTATATAGAAAATTGAGAAGGGAAAAGAGAAAGAGGTAATTTTTTTTTTAAAAAAAAAAAGATTTTAATTTTATTTGTTTTTATTTTATTTTATTTTAATTTTATTTTAATTTTATTTTAATTTTATTTTTTTATTTTATTTTTATTTTAATTTTATTTTTTTATTTTATTTTTATTTTAATTTTAATTTTATTTATTTATTTTTTGGTTTTTTTTTAATTTTAATTTTAATTTTATTTATTATTTTTTTTTAAAAAAAGTTGAAAAAATTTTGAAAAGAAAAAGAATAAAGAAGAAAACAAAATTAAAAGAATTTTTTAGAGGTAAGGATGTTTTAGATTTTTAAAAGGAAAAAAAAAAGAAAAGAGAAAAAAGAAAAAAGAAGAAAAGGAGTTAAAAAAAAAGTAAAAGAGAGTTTTAAGGTTTTGGTTTTAAAGGATATTTAAGATGAAAAGATTTTAGGAGTTCAGGGGCGTTAGAAACATTGATGGCTGGTTCCCAGGATGTTTTGTCTGAGTCATTGAGGAAGCCTTCCCATTCCACGAGGTATTGAAGTTTCTCCTTGCCCATTCTTGAATCAAGGATACAGATTTCTTCCCACTCTAGATAGTCTTTTACTTTGACTGGTTCCGGAGGAGGTTGGTTCTTGCCCGGGTATGTTTCTCGAGCCAGTTCCAGGAGAGATACGTGAAAAACAGGGTGAATAGCCTACCATTTAGGAGGTAGCTTGAGTCGAAATGCAGTTTTAGAGACTTCAGAGTCGATTTCAAATGGCCCCAAGCGTTTTCCAGCCAGTTTCTTTGATGGTTGAGTCGTTTGAATGTTCTGTGCATTGAGCCATACCTTGTTGCCTGGTTTAAAAGAAGGAGCAGTTTGTCGATGTTTTTCGGCCTGTTCCTTGTACCTTTGAACAGCTAATTCCAAATTTGATTTAAGTTCCTCTTGGAGTCATGATATGGTTTGATTATAATGTTCCGCAGGATGATTAGTTCCTACATGGATTGAATTGAAACAAGGATGTCTTCCATAAACAGTTTTAAAAGGAGATTGTTGTGTCGAAGAATGAGTCGAGTTATTATTAGAAAATTGGGCCAAAAGTAACCATGTGGTCCAATTGTCTTGTTGGTAACTGACATACATTCGAAGGTATTGTTCGAGGATTTGGTTGACCCTTTCTGTTTGCCCATTGGTTTCAGGATGATAGGCTGTGGAGAGGTTCCTCGTGATATTTAGTTGTCGACACAGTTGAGTCCAGAATGTGGATACAAACAATGAGCCTCTATCTGAAATAATATCATTAGGTAGACATTTTTGAAAATCCATCTACTATTAACAATATAGCATCAAAATTATTAGAAAGAGGAAGTTGAGAAATAAAGTCCATCAATAAAGATTCCTAAGGTTTAGAGGGAATAGGAAGTGGTTGAAGCAACCCATACTTCCGGTGACGGGGAGCCTTATTCCTATTACATTTGTAACAAGATTTTAAATAGGCCTTGATTTCCCTGGTCATACCTGGCCAGAAGAAATCCCTCGCTATTAACTGGTAGGTTTTATGAACCCCAAAATGACCAGCTAATGGAGAATCATGTCGACTATTGAAAATCCATAATTTTATCTCATTGTTGTCGGGTATGACTACTCTACCTTCGAAGACTAATAGACCTGATTCAATACTAAATCTTTTGGCCCCTTGCTTTGAGAGTATTTTGTCTTTTAACCCTAAATAATAATCGTCCTTCGACTGAGCTTCGAGGATATTGGATAGTGGATTTTGAAACGATTGAATTGTCATCGAATTAAGTTGATGAGTCGTTAAAATTGTTTAGTTGAAGATTGATTTCACATTTGATGGGTTTTTGTCAGAAAATGCGTCCCCCCGCTGTGGGTAAACGTCGTCCCGACGTGACAACATATCTGGGACAATGCAGTTCTTACCTGGGCGATAGGAAATAGAAAAAAGAAATTAAGACAGAAATTCAGCCCACCTGGCTTGACGCCTGGTTAACACTTTGCAAGAAATAAAGTATTTTAAAGCATTATGGTCTGTTAAAATTAGAAATGGAATATCTAAGCTGAGAAGAAAAGAGCGCAATTTTTTAAGACAATGAATAATAGCTAAAAGCTCTTTGTCATGAATATCATAATTTAATTCTGCTTCAATGAGTTTGCGTGACTCAAAAGCAACAGGATGAAACAGTTTTGTTTCCGGATTCAATTGAGAAATGACCCCTGCGATAGCATAATCGCTCGCATCCGTCTCAACTATTGTCAAAGCAGTAGGATCAAAGTGTCAAAGAATTGGAGCTGTGGTGAACGCCGTCTTCAATGCTTCGAATTCCTTTTGTGCTGTAGAAGTAAAAACAAAAGGAATATCTTTTCTAAGAAGAGAAGTAAGATTGGAAATAGTTTTAGAGTAATCTTTAATAAATCTTCTATAGAAATTTGCAAAACCCAAAAATCCCTGGAGGTATTTAACGGATCTGGGCTCAGGCCATTCCAGGACCTTTTGAACTTTTTTGTCGTCCATGACTAAACCATCAGTGGATAATGTAAAACCCAAAAAATCAATAAATTTAAGATAGAATTCGCATTTATTATGCTTGGCGTAGACACCGTGATCTCGAAGTCGATTTAGAACCTGTCAAACATGATGAATGTGTTCATCTAGTGTCTTCGAGAAAATTAAAATATCATCTAAATAGACAACAACAAATTGTTTGACAACATCTTGAAAGATGTCATTGACAAAAGTTTGAAAAGTAGATGGTGCCTTACACAATCCAAAAGGCATAACTAAATATTCAAAACTACCAAATCTAGTGCGCATTGCAGTCAGTGGTTCATGACCTTCCACAATGCGAATAAGATTGTAAGCACCTCTAAGATCAATTTTTGAATAGAAATTAGCACCATTAAAAAGGGTAAGAAGCAATTACATAGGAGGAACAGGATATGCATTATTCTTAGTGACTGTGTTGAGCTTTCTATAGTCAACACACAACCTAAGACTACCATCCTTCTTTTTTACAAAGAGGAAGGGGAGCCGGTTTGAGATTTACTGGCTCTGATGAAACCTTTGGCTACATTCTCTGCAATGTAGTCTCAAAGAACTTGATATTCGTCCTTTGACAAGGAATAGACAGGACCTGCTGGAGGTACTGGACCTATTAACTCTATCTGATGGTCGTAGGGTCGGTGAGGTGGTAACTTATCAGCCTTGCGGATTGAAAAAACATCGAGGAAATCATGATAGATTTCTGGTAGAGTCGATTTAATGGCTTCAACGTCGATTTGGTTGTCATCATCATCTTCGAGAGAATCTGTTGAGGGAAGACCAGAATTGAGAGAGCATAATTTGACTACTTCAAGGCAATTTAAATCCTCTTTGAGTGAAGTCATCGAGCTAGAAGGGTTATCCAATTGCTCATTTAAAGAAAGATCAGATGCTTGCAAGTCATCTGGCAGAGATTTGTCCTCTAGCAGGACATTGTCAGGCGGGTTGTTTAATTCCCTATTGACATGCATTGAAGAATCAGAAATATACTTAGTCCGTGGGATGATCAATCCCCGTGTCCAATCAATTTTAGGATTCCAATGCGTTAAAAAGTCATGGCCAAGAATGGTATCGCCCATCCTTGGGGCGACCAAGACTGATGATTCCCACTCGAAGGGGGAAAATTCGGAAAGCTGAAAACCCATAAAACTTTCTTACTGACCCAATATTTTGGTTCCTTTTATTTGACCAAGTAAATTGGAGTTCAATCAATATCTGTAAATGTCAGTTGTAACTTCTTGGCAAAAGATAAACTGACAAATGAAATTGAAGCTCCAGAGTCTATAAGACAACTGAAGGGAATATCCTCCTTAAAAAGAATAAATCTCAAGTGGTTTAAGGCAACTCCAGTCCTTAAGACATGGAGGTTCTGTGCACTGGGAGAGATAAGATAGTTTGCTTTGCACACAAGTCAACTATCTACTAGTTTTTTGACTTCAAACTAGTACCTTCTTTTTCCTTCAATTTTACACAATCTTCCAGCTTGTGCTTACCCCCACAATACATACATAACCCATTATATGCTCCCCTCTTCCTCTCAACTTCTTTAAGTTCCCCTTTAGGATCCGGTACTTTACTGATATCGCCTGGGGTCGAGCTTTTCGGTTGAGGTTTGTCCTTTCCCTTAATAGGTTTGGATTGAGTCAAGGAGGACTGGGTTGTTTGTGGGAGTGAAGAAGGTCCCGATTTGAAATTTAAGCCTTGAGATTTGTTGGCGTATTGACAATGTTGAAGTTGTCTTTGGTAAACGCCGTCGATTTCAAGGGTTTGATCCATTAAATCTGTTAAAGTAGTCATCTTCTGACCGTGAAGATTTAACTGATCCAGAATCCTCAAAGGAAGTCCTTTTTTTAAATGATACTTAAGGGCAGCATCATTCCAACCTACTAGAGTTTGGAGCGCTCTGAAGTTCAAGATATATTCAGAGGCTTTCCCATTATCACTCATGCGAAGAAAATCAAGTTCAATTTCTGCGTTGTCAGTTTCATTAGGGTCACCAACCAAAGTGAAGAGTTAGTCTTCGAAATTTTCCCAGTTATTAATACGTAAGTGGGTTTTGGTCAAAGAGAGCATGTGGAGATAAGGTTCGAACCATCTTGCTGCTTTTCCGGCCAGGAATGAAGAAGCATAAACAACCTTCGATCGGTCGTTATTGAAGGTTTGAGGTTCATTATGGAACAGGAGTTTGCAGGTTTGCAAGAAGGGTTGCAATCTCTCTGGATGTTCTCCATCAAATTTATCAGGAGATTTCATAGAGGGAGTTTTGAATTTAGATCCCTCCAAAGACATTGAATTTGAACGGGTCTTCATGAAAAGTCTCATGAAATCTTATAGAGAATTGGATGGTCCAGGTTCTGAAGGTTGACAAGAAGGGTGGTTAGCAGGGGTGGTTGGTGTCTTGTGCATTGTATCCTCTCCTTCTTCATCATCACTAGAATCATTGAAATCTTGTGGGATGTCTTCTACTGATTGGACTGAATATTGCCGTTCCCTAAGGTCGAGTGGCTCCAAGGAGTGAGTGCGGGAAACAGGCCTAGTGGCTGTTGGCCTGCCTCTGGCGCGAGCTTTAGTAGTAGCTCCTGTAGGAGGAGTGTGTTGAACAGGTGCCATTTTAAGAATTTAGAGAAAACACCTGAAAAGTGACATAGTAGTGCAAAGAGTGAGAACTACGGAGAATTAAATTGCACTTTCACCGGAAGACCTACGCACAAGGTCGAGGATGTTCCTGCAAGTGAGATGAAAGGGTTAGATACTTCTTTGAAGCACAGAGGGATAGTTTGAGGAAGTGATTCAAATATGACTCCAAGGAAGAACTACTACTTTGAGTTATGTTCAAGAAGGATTCTAATATAATTGAAAGGTAATATTAAAATTCTCAAGATCTCATAAAGGGTTGGAAACTCAACAATCAAAGATATAGGATTTAGAAATGATTATTGAGAAAATAAAGAAAGATACAATAATAATGATTTTCACTTTAGAGGTTTACCACTATTAACTATAAATACATTTTATAATTTAATTCTAAGGAACATCGAACCAAAAACCCAACACTTTTTATATCCTTTACTCCTCCTCGCATTGACCTCATACCCATCCACTATTCCGCACACCACAAACCATTTAAAATATATCCGTTACACCTGGACCCTCCTCACTAACATCCGTTAATCCCTTAATCCTTCACTAACCATTCCGTCCATGCTCACTATCCCTTAATAACCCACAGACATTTCATAAACCTTTTAATGTACTATTATATTGATTATTACGCTGTGCGTTGCTTATTGAGAAAAAGACTAAGACACACTATTGAGAAATTGACTAATTTAGATTTAGAGTTTAGACTAGCGTGGTTGGATAGCGAGTACACAAAGGAAAGTTGCAGTTGCTATGGAAAATTGCTTTCTGCGCTTCGAGTATGGATTTGAGCCCCCTTGTTATTGATTTAATGAGCTGCTTTTGCCTCAAGTGTCACGTGGCGCATGACAATATGGTGTAGAGTAGACTCCTACAGTCACCTTGCTACAGGCAGAATCCAAGGGAGTTGGAAAAAAAAAAGAAATCCCTGTCCCTCTAATTAAACATAAGATTCAATTAACTAAGCTTGAAGATCTGCTTGAAGAGTTGGATAAGTTGAAAATCTGAGAGGAAGACTTTGAAAGTGTTGGAAACCTATAATATAGAAAAAAATAAGTTCAATAAATGATTACACCCCCTAAAAAAATGCATAATACCAGATTACACTGATACAAGTCATAGCAAATACTTAGAACAAGCTGCAACCCTTGCCCCAGAGACTTAAAAGTTCAGTAAAGTACCCCAGAAACTACCCTTGGGATTATCTGTTCAAAGGTGCCTTATTAAAGGTCTGCGCCAGATTTACCCAGTTTCCCACCAAAATTAAAGTGTGTTCTTTATTATATTTTTATTTTATAAATTTTATAAGAAAAGAAATAAATTTGAGTCACCCAGGATGAGAGCTATCCAATGGTACCCTATATGTTGATATTTTTTATTATAATTGTTGTTATATGTTAAATATTGTTAATTATCAAAAAAGACCCTTATTATCGAAACTAAAAGACAAAAAACATGTAGAAGACTAAGATTCTCTCCTCCAATATGATTCTCCTGCTCCAGACCTTTCCAACAATACCCTACATGCATATGATCTACAATAAACTATTGATCTAGTAAGCATAATAACTCTCTAACCAAATTTTGCCACAATAGCCAAACGTATGGCACAGTGACCAAACTTTGCACTGGTGATCAGACTTTTCTACAGTGACCAAACTTTGCCACAGCGCCCAGACTTTTCTGTAGTGACCAAACTTTGCCACAGTGACTTCGCTTTTGCACCGGAAAATCACTGGAGCGCACCGGAAAAAAATGGCTACTCCATGAGCACACTGCATCCACCAAAAATACCAAGAGAGCCCTAGAAAATCAAGTAAAACCATAACCCAATCCATGAAACCATCAAATAAAAATAGGAATACCAACATATATCCATTCCAAAAAACCATAAATCCTCCAAAAAAATCACCATAAATCCTCCAAAAATCACTATATATCCACCCAAAAAAAACCCAGTTAACTCCCTTCAACCAAATTAACACCTGCTAACACCATGATTTTCTTCCAACCAAGGTCCAATCAAATTTTCACCTAAGTAGCCTACCCAGATTTGGAATGCAACAATGGACGTATCCAGTGGACTCACAACGCTTACAGAAGCATAAACATTTATTTCAGGCACATAGACTCAGTTTGGACAACTTAATCTGCTTCCTTGGATGGATATTCACGGATTTATGGGTTTGGAGGTCATTTCTGGGTTAATATGGATGCTTGGGGATGTTTATGGGGGCCTGGACATTTCATTTGTTTCCTTTATATGCTTTTGGTTCCATTATATTCTCTTTGGATGAGTTATTTTACCTGTTTCTCTATGGTATCCGCTTTTATCTAGATTTTCTGTTTATGGTATGGGTCTCTGTTATCATTAATTGTGATGGAGGGTCCTTACTGGAAGTCTGCGTGTTGAATCTTCTTGAGTGGACGCCATGAGGGGGTGATGGGCCCTCACAGTGCTGTAATTTCTGGGGATAGCAGTGACATCATCTGGATTGAAGGTCTGTGCACTCCAGTGGATTTTGGTATAAGAAAGGGAGGCTTTTTGACGGTTATTAGACATCACTTACTTACTGCAATTCAAATAAACATTATAAAAAAATTCTTATCATTTAGAAATATAATATAAAGCCTTTATAAATTGATATTATCTTCATATAAGCTATAACTATATTATATTCATCTATTTTCCACCACTAGCATGCATTTAAATCCAAGTATTGTGAGTTTTTTTTGAGAATAACTAATTTATTAGTCTTCCCCCAAGGTTTAATCACTAAATCATTTATTAATAAGTAGTAGGACCATTAATAAATACTATTAAATCATACTTATATACTAGATACACTGACATTTATTGTGGACAGATTCACAAAAATGTGTAAATTATTCCCTACTCCCAAGGATGTTATAACTAAATAATTAGCTTTCTTATGGTGGTCTCATATGTTTAATACTTCTTCTTTTCCTAAATTTATAATATCTGACAGAGACCCTAAATTTACTTCTGAATTTCGGATTTCTCTTATGGATGTTTGTGACTGTGATCTGAAACTTTCTACTGCCCATCACCCTCAGACTGATGTATTAGCTGAAAGAATGATTCAGACTCTAGAGGACATGATAAGAAGGTGTTTTTCCTTTGGCCTTGAGTATAAAGACAATGACAGATTCACTCATGATTGGGTTACCTTACTTCCTGGGTTGGACTTTGCTTATAATAGTACTGTTCATTCTGTTACTCAAAGAAAGCCTCTTGAGCTCTGGCTTGGATATGTTTCATATACTCCTGCCCAAATTCTCAATAATAAAATACCTAAATTAGATTTTCAACCTGGTGTAAAATTTTTTCCTCAAATGCAACAACTTTGCAGAAGTCATGCTCAAAAATGTATTGAAAAATCATTTGAATATGAGAAGAAGAGATGGGACAATTCACATAAAGAATACACTTTTAAAAAAGGGTGATGAAGTGTTAATTTCTACAGTCCACTTCAATCTAAAAGGTAATATCAAATTGAAAGACCCATTTGTTGGTCCATTTGTTGTCAGAAGAATGGTTGGTGATAATGCAGTTGAAGTTATTTTGTATTCTCCATATGACAGAAAACATCCTGTTTTTCCAATATATTTTTTGAAACCTTACACATCAAATAGTGATTTGTTTCAAAAAGGAGGGGAAGACCAAAGAAAACCCCTAATGAAATTACTGAGACAGCAGAAATTGATAAGATTCTGAATGAAAGAATAGTCACTGCTGAAAAAGGTACAGAAAATTTATTGAGATTTAAGAATAAATCATCTGAATATGTTTCTTGGATACCTGGGTAGGAGATATCTAATCTTCCTACTCTACTAGAGAAGTATAAAAAAAATCATAGCATTTTTTTTATTGTTTTTTTAGAGTGAGGGAGTGCCAGCCAGGCTACTAGACTTATCAAGTAAAATAATTAATTATCTTACTGAGATGAAGCCATGCATTTTAAATCCTAATTAATAATTAATTATTTATTGCTTACTTATGTATTACTTACAATTAACTAGCTAAGTACATTAAGTAATTTTAATAATTATTAAAAATAAATGTCCCATACATTTTTACTCCCTTACACCGTGCTCAATAATACAGATGAGAGGGAATAAAAATAAGTATTAAAATATATATAAAAAATAATATATAAAAAAAGATTTTTCAAATTCCTTTATAAAGAAATTTAGATTTTTGTTGAATCAACATTTTAAATCAAATGTTTTGTACTAAATGTGATGGTCCAAGGGAACTCAAGTTTTATTTCAAATAAAAGTGATACCTTTATTTATGCACCATTTTGTATATCTTTTATTATTTCACATACTCTCTTTATTTAGTTTTTTTTTCTCACACCCTTCTATTAGGTGGTTTTAACTCCATGTCTTTATTTCTCACATTTTTTCCGATAAAAGGCCCTCTATTTTTGTACTTTTCAAACCATTCATTACTTATTTACCAAACTTACAATATATAAATAAAAATCTCTTATTACTATATTTTATAACATTAGTACTTACATCCATGTAATTCTAAGATATAGACTATACTAAAATTTGTAATCACCTCTTATTATTTGAGTAAAATAATCAAAAGATTAAAGAAAATATGTACATTGTTTTTTGAGCTTAATAAATCCACTATTACTCTCATAGGACCTCCAGATTTATCTTCTAGACCAAGAGAACCACCAACACTATTGGTATTTTAAAAGGATGATTTTCTAGTCTCCAGGAGTTCAGAATCCAATTTAAAAAAAATTGGATATCAAAGCAGCAAATCATTGGATCATGAGTTGCATTATACTCCATAATATCTTAGCTGATTTGAACAATAAGTGGAATGATCTTTATAAAGAAGATAATCATGAACCTGCACCAGCTCTCCCCACCCTTGATTTATAAAACATTCTTTCCACTGGCATATGCTCTGTAATTATGCCTATTTCTTTCCAACATTTCTCTTCACCACCCTTTTAAATTATTTTTACATACTCTCCCAATTTTCAAGTTTCTTGTCTTTTTTACTTGTGTTATTTTCATGTTCCATGTTTTATTCACTTGTGTTGGTTATTTATTTTTTTGCATAACAAAAATTTTGAATCTGCTGTCAATTCTCTTTTTTGGATGTCTCATTTGTTTCTTTTCATCAGCTCAACATGAAATTGCATATTTTCTGCAATTGCATAATTTTTCTCTGTTTCATTTTTTCATTTATCCCTCATATCCATTTCCTCCTCTCCTCATACATCCCTCAAATACTTTCAATTCTTCTATTTTCTCATCTCATCTCTCCAGTTAAATCAATTTTTTCTTTTTTTTTCTTTTTTTACTTGCTGATAATTTTTTTTCTCCTTTTTTATCCTCTTTTCTTGTCCTTTTTTTTCTATTCTTTTTTTTAATGGTACTGTAAGTGCTTTTTTCTGGTTTAAAGGTTAGACTAATTTTGTTTTTGTTTTTTATAAAGTTTATCTTTTTTTTTCTTTTTTTTTTCCTTCCATCATCCCCCTTTTCCCCTACTTTTCTGCCTCCATACCCCCCTTTCTCTCCTTCTTGGTATCCTCAATCCCCCCTTTCTCCCCTTCTAGGTGTTCTCAAAGCCCCCCTTTATCTCCTCCTTGGCCACCTCAAAACTTCCCCTTTACTCCCTCATTGCCTGCTACTATCCCTTCCACTTTACCCCCTCAAACCTCACTTCCCCCACTCCCTACTTATCAAATTGCTATCAATTAAATAATTTAATGAACAATCAAGAACAATTGTTCATTAACTTATTGAATCGTTAGCAATTCAATAAGTAGGGAGTGGGGTATTTGTGGAGGGGTTTGAGGTGGCTAAGGAGGGTATAAAGGGGGGTGGGTTTTGAGGAACCACAGGAGGTGTTATAGGGGGGGATTTTGAGGCACCATAGGAGGTGTTATAGGGGGGGATTTGAGGAACCTAAACAAGGTTTTTAGGGTAGTTTTATAGGCATCCAAGGAGGTTTTATTGAAGGTAATTTGAGATTTTGGGGGGTTTTGAAGCAGTTTGGGGGGCATTTTGAAGCAAGAAAAAAAATACCAATCTCTGCTTTTTAATTTTTTTTTAACAAAATTTTTTTTATTTCCCTTAGTTTCTGGAAATTTCCCCCTGTATCTAAAAAAAATCAGGTAATTTTTTTTGTTTGTCTATGTTTTTGCAAATAAGTATTCTGAAATTTACTGAATTCTGTTTTTTTTTTATATAAATTGGATTGAAGGACATCAAGTGGTATATCCAATAGCAGGTAAGTAATTTTTTTTTTTTTTTTTTTTGCAATCAAATTCACTGAATTTATTTTTCTTTTTTGATTTAATTTTTTTTTTGGGGGATTTTTATTTCAAGAACTTTAGATGGTTTTACAAAATTGTTCAGGATTTCATTTTGATTTTTATGTTTTTGCAAATTATTTACCTTTTTAATTTTTTTTTAGAAATTTTTTTCAAGGATATTACCTGGTATTTCAAACATAATTCAGGTTTTTATTTTGAATTTTTATTTTCTCAAAACTTTTTACTGATTTTTTGCAATTTTATTTTTGTTTTATTTTTGTTTTTTTATAACCAAAAAAAATGCTTTCTTTTCAATTATTTTGCTGATAATTTTTTATTGTTGCACTTTTTTATTTTAATTTTTTTTTTTTCATATTTTTTTCCAGGACATTTCTATGGAAAAATTAACTCGCTCATCTTCATTATCATCAATTTCTTCTGAATCATATTTATCCTCTCTTTCTTCTTTGTCTTTAAATCATGAAAGCTGCAAGAATAAACATAAAATATATTCAACTTCTTCTTTATTTTTACTTTCTTCTATATCTTCAATGTCCTTAAATTTTATTCTTTCTCCCAATCAATCTGAGCATTCCTTACCAGAAAATAAAAATCAGAAAATTATTGAACCAGCTAAAGAATCCAGCAATTCAAAGACAAGATTTTATTAAAATAGAAATTTGATTAGGAAGAAGATATTTTGTGAAACATTTCTTAAAAATTTGGATGATCTTGAATTTTATAAGGCTTCAATATCAAATGTTAAGAAAAAAGATTATTACAAAAATATCAAAAACTTACAGAAGGCTGTACAGATGTCATTTTTGCAGCTGTCAATAACGGATACAAACCTCAATTCATCTTAGAAGTTAATTTATTTAATTAAAAAATGACAAAGTTTTTTTCCAGGTTTCTGATTTAATTTCTACTCTCTATCAAATGGCTTTGGTTTGACAACCCTTATCAAATAAAAATCTGATTTCTGGTGTGATGATAGGTTTTTTTTGTAGACCAGGATATGATCAAGGAGTTTCTTTTGGTGTGTAAATATTTTTTTATTATATGTAATTTTTAATTTTGTCATATAATTTAGGAACTTATTCTTTATTGAAAAATTTGAAACTGGAGCAAATTGAAGAAGATCTGAAATGGTGAAATTCTTTAGGATCATTTAATATTTTCTTGGAAAATTGATTTAAAAAATTATGTATTCTAGATTTTCAAAAAAACCATCAACTTGCTTAAGAATCTGTTTTACTAAATTGGTCTGATCCTGAATGGGAAGAAGCAATAAATTCTTATGTTTTTTGTTCTAATGTTATCATCACTTATAAAGGATTCCACAATAACTTTTATCTAGATAAACATGATGAGAATTTTCTAAAAATTGAAATTTTCTCTTATGTTAATCCAGAGACTAGTCTTCATATTCCATCACCCTCTTCTGATAAGAGACATGGCCTTTATTTTCCAGATCATAAATGTATTAGTGATTTTGGTAGTGCCAATGGAATAGTTGAACCTATATGGAATTCTTCTCAACATTGGCATCAAACAACTAAAGCACCTCCATCTTTAGTTTCTTGTCAAGAATTTACCTATTTTGGCTTTTCTTTCCAAATAAATGAAGGTCTTATTAATTGTATTAATAATAAAAATAAATTTTGGATAAAAAAATTGTTCTTGGTAGATCTGTCAAGTATGGTAACTAAAATATTTAAAATTTTTTCTATCATTAAATATTTTAATCCTTTTTTTTTCTCATTTAATAATTTTTTTTTATTTTATTTTTTATCTTTTTTAATTTTTTTTAATTTTCTTTTTTATTTTCCTTTTTTTCAATTTTATTTTTCCTTTTAAATTTTTTTTGCATTTGAATACAGATTTTTCTCTTCAAATTATTTTTTAAAGTTTTATCAAGATAGTCTTCTGTTTTTATATGATGGTGCATCTGGCCTTAGTTTGTTCTACTGGCTATTATATAAAATTGGAAAACTTTATTTGGACTGGTAAAAATAATTTGTTGATGAAATTTTCATTTTCCATTTAAATTTGGATTTGTCTCTTCCAATTATTTTTTAAAGTTAAATCAAGATAGTTTTCTAGTTTTATATGATGGTGTCTGGCCTTAGCTTGTTCTACTGGCTAATATATAAAATTGGAAAACTTGATTTGGACTGGTGAAAATAATTGGTTGATTAAATTTTCATTTTTAAATTTTTTTCTATTTGATTTCTTTAACTCAATAAATTGCAGGGGGGGTACTGCCAAATTTTCATATCAGACTTAAAAAAAATTTGACTTGAAAATTTGGTGATACCCTTCCCTTAGTTCAATAAAATACAGGGGGGGTTATTGCCAAATTTTTATATCATACTTGTAAAAAAAAAATGACTTGAAATTTTGATGATACCCATCCCTTACTTCAATAAAATGCAGGGGGGAGTATTGCCAAAATTTCATATAAGACTTGCAAAATTATTGACTTGATAGAATTCCGGTGATACCCACCCCTTAGTTCTATCAAATGCAAGGGGGGATTGGGAAAACTTCAAATGAAACTTGAAACTTTTATTTAAAAAAGAATTTTTAAGATTAAAATACTAAAATTTAACTAATAATGGATAGAGGCAGGGGGGAGTATTGCCAAAATTTAATATAAGACTTGCAAAATTCTTTACTTGAAAGAATAGTGGTGATACCTGCCCCTTAGTTCAATCAAATGCAGGGGTGAGATTGGGAAATTTTCAAATGTGACTTGAAAATTTTAACTAAAAAAGAATTTTTAACATTAAAAATTCTTAAAATTTTTATTTAAAAAATAATTTATAACATTAAAATATGAAAATTATACTAATGATGGATAGAGTAATGAAAAACAGGAAATTATTGTAAAATTTTATGTAAAAAAAATTATGAATAGTTGAGTTGTAAAAGAAATAAAACAAACTAGTCATCAAAAAATTTAATTGGACTTTCAATTTCCTCATAATATTTATTGGCTTTAACACATTCTATTAAAAAAAATTTCTTCTTGAAATTGTCATTGAGTTCATGCTTAAATTTCATCAGTTCCATTAATTTTTAATTTTCATGTGTTTTCTCCTCTTTCTTTTATTTTTCAACTCTAAGAGTTACCTAAAATTTCTTCTCCTCCAAGTCTTGTGCCCTATCATCCTTCTGTAAAGAGAGTTTGCACTTCCTCTCTTCCAAATCATGTACCCTGTCATCCCTCCTTAAAGAGAGCTCATATTTTTGCTTTTCAAACTTTAGAGTCTCTTTAGAAATTTCAACTTATTCTAGAGTGATAAGAAATATTAACAAAAAGTATAAGAAAAGAGAGTAAAGTATTAAGAGGTAAGGTATCACTTAACAGCATCATATTTTTTAAAAAAACTTCCATGCAAGAAAAAGGGGTTTGAGATAAAGTATCACTTTTTGGACTTCTTTTAGTGTGGAAATTGAGACTATTTGAAGCCCTTCACTCTTTGTTGGATGTAGTTGGTACATTAATGATCTCCTCATCATTGTCACTAGCTTCTGTCTCAGTTGATTGTGGGTCCTGTTTTTGTTTGTCAGCCTTTTTAGAAATAAGAAAAGATACATAAATTAAAAAAAAGAATTTGTAAGATAGAAGAAAAAAAACACACCTGGGTTATATTGGGTTGTTTTTTATCACCATAAGTATCTATGGAAAGGATATCTAGATTTGTTGAATTTAAAACAGGGGAAGCTTGAGTTGAGGAGGAGGATGGGAAAAGCTTGGTTCTGACATCATGTTTGGAGATAAGATCTACTACATACAACATGTTTTCAGGATTAACATCAGCTCACTTTCAAAGAATATCATCCATCTCTTTAAAGTAAGGACATAAAGAATCAAGTTTATTTTCTATGGATTTGATTCCCTTACTGATATCAAGGTCAGTATTACCAAAACCAGTATAAGATGAAAGAGTGTCTTCCTTCTTGTATTTAGCTTGATAATGCAGGAAGCTTTAAGACATCTGTTTAGGTAAAAAATATATCCTTCCCTTGGTCTTATTCCATAATTTGTTGGCCATTAGAAGATAAACATTAACTTTTGATGCGGGGGCTGTCCTGCTTTAGTTGCATTTTCTGTACCAAAACAAGAATCATATTTATATTTAGTTTTCAACCAGTTGATAAGTATGAGATGATTGTCTTTTTTTAATTGAACAATCTTTGATTTATTGGCTGAGCAGGGGAAAGAGGGAGAAGTGTGATTTGAAGGACAACTGGGGGAAGGGTGTCTTTGAGAAGATCTATGATAACAAGGAATGTTAAGATAATTGAAGATGAAGAGGAGGAGAAACAAGCAGATGAGATAGTGAGGGTTTCTGAATGGAGAGAATAGACAGGATGGGATGAGTATGTGAGTGTGGAGCAAGGTAGAAGGCATAGACATAAATTATTCCAAGATGTAGGCATATAAAGAACAAAGTACAAGATGTGGTTATGACAGAAAATTGTGCAATGAGATGAGGTTAGGAGTGGACAGAATGGTAAGGAGGCTGGCATATCCAGAAATTTGTCCAAGATGTGGTGATGAAAAGTTGAGTAGAAAAATATTGGATAAGAGGTCAACTTTGACACATAAAATGTCTAATAATCCAATTATTAGCAAAAAAAATTGTGGAAGATATGGGGGGTATAAGGATTTTTATCAAAAATTAATTTAATTGTGGATTGGTCAACTTTGATACCCCCTAATTATTGCAGCTATACTCAGTGATTAATGATCTTATCAAATACTTCTGTTGA